>VDFB02058242.1:197585006-197595054 GCA_007258455.2 Sequoia sempervirens | reverse complement strand
GAACTCCAAGGACAATAAAATTAATAATAAAAACAACCTAAAAAAATCATCCCACAAAATGAATACCTAGAGCCAAATAAATAAAACTCTAAAGCATACCAAAAACAAACCATTGGGAGAGATAATCATTACACACTCTCTATCAACTTCCTTACAATCTTGAGGTCATCCTCACTTTACTTAACTGACTTTCATTGGTACAAGTGAGGTACATGTGCCTTTTACTTCTTTGTACAATCCATGTGCCCTATCTTTTGACGTTGAAGAGCAATAATATCAAACTCCAATGACAATAAAATTAATAATAAAAACAGCCTCAAAAATTATCCCACAAAATGAATACCTAGAATCAAACAAAGAAAATCTTAAAGCATACCAAAAACAAACCATTGGAAGAGAATCATTACACACAATCTACCAACTTCCTTAGAATCTCGAGGTTATCCTCACTTAATACTTAAATTGGACTTTCATTGGTACAAGTGAGGTGTATGTGCCTTTTACTTACTTCTTTGTACATCATCCTTATGCCCTATTTTTTGACGTTGAAACGTTGAAGAGCAATAACATCAAACTCCAAGAACAATAAAATTAATAATAAAAACAACTTCAAAAATTATCCCACAAAATGAATATCTAGAGCCAAATAAAGAAAACCCTAAAACATACCATTGTGAGAGAGAACCATTACACATTGTCTACCAACTTCCTTACAATCTGAGGGTCATCGAGGTCATCCTCATTTAATACTTAACTGGACTTTCATTGGTACAAGTTATGTACATGTGCCTTTTACTTACTTCTTTGTACCTGATCCTTGTGCCGTATCTTTTGAGGTTGAAGAGCAATATCAACTTGCCTTTGAAATGCTAGAAGAGCCAATGGTTCAAACAAGGAAACATACGATCTGCCCAGATGTCTCACTTCAATTCTCTTGTTGTACACGCTTCACTTTATATACCGTATTTTACAGTAAGAGTGTATTAAAATGGCCATACAATCATCAAATTTGGCCCCTTGAGAAACAATATCAGCAGCATTGATCCGTGAATTCTTATTTATATGATCGGCTCTTTTGAGAAAAGCTTATTATATTGGTATTTATTTGAGCTTTGGAATTGATAGAACCAAGACCAGTCGTGTGTATTGGAATAGGCAAAGAATAATCCAAGTTGCAGGTCTATCTTTCGACCAAGAACTGTCCACGAATAATGAGTGCAGTCTGTTTGATTAGCTAAACCTGTCTTTCTCGACTCTCGGACTTACTCACGAGCACACTCTAGTGACAGTGCTCAGTTCCTATGCCTATGCCTTGGAACGGTTTTCATTTCAAAATTCGAAAGTTATTTGGTGGCTATCCCAGATATTTGAAGGGTCTATAAAGATAGTTTTTTTTTTCATATTTTGTAGATTTATTATATAGATTTGGAGGTTGGTTAAGAGGGTTGGAAATAAGAAGTAATTAATTTAGTATGAATTGTTTTTGTGGATGCGTCTTTTGAAAGTTGTGGATGAAGGTCAAACATTTTTTATGGGAAGGGAGGAACGGATCGTTGGTCCTCATAAGCTATGAGCGTTTAGAAAGAATTAAGTGAACCTTTCAAAAGACAAAAAAAAAGGGCCTTTGATTAGTTTTGATGTGGAGTTGATGGGAGAAAAGTCTAAGTTGTACAAGAGGTGTCATTAGGTTGCAAGGTAGCTAGAGTTTGGTATATTGTAGGGGGAAGATGAGTCCTCACTAAATTGGAGATACAGATCTCATTAGCATTCAAGTTTTGAAGATATGGCTCTCTAAGTGTGGTCCATGTGAAGTAGAGATAGGTCTATAAAGCTTTATATGAATACGCTTGTTTAATTTTCCTGTAGAAAGATAAAATGTATTCATTAAAAAGCTCTACGACAGTGGCCCAACAATATCAAGATCAATGAGACACAATAAAGAGGAGGCTCTCTCTACCAATAAGATTCCAATTTGTGATTTGCTAAGGGCGCTATAGAGGATCCAAGAGCAAGAGACACCTAAGATAGTTAGTCTAGGAGGCAGCCATCAGTCTCAAACTATGTATCATAAATTGAGAAGAACTTTCAAATATACTATGCATTAGTTTTTTATGCTAAAAACTATTTCATGGTTTTATTCGTAAGCTCTTCTCAACTCATTATAATGACTATGGAAGAAAAAACATATTTGTGTATTATAGTGTTCACATAGAATATTGTTGAAGTAATGAGAAAAGCTAATAAGTAGGAGGTATTTTCCACAATTGTCAAATTATGATAATTTTTTTTGGGATTCAATTGCATAGTTTTTGAGTTGAATTCATTGAAATATTTCATGAGTAGTATTGAATTCTACAAAGATGATGGCTCAAGGGTTTGATCTCATATTAGCATGAATATATTAATCAATATTCTATCTGATGTTGACCCATAATTTGAAGTATATGAGCTCCAAATCTCACAACCATAAAAAAAGATAATCACAAAATAGTTGAAATAGACATATCTTCATTTAAATGTCTTGAAATTGAATCTTAAAATATTGTTTTCAATGACATTAAGAACTAATATTGCATATCAAGCAACTATTATTGTTGTTATTGCTGGTACATGGTTTCCAAGGATTTCATTGCTGCTGTTCCATCTTATTGTTCTTGTAATTTTGTTGTTCCTGCTTCTTGTATCGCTGCTATTCTTGTCTTGCTGAATGACATTCTGTTGTTTCAACTTGTTATACTGATGTATTGTTGTAATCGGATCTTAACTGTGTGCCTATGTACTTATTAAACATGCAGTTTTTTACTGCATTTTCATCTTTGTAATCTGCATTTTTCTCAATATAAAAAAAAACTGTTATTGTTATATATATAAATATTAACAAACATTTACCTCGGTTGATGTTATAAGAATACTTATGATTAAAACATGTTAAGCCATGTTTAAGCGTTCCAGAGCCAAATTAAAAACTTTCGCTGAGCAGGCGTGTGTACACGTGATGAGGAGGCGTCTGACAGACATCGTTTCGAAAACATGACACAGAGAAACGCCGTTTAGGCTATTCAGCTTATTTTGGAGGAGGAGTCAGTCCTTTTAGCTTTGGTACGAATCGGCTATGCACGTGTGAAGTGTGAACGTTAACTGAAGTCTGAAATCCCTTTGTGAGCAGGCAGAAAGATACGAGATCGTCCTCTCTGAAGACTTCCATTTAACACGTAGTAATACGCTCAGAATTGTATTTACCAACCAGCCCATCAAAATTGAATGCACAACACAGACATGTCTGAATTTGCGTACAAATATCGGCAACGTTACCGACAAGACAAGCGTGACAAGCTTTGCCTATTTTAACAGTCCAAAGCATTAATGTTCCAGCCTCACCTTTCAATTCAGTTATCCAATGCCTAGGCTTAGCTTAGGTGACGTTGTCATCCGCACCTGCATTCATCTGCCAAGGAGCAAGACCTGCTTTACCTAGGTATAGCACATTCCTTACATTCTATTTGGATTTTTTTTAATTTTAAAAATGTTTTTATTCCGAGTTATGAATTGGTGAGGTTACAAATGGGATCACATCTCTAACATAAATGTTCAACAATAATATGTCAATGGGGTTTGAACCTTGGTGGCAAGAACAACATCACATTTAAACTATACCTTGGTGGTAAGAATCGGTGAGGTCACAAACGTGATCTCATCCCTAACATAAACACTCAACAATAATACGTCAATGGAGTTTGAACCTTAGTGGCAAGAACAACATCACATTGAAACTATCACACTATGCCAATACCGACACATTTGATTTGAATATTTTAAGTTGTTTGATTTTTTTGTATTTATTTTAGAATGGGTGGAGGGTAGTTTATGCATACATAAGTTATAGTAGTGTTTATTGGTGTAAATAGCAACTTGATCAAATTAGTTAGCTTTTAGTCTACCTAGGAGAGTCTTATTCATATTTCTTAAGTCCCCACTTAGGGGCTTTTAGAATTTTGTCTCACTTCATAGCGTTGAGAAATGTGCCCTCATCACTTGAGACACATATTGCATGCATACTTGTCACTTGCTCACACACTTGTCAAGTGGGTTCACAAGTGTTGCACTATTGGAGGACTAGTCAGTTGTTCATTGCTACCTTCCTACCTCTTCTAACTTGTTTATATAAGCAAGAATTTCTCATTGTATTATACACTCTTTATATTATATGATAGACATCGTATAATGTTCATCATTTCACTTGTGGAAGGTTATCAATTCAAGCTCTCTGATCTTGGCATTCTCCAATATGGTATCAGATTCATGAAAGCATGTTCCTTTTTACATCAAGGTGACTCCTACACGTAACCCTATCATCAGAGTGTCATAGAGTTATTTTGAAAAATTGGATATTGATTTGTTTATTTTTAGTAAGATATTCTTTCAAAACACAAGTGCATGCATATTTTGGTAGTCGGTTTTTGTTAAAGACGTTTTATTTTTCTACCAAATTTACATCTACACATCAAATAGAAAAATGATTTATAGGTTTTGTTTGCAACAATGAAAAACCATCTAGATATATGTTTTTTTTGCAAACAATGCTGTCAAAATAGTACAACGGGACCATTTTTCCTACAAATCAAAGTTTTTTTTTTTATTAACAAATTACATTTTCAGCAAGTTGGAAAGAAAAACATTTTCTAGGTTTTGATTGTAACACCAAAAATGTTCTAGGTATGTATTAGATTTTACATATAGCAAAAAGATTTTGCAAAAACTAAATCAAAAGTGTCCAAGCTATTGTTGATGAAAAAATAAAATATTGTAATGACTTATGATCAATAACTCGAAATCAAGTGTTGGTTTTTTCAAATGTTAATCCATTGGACTTACATTATAGAAAGCACTAAATTGTAATGTGCCAAAATTTGAGGGGCTCTTAAATATTGAATCAAGGGGTGTCTTGTGTTGTGCCTTTGAGAACTTTCATGACTCGTTTCTTTGAACATTTCCACATTTCCCTTAAGTGTTTTCTTCCCACACTTTATTTCTGCTTTAGCTGATAGTAGTCATGTCTCCAAATCCATGGAAAATAAATGCACAATTATTGTAAAAAGAAAAGACATACCATAGATGAATGCATGTTTAAACAACATTATGACTTGGAATTTTCCTGGCAACTTCATCAATTACAATAGGTTTGTATTAAAAATGGAACCAACTTGTCAGATACTTCTAAACCAACACTTGTAGAAACATCCAATCTCATTCAATCATCTTGTGACACATCATCATCATTTGAAGATGAACAATTTATTCTGATGACACGCATTGCAATCTCATCACTTGATGCTAATTTAGAATTGATAGTTGCTTTCTTGAGAACTTCTAGGGATTCAACACACTAGGATATTGTCCTTCCAGATCCACCACATTAGAACATATTTCTACTAAATATTGGATCTTTGTTTGTAGAATCCTGCCTTGCAGATTTGGATGACACTATTGAGGACATTCATCTCCTCTGTGATGTCAACTTCAATGAAGTTGCATCACCATTTCCATCTTTGGATCTTGCTCTTGCCTTGCCTACATCAACTTCTATCATGAGAGATTGTGTAGACATTCATGATTTGATCTATCCAACTTAGTCATCATCTATATTGACATCATATGAAACAATACTAGATTCTCATCAATCTAGTTATCACCATACATCCATTGTTCTTATTTGTTAATCATAAACGGTACCTAATCCATCTTATCAACATCCATAACAAATCAACATTGTCTTGGAGATCTTTGAGCATCATTCAAATGCATCATTGACATCATTTTAATCTTTGGATCATGTACAAAATTCAAAGAAATTCATCTTACTTCTTGCATATTCCTATATGGAATGAGAAGTCATAATGCACATGTATTTGTGGTGTTATTTCTTCCCAAGGGTAGAAATGTTGTTCAACAGTCATAGATTATCTTCAACATCTAGTGTTGAGCATCTACTAGCACTAAAGACATCATTTTGAGGGGAGGTTGCATGTTTTCTCTTCTCTTATTAGTTTTGAGAGGAAGCATTTCCTCACATGGAGTTCATTACTTCATATTTTATGGGGGGGTAACATGACCTCCCTTTTCTCTCCTATTGGGGGAACATCCATTGTACTTTGTGCTACAAGTAGTCCTTGTGGGGTCATGATGAGGCATCCATCTATCACTTATCTTTTTCACTTGTACATTTTATTTTATTGCATCTTTTCTCTTTTGGAGAGGAGTTTTATTTTCCATTAGGTTTTCTCTTTTTCTCCACTTTATGAGAAATTGTACATGAGTACCTAACATGGCCTAGTTGTCAGAACTCATCATTAGTGCATATGTTACTCCCTAAGTTGCACTTAAGGGGGGTGTTAGTGTAAATAGTGACTTTATCAAACTAGATAAATTTTAGCCTACCTAAGAGAGTCTTATTCACATTTATTAAGTCTCCACTTAGGGAATTTTATAATTTTGTCTTACTTCATAGCATTGAGACATGTGTCCTCATCACTTGAGACACCTATTACATGTACATACTTGCCACTTGCTCACACACTTGTCAAGTGAGCTCACAAGTGTTGCACTATTGGAGGGTTAGTCAGTTATTCAGTCTTACCTTCCTACCTCATCTACCTTGTCTATATAAGCAATGTTTTCTTACTCTTCATATTATATGATAGACATACTATTGTGTTCATCATTTCACTTGTGGAAGGTTATCAATTCAAGCTCTCTGATCGTGGAATTCTCCAATAGTGCGTGTTAAGACTTTTCTTTGTAGGTCTCATTTGGTTTTGATTCTTCTATTAAAATATAAAGTATGTAATATTTACTATAATTTTAAAAATGAAAATAATTATTGAAATAATGAATGATGATTTTTTCAAAAATAAAATTAAAATTTACAAATAATTTTGAAAATAAAAATAAAGTACACATTATAATAATAAAAAAGTATAAATATGTTAAATACATCTATCTAAAATATGTTTTTGATTAGGGGTAAAAAATGGGTTTTGATGGGGACCAGAACCCGGTACATAATGGTTTTGAAGGGAACCGTCAACTTAACAAAGAAAAGCAAGTTGCTTAATAGGATAAATTAGATGTACCAACAACAGCCCAACAGTATCCTCTAAAATATTAACATGACTACACAGGCTACATAAAACATATAGGCATGGGCTTGAAGCCCATTTACAACTTGGTTTTAACCAAGACCAGAGTTCCCTTTTGAAAAACTTAAACATCACTTGAAACAGCCAGGCATCAACAAACCAACCTCTTAGATCATTCAAATATGAGCCCAAAAGAACAAAGAACATAGTGGTGTAAACCACCAATAAGACCAAACACCCCACCTCGATAAGGGCTCTATGATCCACCGTTGAAAACTACAAGAAATCATCTTCCCTACAACACAAACTCACTTGGTAATAGGAAACCAACTCCATCTCCACCTCTAAAGGAGTGAGCTCCCCTTTATTGGAGAGGATGATATGATCAACTAAACCACTGCAGCCAGAAATCACCAACACCCTCAACCTCCACCTCCATAGGAGAACTGCCCACCTCAATAGAAACAACAACTGAGGGAAGTCCACCTCCATAGGACCCTGAGGGAAAAGCCAACACAATAGCCAAGAAAGCGACCATAACATCCTTCAGAAAGCCCTGCACCAGGAATAAAACTATCCAGGGTCTAGGATTAAAACTTGAGAACCACCCAGTAAAGAGAACAAGGCCAAAAGAGCCTAGAGCATGCACTGCAACTAGACAAAACTTCAGTAGTGACCTCAAACCCGAATCAACCAGCTCCATCACCACTTCTAAAAGAATGTGAGCAAAGAGCCCTCCTGAAGAAGGCATGACAGAAGCAACCCTAACCAAAGACAACAATTGGGGCAACAAAATAAGAATGACACTCATCCCAACCAAAAGCACCCCACCAAAAATAGGGGAAAAGGAGAAACCATCAGCCCAACAAAGGACCCAGAAATCAGCCAAAAAGGAAGCCCCTAAGCAAGAGAGTACACACAAGCAAGCAAGGGCTGCAAGCCACAGAGGAATCCACATAGTAGATCCAGGCATGAGGGACCAGAGAATAGAGTGAAGGGAAAGAGTGCAAAACCATGAAGCACACCATCCGACCCAACAAGGTCTAAAATAATGAAAAATCCAACCACAAACAACCCCATCACAATCCACCCACACACCACATCCAACACCAAGAAAACCACCAAAAAACCTAGAAATAAAGGCAGCAATCCACAAGTGCATCCAAAGAGCATAGCTAGGCTTGGGAGACCAGAAAACAGAGAGAGGGGCCGAAGAGAAAAACCATGAAGAACACCACCCAACCCTACAAGGTCTGAAAGAATGCAAACTCCTACCATAAACATCCCCATCCCAATCCACCCATATGCCACACTCAGCACCAAGAACACCCAGAAACCCAAAGCCATAACCATATTAGAAGAAGAACCCAGAGAAGGGGACCCAACAAAGCAAGGCCCTAATAGAAGGAGGCTCCTCTCGAGAAGAAGCACACAAAGACCAGAACCCTCACCCACGACCGCAACAACAGGAAACTTCTCCACCAATAGGTAGACAACCAACGTCACCAACAAAACAACACCTCCATCTGCCTCAATAACACCAAAGGCCAACGATAAAAAGTAGAGCCAATGCACCCTCCCCACATGGCAACTATACCCCAGGTAAGAAAAGCCACCAAATCCACAGAGCCAAGCACCTGACGCAGCCTCCACAAAATGCATTGCCTCTAGAAATCTTCCATTTGGATCACCATCGTCTGCATCCTCTCCATTTTCTGATTCAAGACTCCCACCACCACTCACCTTCGCTCTCACTCACATCTCCATGATCTATCTAAAGGGTAAGTGCACCAAGATGGTTCCTAAAAAGGGGGCTTAAATGGCCACTTTTTTTATGAAATTAGGAAATACTGACCTTGGCCATGAAATTGAGGATAGTTACACTCAAAAATTTGAGATGGAACAAAAACAAGGATCAAAGTGCTTCGAGTCTACTTTCTAAACTATTAATTTATTTTGAAAATGGTTGAGATTAAGGGGTTCAAAAGAGGGTCGTACACAAATTGGTGCTATTTTTGTCAGAAAACATAACATAGCAACTCTTGTACGACCTGAGCACGGTGAACTTTTTTGTAGTATTTTTAAAATCACTATGGTCAAAAGTTAGCTAACAGTATCTAGTTGATGCACGATTTTTTTGATAATTTTTTAATGCATATTTGATTTTTTACTAATTTTCTAAGTGGGCACTTCCTGAAAAGCAGAATTTTGGCTGTGCTCCCCCTAAATTTTTTTGAAGGTAATCGATTTTTTTAAATTTTTTTTAAAAAAAATTGTAGAATAGAGTCTAGTTTCTAAAAATGTAATTTATTTGAAATTTTGATGAACGGTTAATTTATAACGAAAAAAAAACCAAACACTACTTTTTGGCCAAAAAGAGACATACAAACAAAAGTAATTATGGATGAAAGGCTTAACATTGTTAAAAAGTGAAAAAAATTACATCGTTGGATAGCTAAGAGAGAACCTAACATTACCCATGTGTTTGCTTTTGTCGATATTGAACCAGATGCAATCCTGATGGTGAGCACGAACTCGATTATGTGAAAAAATTGTAGAATTTGCAAAAACATGTCTCTGGTCATTGGGAATGCCCTCCAAGCCTTTGGGTTGGTATTCCAAGGCAACTACCAATGCTAAGGCTCGTGAATTTCCAAAGCAAAATATAACGCGCTTGCGTTGTAACGCGAGCGCGTTATTTACTAGTTTTGACATTTTGCTTATCTGTGATACATGCCAAGCAAGACATAACGCGCTCGTGTTATGTCTTCATTAATGTTATGTCTTCGTTAATGTTAATGTATGTATATATCCTTGTATGTATGTATGCCTATATGTATTAGTGCATGTATATTGTATGGATGTAGGATTTTATGTACATATGTATTTATGTATGTCTTTAGAGGGAGGGA
>VDFB02058242.1:197530776-197584906 GCA_007258455.2 Sequoia sempervirens | reverse complement strand
CTATTTTAACACGTGGGTCGAAGTTAATTTTTTGATTGGAGGGCATTTGGATCACCCTTGGGTGATCGAAACCAGAGAGGAGCTCTATCATTTAAGTCTGTTGTTAAGGATAGCTTTAGTTGGATGGCATTCCGAGGACGAAGTTCCACCAGGAAAAGTTCTATCAGGTGAACCCGTGGCTCTAGAGGGCTTTCGTTATCGTGTCTTGGCGTTTGGGCATTTCGGGTCAAATGGGGTGAAAATCCATGAGGAGATTTTCGTGGGAAACAATGGAAGACATGCAGAGGTCCGATGGAGGAAATCTGAGGGATCGGGTCTGACTAAGGGCTCTTCTTTAGTGTTTTCTTTTTTTCTTAAAGCTCATTGGAATATAGGAGGCCGGGAGGATGAGGGAAATTTTCCCTTTCGTAACGGCTAGGACGGATAGAGCCTCGATGGTGGAGATCTACGGGGAATGACCCACTGAAGGTTAGGCACTTCACAATTTTTAATCATTTCATTCATGTAGTCGTGAGATGAATGGAACCCGGAGGGCGGAATTTTGTTACTAGAAAGTCATAAAGGATGACAATGTCACCATGGTACCTCGCATACAGAGGTCTATGAGCCAGGACCCAAAAGGAATTTGGCATATGGTCGCTTGTTTATGAGGTCGACAATGTTGCACGGCGAGTGAGGGAGCGAGGCCCAAAGCATCAGAAGGTTGGGATAAAACTATCATTTGGAATAGAGGACTATGATTGGCGCCCTGGGGACAGAGTCTCGTGGGCGTGGACCCGGGCAGCTTGTTGAACTTTGCTTAGTTTGTGAGGACCAAGTTTAAACAGTGAAAGGAAAAAATCCTCCCGTAATGGCAGACCCAATAGAGAGGTTTGTTTTCATGTTGGAAATAGCAATGAGGAGGCTCAGGCCTGTAGAGCGTAAACGCTCTGGTTGAAGAACAGTGTCGGGAGGACAAGGTTTCGCAGCTGTCCATTAGGTGATTTGGATGGTTTTTCAAGTTTCTATCACATGGGTTTTGGGCACAATGTTCTTCTCTATCGAGGACACATGTTTTCTTCTTTCAAATTGATTCATTTTACTAGAAATCAAAGGAAAACATGAAATGGGGTGCGGACGGCCAACTCACCTCAAGAACCTAATGAAGGAGGTGACCAAATCAACTGACAAACATGTTGGAACGGTGATGACACTCGTCAAGCTCAGATGCAGCGTGGGAAGATGGATCTGGATCATTCTGACCTCTTTCTACTCAACTATCAGAGTGATAATGACAACTCAAATTCACCTATTTATAGAGAATAGGGCATTAAGTGTTGGCCATTAAATGTAGGTACAAAAGACCAAAAGTTGGTAAGCTTTGATTTGAAAATGGCCACAGGAACGGAAGGGTCTGATGGTTAGGCGGCCATTGACAGATAGTCGTTTAATTGCTTGGCGATGATTGGACGATGGTGAAGGTTTTGGGCTCCAATGAGTAGAGCGTCACCAGCTAAAGGACGCTTGAGAGTTTAGCAATAAACAGACGATGTCAGGGATGTCGGGTCCCAGCTCGCAAAAAGCCGCCAATGAAAGGGGGTAAAGGGATGGTGAAAAGGAAATGGAAGTCTAGAAGGGGCGGCCCAGCAAGGTGGGCCCGACGAGTCCCATGAACGCCACCTTAAAAGAGAAAAGGAAAAGAGCCAATTGGATTCCGCAAGGACTAAGGACTTTGAAAATTTTGAGGGGGAAAAACATGGTCAACTTAAGATGACATCACTAAGATCTTATTGACCATTTTGAACACCTAACAAAGGGGCACACAAAATGAGACAGCAAAACAAAATGACCTAGTGAGGTGAAGGAAAGAGAGGGTCCCCATTCCAAACGGGGCATGTATTCTGAGGGTACAACAAACCCCACACTCCAAAAATCCTAGATCGCCATTGTATTATTCAGCAACAAAAAACAATTACAATACAACATCTACCTTTATAGAGTTTACATCTTGTTACATTCTAGAGAATATCCAACAACATAACCCCTCACGTTCACCTCTCTCAATGAGAGACATATCACTCGGTTACACATCCACACAACTTGACCACTGTCCTCTCATCCTCTCTATCACACAGCCACTTAGGCTTCGCCTTCTATGAGATCCATCTCTCTCTCGGCTTCCCATCCTTGTGACTAGTTCAACAACACCGGACTTGCACTCAACCTCTTAGCTTGCATCTGACCTCACAACCTACACCTAGCCTCGTGGCATGCACCCAGGTTCTCGGATAGTCCACACCCAGCCTCATAGCCTCTCTTCTTGCATCCGTCCTCTCGGCCTACATCCAACATCTCAACCTATTTGATGCCCAACACCACAATAACCATGGCCTACATGGCTTTCTAGCCTCTCCACTAGTTTGACACCCATCCTCTCGGCCTGCATGGCAAGATTCTCGGCTAGTCCATGCCCATAGTTGCCACCGCTCTACTTCAAGAGAACTGTCTTTCTCTATCACTAACTGACTATTCAACTACCACACCCCTTTAGCTTTTCACCTCAAGCAACATTTCATCATCCAACATCTTATTCTAGACATTAGATAAGCAGTCAAACAAATCTCCATCATTGAACTTAGGGTTATCCACCTAACATAAAAGCCACCTATTTGAAGAGACATTCCTTATTGTCTCACTGAAGTTCACCGAGCATATGGGCCCACATGCCATCTGTACTCCACGTCATCAACACTTGTCAGCCTTTGTCATGATCCACCATTCTATTGGGTCACAAGTGGTCGCCACAACCATTGACATCCAAGTCACTATATCATTGGAAGACTGAAGTTCAAAACCTCTTGATGAAGGTTGTGAAGTTCCCAAAACATGTGACTCGCTGATAAAGGGATTGCGCTGTCACTCAAAACCCGAACTTCTGAACCTCATGTCGGAGGTTACAAAGTTCCCAAGACCCACAACATACTAAAAAAGGGATCACTCTGTCACTCAAAACCTGAACTTCCAAACCTCATGTTGGAGGTTGTGAAGTTCCCAAAACCCATGATGAGCCTATGACAAAGGAAGTAGCATTCCCTCAACAATCACTAAGTCAAGAGGTTATGAAACTTTAGAACCCTGTGACTTCAATTAGAACAACTTGAAAACTAGTCACTTAACCCAGGCCGATGAAGGAGGAGAACATAACTGCTCTAGGAAGTCAATCAAGCCAGTAAATTTGAGTCACATTTCTCAACATTCTCCCACTTGATGAAGAACTTACTAGCTCCTTCCAAAGCAAACTCAAGAATCTTAAATAATGCTTCCATGCTCCAACCGAGACACCTACAATGACATCCAAGATGTCCACCAACTTATGAAACAGTTCCAAACATCCATCACAGGAAAAGGAATGAGCCAAAGCGTATATGCACCAAACTCAAGAACACAAGCATCAGATCCTACAGACGACAAAGGGCACCAGCACTACCACCACTCCATTGTGCTCACGAGCTTTACAAAAGCAACAAAACATAAAAAATTTAGAGCCCTCAACATGAACACAACTATGAAGTTACTCTCTAGCAACAAGATAGAACATCAGCTAGAACAACCAAAAAACTGACTTGCTCCCATCCAACTGATCAACCCATGCGACTGAAAATAGCACACACATCAAGTGCTAATTCATCCAATCACACATACCTCTAAGGTATCGATATCAACAAATTCATGCCACTTACATAGCCAACCCATCAATAGAAAATACAAGCTCCAAGTTCCAACTAGTCAAAGAAGACAAAACACGTCTAAGAACTCCCACTACATGGGTAATTCCAAATTTGAAAAGATCAAGGCATACTGAGTCTACCAGTAGAATAACATAGAGAGTGTACACATGTAGTTTCAAGGAATCATCCACAATGATATGCACATCATCTCCCTGTAGAAAATCCTCCTACATACACCTCTAAATGCCAATTGTGTCACCTTATTCTCCATGTATCCATGAGCGTCTGCAACCGATCATCTCATGCTAAACTCCAAATGCATCACAACACCATCATGAAGTTCTAAAGCATATAACCAATGTGCCCAATAAACAAATAATTACCAAACCATTGTCAAAGCTCCAAACATCTAAACTAGGAACTTGTCATGACATCATGATCAACACATCCCCCTTAGGAGATCCCATGCTCCAGGTAAACATACCATGGTTTCAAGAGCAATGCATCATGCCAAAACATTAATGCACAATCAAGAGTCTATCATCACATTAAGAAAACAAAATCTAAACCAACATCACCTGTCAAGAACCACCAACATCTCAACCAAAGACTCCAAGACTCCTTCATTTCTCCAAGATGCTACACATCTTCAAATAGAATCCATGAAAATGTGAAAAAACCCTTCTACAACAACAGGATCTAAGAGCCCCTCTTAGTAACATCTGCAACACTAAAGAAGATCATTCACCACCATGTGATGAATCCACATTCATTGTTAATCTCCCACTAAACCATGATACTGAGGTTTCCAAGCATCATGAACAAACATCTGCTAAATTGAAAATCCTCTAGGTCCACAATAACAACATGTCCATCTAACAACAATGCCAAGAAGCACCAAGATATCCAAACCAAGCAGACAAAACCATCACTATCACAAGCTTACACAAAACTATGTATCCAAGATATCCATGACATCATGATACACATGCTACCGGTCTAAATAGCCAACTATTTAGGTACTCGACACCATCCATCCTCTCATCTCAAAGCACCACACCAATGCACAAGTGACCACAGACAAGGCCAACTGACAAGTCTGCAACATCATAGAATTATATCTCGTGGATATAGACAATCCACTTCCAAGTTGTCCCATAGCAAACATGTAGGTAAAGGCAGCCCACAACATTGCACAACTCATAGATCCATTCAATAGAAACATGCAAACCCATAATCACACTGGAAACACAAAACTGAGATCTCAAAGAGAATAACAAATGTAGAAAACTTGACTCAAACACTAGATCAAGCTCAGATCCTATTTTCCAATCACGTCCACAATGAGCACCATACTCAAGGAACCCATAAGCAACACCACAAGAATTTTGAGTGAAAAATCATGTACCAACACTCCCATGCAAAGAAGACATCACACCTCCTCAAACCATGTTGAACTGCAACTATCTCATCCACTCATACCCCAAAAGCCAGGGTCTAGAAAATATCTTAATAGTAGCTCCAATAACCACAAGTTTTTCTTAACCATGTAAAACCTGCAAAACCATAGAGCCATGCAAGTACAAACCTTCCTTAAAAGGAAATAGAAATTTAGGAAATCTAGGCCCATTTCAAGCCAAATCCAAAACCACCAACATGCACATGCATTTGAGAGAGACAGGCTATTACAGAAGCTTCCAGCTCATCAGAAGATCAACTTCATAGCCTTCATGCAATCAGGGTACCAGAAACACTATACCTTCCAATACTAGGAAAAACACTTAGCATAAGCACATTACTCCATGACTGAACAACAACCCAAGATTCTCCATATCATTAGTGAGCCTCTTAGGAAGACACCCAATATGAAAGCTTTTTTTGCAACACAGCCACAAAACAAAAATATTCCACCCCATGCATCAGGGTTATACCGCTGCCAACTCATGAGCTTCAAGTCACATCATTTCAATATGACCAACTAGAGTTTCTCCATCTTAACCATCTTCCATACTGCATGTTGTCTCAAAAACTTAAACAAAAGAGCAAGAATTTCTACTCACCGAAGGATCAAAACATCAGCCAATTCCTCCAGATTTCCTCAAGCCTGTTAGACTAAGAAATCTTCATAGAAGGAATACCCAAAACCAGCAACACACTAGGACGAAACACATCACAAAATAAGGTTTTGATACCACTTGTAGGGAAATATGGTCGGGCATCTTGGAAAGAAACAATTGAGATCAATAGTGCCTTTAGTAAGCTTATTCCACTGGATTGCCTCAAAGACACATACTACTATGCCATAAAGCAGAAATAGGCACAATTCATTTCCCACATTAATCCTTTTGAGAGAAACTCATGAAAATCAACTAGCTTCAACAACATCATTAATAGATTCAGCAAATAGAATCAACAACCATGAAAGATGAAACAGAATACATGAACACATAGATATACATGGGGAAAACCCTTTCAGGTAAAAAACCCCACAATCCAAAAAGCCCAGATTGCCATTGTATTATTCCAACACAAAAAATAGTTAGAATACAACATTAGACTCATGGCCTTTAAAGAGTTTACATCTTGTTACATTCTAGAGAATATGTAGAAGAATAACCCCTCACATCCACCTCTCTTAGCGAGAGACATCTCACTTGGCTACATAGCCACACGGCTCGACCACTAGCCTCTCGGCCTCTTTGTCGCAAAACCACTCGGGCTTCACCTTCTATGAGATCCATCTCTCTCTCCACTTCCCAGCCTTGTGGCTAGTTTGGCAACACCTGACATGCACTTAACCTCTTGGCTTGCATCCGACCTCATGCCCTACGCCCAACCTTACAGCATGCACCCAGGTTCTCGGCTAGTCTGTGCCTAGCCTCATGGCCTCTCTACTTGCATCCAACCTCTCGGCCTGCATCCAACATCTTGGCCTATTTGATGCCCAGCACCATGCTAACCATAGCCTACATGACTTCCCATCCTCTCCACTAGTTCGTCACCCAGCCTCTTAGCCTATGTAGCGAGATTATCGGCCAGTCTGTACCCAAAATTGTTGTCACTCTGTTTTGAGAGAATTGTCTTTCTCTATCACTAATTGAATGTTCAACTATTGCACCCCTTTCGGTTTTCACCTTGCTCCACACACCATCATACAACATCTTATTTTGGTCGTTAGATAAGTAGTCAAACAAATCTCCAACATTGAACTTAGGGTTATCCACCTAACACCAAGCCACCCAGTCAAAGAGACATTCATTACCGTCTCACCAAAGTTTACCAAGCACATGGGCCCACATGCCATTTTTCCTACACATCATCGCCACCTATTGGCCTTCGTTATGATCCACCATCCTATCGATTCCAATGTGGTCACCACAACCATCAGCATCCAATTCACTATACCACTAGAAGACCAAACTTCAAAACCTCTTGACAGAGGTTGTGAAGTTCCCATAACCCATGACTCACTAATAAAGGGATCGCCTATCACTCAAAACCCAAAATTCCAAACCTCATGTTGGAATTTGTGAAGTTCCCAAGACCCATGACACACCAACAAAGGGATCGCTTTGTCGCTCAAAACCTAAACTTTTGAACCTCATGTCAGAGGTTGTGAAGTTCCTGAAACCTATGGCAAGCCGATGACAAAGGAAGTAGCCTTCCCTCCACAATCTCTAAGTCGGGAGGTTATCAAACTTTAGAACCCCATGAATTCAGTTAGAACAAATTTAAAACAAGTGACTTAACTCAGGTCGTATAAGGAGGAGAACATAACTACTCTAGGAAGTCGATCAAGCCAGTAAATTTGAGTCACATTTCTCAACACAATAAACTCTCATGGAACTCTCATACACTTATTGCAATTAATAGACAATTAATGAGCATGTAAACTCATAAGAGTTGTACAATACAAGAGCATAAATATTCTCACAAAAATATAGGCCTAGATTGGGAAATTAGAGTTCCACAATGTAACCTAAAGTCAAACCAAAGTCTTCCTCAATTTAGGCACCCCAAACTGAACACTTAACTGAACTTTGGTCAAGAAAATATCTTGCAAACTTGACCTCAAAGTTGGTTCCCAACAATGCGCCCACTTGATTGAGCCTTGTAAATATCTTCTCATGCAAAAGGTATTAACTGAAAGATGCCAACTTGGGCACCCAAGGTGGTCCCAAGTCAATCTTAGTTAACTGTAGCATATCTCTCCATCAATTCATGCAAACATTATGCATGTTTGATCATTTCCACTTAACTAAAAGTATCCACCTATTATCTATCATGCAACTGAAGGCATTAGTCATGCAACTCAAGTCAACTCAATTCAACTAGCATTCAACTCAAACTAACTACATGAAGTTGAAGATAACTGAACCATAACTAAACTAAACTAAACTAAACTGAATTGATCTGAACTGAACTGATAGTGCCACTCCATTCATGTAGATATTAATTCCTAATTTTTGGGATCAAAATATCTTGTAGGAGCTCTTCTTGGACATCCCCATAATTTCCTATCATTTAGGAATAATCACAAATGTCAATTTACATGTTCATTTCATTCAAATTTAATCTCTTTCTAATCCTATTGTTGGGGAACACCTTCCAAGGACTTAGGAGATGTTGGAAAAATGAGTGAAGTTATCTATATGTTGTCATTGATGTCACCATGTTGGTAGTATGCTGGTAGTTGGTTCTGATACTCTTATATCGGTGCTTATCCTCTCTGGTGGTTGGTCCAGTATTTTGGTTTCCTTTCCGGTATTCTAGTCTACACTTCTATGTGGATGATAATCTCTAGTTGCGGTTTTGGGAAACTATTGATGGATGTTAAATTCGTGCAAGATCAGGTTATTTTGTACTCTGGTGCTCGTATAGCATAGTAGAAACCAATAGATTGAGTGATTTCCTTGTTGCGTTGATGATTATTCTTGGCCAACTTGTTAAGTTAATTTTGATTTGATGTGAAAGCTTATGTGTGACCTATTTCTTGGTCTGAGCCGACATGATGAAATGTGATAAAGATTTTTTTGTCTGTTTGGAAATATTTTGTGAATTATTGAAGCCAACATAATAACGGTTAAAACATTTTGAAAATACTTTGTGGAATCTGACCTAATTAGTTCCTATGATAGAGATTAGATAGATATAAGTATATGGTGAATAGTTTGGAAGTATGAGTGAATGTATGAGTAAGTGTGAATGGGTGTGTGGGAATATGTGCAATGAGTCTATAAGAAAGTGATAGAGGAAATAGTGAAGAGGTAATGAATGTGAAGGTGTGATCAGAAAGGAAGTAGTTGTGAGCATATCCAGAACTGTATCAACACATGTTAGGTGCATCTTTCCAGTTATTTTTTGGGTTGTAAAGCCTTACTCTGTTTTGTATAATTTTTTTGTAGGCAGTGAGCCTCCCTGTTGGATAGTGAGTCCTTTGTAGGAAGTGAGCCTTTGTACTTAGACAGTGAGTCCTTCTTTAGGCAGTGAGCCATTGTACTTGGACAGTGAGTCATTTTGGCAATGAGCCTCCTTTTTAAAATACTATATAGTGTGAGTTAACCCTCACCGTGGTTTTTCCCTTATTAAGTTTTCCACGTAAAAATATAGTGTTCATTGTGTTGATTTACTTTATATGATCTATGTTTCATGCTCATATGTAATAATAGAATAGTGTGGTTGAAGATTTGATAAGTGATAAAGTTTTAACTTTGAATTTTGGTGACAACTGATTCACCCCCCCTCTCAATTGTCATGTGCCTATTTAATAATTGGTATCAGAGCTCTTGGTTCCTCCGGT
Source organism: Sequoia sempervirens (assembly GCA_007258455.2). Classification (NCBI taxonomy): domain Eukaryota; kingdom Viridiplantae; phylum Streptophyta; class Pinopsida; order Cupressales; family Cupressaceae; genus Sequoia; species Sequoia sempervirens. Next base: position 197,575,399 of record VDFB02058242.1, on the reverse strand, counting down.
AAAGTCTAACAGGTTGAGGGAGATCCTGAAGATGGAGATAATGAATGACAAAGGAGAACTCTGGACTGCTCTTGAAGATCTTGGTAAAGTGGAAAGAGAAAACAAAGATTTGAAAGATAATCTTGATGAAGCAAATGAATGTGTTTGAAAATTGAAGGAACGGTTGAAGAAATTTAAGGAAAGACATAGAGAAGTAAGTGAATAGGTAAAACAAGAGATAATTGGACTGAAAGTGACAGTAGAAGAAAATAAGAGGATTGAAGAATGTCTTAATACAATGGTGCAGAACAAGTCTAAAGAATGTTCCAAACTTGAGCAGGACATAGTAAATCTGAGAGTGGAATTAGAGAAGGCTAAACTCTGTGAAAATAATTTCAAATCCAGCTCTAGTAAACTTGAAGAACTACTTGTAGGACATAAATCATGTAAAGACAAAGGTGGCTAAGGAGCTGATACTAGTGAATGTTCTAAAGATGTGAAGAAGAATCAAGGTAAGAGGAAGTAAAGAAGGAATTTTGCAAGATGACTACCTATGAAATAGCCTAATACACAAAGGCACCCCTCTTTTGATGGTTTTTGGTTTTCTTGTAACAAATATGGTCATAGAGCAACTGATTGCAGAAGTAGGATAAACCAATTTTTTGGCTCTCTTTCTGGAAAATGTTTTGAATGTGGGAAGTTTGGACATAAGGCTACAAAATACAAATCTCAGGTAAGTTTGATCAGTTGAGTAATGAGAAACGGGTTTAATGAAGGCAAAAGGAATTAATTATTTAATGGCTATTGATATGCCTACAATAAATTTGGACACAGAGAAAATCAATGTAGATCAAGGAATAATGGAGGACAATCTAATCAAAAAGGTGTGATATGTCATAACTGCAATAAACCTGGACATGTATCTAAAGTTTGCAAGAATAAGAAAGGAAAGAAATCTGCTCCGGAAGAGAAGAGTGAACTGGTAAAGAAGATTGATAAAGAAGAGATGAAGCAAGAGATGGAGAAGACTTGGAAGAAGAAAGAAGAAGGAGAGAAATCTAAGACTCTTGATTTTTTTGTACCCTCATTCGGTACAAATGACTTATTTGAAATTTAGACCTAGCATGGTCTTAGGGGGAGCATTATCAGAAGATCATAAAAAACCCTTGGAAGAATGGCATGTCAAAGGCTGGCACGTGGTCAAAATGTGAAGAATGCTTATCCAGAGGTTCTGGAAGAAGAACCAGAGAGAAATATGTTGGTATGAGGATTTGCGGACCATTTGAAGGTTTCTTGTGCTAAGTGAAGTGTGAGTTTAGTAGATTTTTGTGTTTACCGCATTTAATGCGCTTAGGGAAAACTCAACGGTGGATAAGTAGAAATTTTTGATGATTTTCGGTTATTTATGCATCTGAAATCATCAGAAAGTGCTCTGAAGATTTCTTGAGGCATGCTTGAAGTGTTTATGAAGGGAATTTGAAGATTGATTCAAGTAATCTAGAAACCCTCTCTCTGTTTGCATAAGGAAAGAAGAAAATTGGAGAAGTATCATTGAATTTCAAGAAAGCTAAACAATGGACAGTGGCTCATGTGGTGTTACCTCTCTAAAGCTAAAAAGGGTCAAAGTAGAAGAATACCATCATAGGAAAATGAAGGAAATTGAAATAGGGTTGAGGAAGTCAAATTCCAAAATATAAAAACCCTAGCAATGGATTTGTGGAGTAAATTTTTGTGGGTTTCAGATAAGAAAGTTATCATGTTCTTATTGAAGTTTCTTAAGGATGGAAATATTGTTTTGTACAAACCCTACTTGATCTCGAAGGAAGCAATTAAAGCGATCACTGGATTATGTAGCATTGGAGAACTTCCTAGAAAGAAAACTGTGAAATATAAAGATGTGGTGGAGTTGACTGGCATTGGCAGAGATCAGAGAGCATTATTGATTGATACAATTGTGCACTCAGTCGTTAGGTATGTTCCATATGGTATCTCATACAAAATTTGTTTCAAGAATCGTGAAAGTTCAACTTCAGCTATTGTCATACACATTGCCCACATGATGGTTAAGGAGAATAGACAATTTGATTTATGTAGCTTTTTACTTGAGAATTTGCTTGAAAATATTCAAATTTCATTGGTTGAGAATTATTTGTTTTGGAATGCCTTGTGTTTTACTTTCTGAATTCTCTACCAGGAAAAGATAATGTGGTGTGGGAATCTAGTATCCCTATTGGAAAACAAATTTACAGACATCTAAAGTCTTTGGAATATAATGAAAATATGTGAAGATCATATTTCTCATCCTTGCGAGCAAACCCTTGCTCCGGTATATCTATAGTAATTCAATTCAACGTAGGCTATTTGTCTAGGAAAAGAGAATTGGAAGTTATTATCAGACATTCCCCTCTGGAATTGAAAAAGAGAAAGGAAATGGCTAAATACATCATTGATATTTTGGATGAGAAGGAGAAAGAATCATTGAATGGTACTGAATCCCATGATCCTAATGATATCTAGTCTATGATAGTTGAAAGAAAAATGAAGAAGATTGGTGAATTATGGGATGTTGCATCACCCATTGAAAGACTGAAAATTGATAATGTGCTGGTAGATTATCTACTTCTAAAAGATATTGAAGTATCTACTATTTTTGATTTCTTACTAGAGAATCTGATTTAGATTGTTCAAGAAAGGATGTTACTTAAAGGTCCAGAAGGACGTAAGTTGGGAATCTTGGTTGAAAGAAGATGTAAAAAGGCTATGCAGAGATTGTCTAGATTGATTGTAGAAACTAAGTAGTGTGTTAAAGAAATTTTAGATGTTTACAAGTATTGTCTTTGGTGACCTACTGTTGTAGAAAACTTCAGAAGCATAATTGAAGCAATTGAAGCTGAGGTGAATGAGATTTGAAAAAACTTTGACATATTTGAAGATAAAGAAGGGAAACAAAGGATAAGAATTGGTGAAATTCAGGTTGAATTGATCATTACACAAAGATAGAGAGATGATGTGACAAAGACCTAGCTTCTTAAATAAATTGCTAAAGTCTGGTTAGAGCATCTTTCTAAAATTCTTGTTGATTCTGAAGATATTGAGAAACAATGTTCTGATGTAGATTGGTCACCCTCTTTTACTCTGTTGGGATTATTGGAAAGTACATGCACAAAATTGGAGTCTGTTGTGTTTAACTAGAAGTTGTATCTAGTTCTCAAAGAAAGGTATAAGAAGGTGTTTCAAGTGAAGAGTGTCATCTTCACTTAATTTTTGCTTGCTTAAATGATCTGGACTGTTGGAATTTTTTGAAGTTTTTGGAAATCTTTTTGAAATTTTGATGTCACCATGTTTGCACTCTTTTTTTGCACCCTTTTCCATTGATTTCAAAGGGGGAGAGAGTTGGAATGGAGGGTGTTGGAGATAGTGGAGAGAAAAGTTTTTGTTCACATGTTGCCATCAATGACAAAGTGGGAGATTGTTGGTAAAATGAGTAAAGTTATCTATTTGTTGTCATTGATGTCACCATGTTTGTAGTATGCTATAAGTTGGTTCCAGTACTCTTATGCCGATGCTTATCCTCTCCAGTGGTTGGTCTGGTAGTTTGGTTGCCTTTCCAGTATTTTGATCTACACCTCTCCACAGATGATAATCTCTGGTTGTCATTTTGGGAAACTACTAATGGATATTAAAGGAGTGCATAATAAAGTTATTTCATGTTTTGGTGCTCGTACAACATAGTAGCAACCAACAGATTGAGTGATTTCCTTGTTGCATTGAAGATTATTCCTAGCCGACTTGTTAAGTTAATTTTGATTTGATGTGAAAGCTTATGTGTGACCTATTTCTTGGTACAAGCCGACATGATGAAATGTGCTAAAGATTGTTTTGTGTGTTTGGAAATATTTTGTGAACTATTGGAGCTGAAATAATAACGGTTAAAACATTTTGAAAATACTTTGTGGAAGCTGACCTAATTAGTGTCTGTGATGGAGATTAGATATATATATAAGTATATGAAAAATAGTTTGGAAGTATGAGTGAATGTGTGAGTAAATGTGAATGGGTGTGTGGGAATATGTGCAGTGAGTCTATAGGAAAGTGACAAAGGAAATAGTGAAGAGGTAATGAATGTGAAGGTGTGATCAGAAAGGTAGCAGTTGTGAGAATATCTAGAACTGTATCAGCACATGTTAGGTGCATCTTTCCAATTTATTTTTGGGTTGTAAAGCCTTACTCTATTTTATATAATTTTTTTGTAGGAAGTGAGCCTCCCTATTGGATAGTGATTCCTTTGTAGGCAGTGAGCCTTTGTACTTGGATAGTGAGACCTTATTTAGCCAATGAGCCTTTGTACTTGGACAGTGAGTCCTTTTGGTAGTGAGCCTCCTTTTTAAAATACTATATAGTGTGAGTTAACCCTCAATGTGGTTTTTCCCTTATTGGGTTTTCCATGTAAAAATCTAGTGTTCATTGTGTTGATTTACTTTTTGTTATCTATATTTCATGATCATATTTAATAAAAGAATAGTGTGGTTGAAGATTTGATAAGTGATCAAATTTTAGTTTGAATTTGTGTGAAAACTAATTCACCCCTCCCCCTCTCAGTTGTTGTTGTCTTGCACCTATTTAACAGGAGATACATGAAATATGTTTAGGATTGCAATTAAATGGCATCCTATTATGAACATAATCCATGATCGTCATTAAGCAACCTCCTCATGTTGTCAATTATAGGGATCTTTGTACCAACAAAGCATTTAGTACTCACATAGTTTTGAAGTTTTTCTAAGTCCTTGTCCAATTTTCTTAGTTTATCTTCAAGAAAATGGGAAACCATAGTCTCAACATTTGTAAAGGTAGTTTCTTGTGAGGTTGTCATTGGCATGGTAACATTAGGAATAGAGTCCAAAATGGTTTCAGTATTGACAACACTTGTAATGAAGGTGTTAGAAGACTCGTGATCCATAGCAGATGTAAAACCAATGTGGGATGCCACAAGTCTAGAACTACATCTTATTGAAGTATTGGCAATAGGACACCAGGTCATGAAACTCATACAAGTTCCAAAACAATTAAGTGTACCCAAGATGAACACTAAACTAATAAACATACACAACAAAATAGTTAGAAGAAAAAATTAGATCCCATAAACTAGCAGAAAACATAGAGAGAGATGCTTGACAAAAAATTGAGCCAAAAAAGGAAAAATAGGTGTGCCTAGGGTGCCTATATCCTAGGCAAGATTTTAAAGAGCTACAAGTTTGACTGTCTATTATGTTGTTTAAGGTTTTGTGAGTGGTTGTAGATAGGTATAACAGTGAATTATTTTCCATATTTTACTGATTTTAAGATTGTGAATTGAGGAATGCAAACATACATTAATGTTGAAAGCAAATGTCAGTTTAAAAATATAGAAATAGAATTCAAATAGTAGAATGCAATAGATAACACTGAGATAGAGATGTAATGCAAATTTAAAGCAAAAAATGTAGGAAAAAGGAACCTAGAGTGTCTATTTCCTAGATAGGGTATCTGAAATTCAAAATTTTCAGTGTGTTGACTACTGTTTAATGTTCCCAATTATGTGTGCAAATATTTTTGACAATGAATATATTTCTAGATTTTGGTGGTTTTATAACTATGTAAATGAAAAATGAAAATATGCAAATGTATGAATGATGAATGACAAATTTTGAATGCCATTTTTAGATCTAGGATGAACTAATTGATTACTATGAAGATGCAAGATTCTGAAAATGATGATTTGATGCAAGCTTGAAATAGAACTATGCATTTTTTATTTACTTTTTTAACAATATGCAAGACACCTAGATGGATGCAAATGACACTTTTTATTTTTATTTTCAAGTTTAGATGACCTAATGCAACTTATAAATGTAATTCTAAATACATATCTAAGCTAAAATGACTGAAAAAAACCCTATCAATGGAATATGAATGTATTTTTTGTTAGATTTTTATTTCTTTTTATGACACAAAAATGAAACCCTAAATGAAAAATGCAATAAAATGATATGAAAATCCTAAATATAAGGTGATTTTTTAGAAGGTATATGATGTTAAGAGGTTGGGTTCACTAAAATGAAATGAATGGGAAAGGGAAACCTTTAGAGATTTGACACCTTTCCCAAAATGCTTTAGGGGGTTATGAGAATGGAATGGATGAATGTAGGGATAGAATGGAGATTGATAGATTTGGATAAGGTATGAGATTGACTTACAACCTGAAGTGAGTCAACCTACCCTAGACCAAATATGGAAATGATGTAATTATGAAATGCAATGATCTAATTGTCTGAATGATGCAAATTATCACTTTTATGAAGAAATAGTAGATCTAGAATATCACAAAAGAAATTAGATACCAAAAATAAAAAGGGGAGAGCACTATTCACTTGTGATATAAATTTTAGCAGAAATTGTCAAGATGTTGGCACTGAGGGTACCGCTGTCCTATTATGACTTTTTCATATTTGTTTTCATAGTCCTTTGATGTCGGATCTCTATTTCCATTTCTTGCTTGCAAATTATCTAGATCGCTTTCAAATATTTCTATAATTGACTTTCTATGGGTTATCAAGGGCTGGGGTTTAAAATGCAATAATGAACAAAGTTTCTTCAAACTTCCTTTGATCCTCTTCAACCTGTAACTTGCACATTCATAAAGAGATAAAATGTTGTGCCATTTTTTAGGGGCTTGCCTCAGTCAAACCCCGTGTTAGTGTTTCAACTTCCATAATGGCAATGTCAATGATAAATCGATAAAGGAAAGGAAGGAAATGATGAATGAACCACTTGTTATAACTCACCACCCTTCAATGAAGTCACACACATCACTTCAAGGATATTGGATCTTGCTTGATAGATTTTCTTGAATTATTGAAGGCCTATAACAATGTTAGCCTTCACAAAGCAACATGAACACACATGATGTTAGATATTGAATTGTTGTAATAATGCTCCGAAAATGTTTCTCTTGAATGCTCTATAGTGCTCTTGAAATAGTATTTTCTTAATATTTTTGCTTCTTGCTTGTTCACAAGTGTTTGATCTAAAATGATGCAATAACTAGTTATTTATAGGTATTTATTCAATTTCCTGAAAACTAAATCATAACAACCAACTTTAAGTATTTGAATTTTAAATAATAAAGTGTCATAACCGACATATTTGAACTTGGATCCAAAATAGGGGGACATATGCATCCTAGGTGCTAGTGTCCTAACCCTATTTTCAAAAACTTTAAAAGTCGGGGACAAATTATTAAATGAGAGCATTTTTTATTGTAAAATTTCAAGAAATATCTAAAATAAGTTGTGAAATGCATAATTTAGGAAGTTGAATTCTTAGTTAGGTCCAATACCTTAAAGGGGAGCAAAAAATAGTGTGAAATTGTAATGGGTGACAATTTATGATGCTACACTTGCATACTTGTAAAAAAAGATTTTTCTTAAAATCAATAATACTTACCTCTCTTGTAACCAACTCACATCTTGAACCTTCATCTCCACTCTTCAAAATGTATTTCAATTTCTCAAAGCTCTTTTTCTCATCCATTTTCCTTCCAAAATCATGCTTGATGCCCTCATGAATACATGATATAAAATTTGATAACCCACGACATTGCAAATGTTTTTCATTTAAACAATTATTTCTATAGAAAATGCAATTATTATCTCTAGCACATAGAAATAAATTTAATAATTCCCTCGATGACATTGGTAGTTTTATTGCAACACACTCTTGTAGCATTTCGTTAGTATGCAAACTAGAATGAATATTGCATAATAGTTCATGATACATAGTAAACTTCGCATGGTATTTGCAACATGTATTATGAATTTTAAGAGGCAAACAATAAAATGACTTACAAAATTCAAATTTTCTTTGTGAGATTTTTAAATTTGGATGTGTTTCATAAAATAGTTTGTACAATATTGTTTGGCTATGTTCTAAGAAATGATTAGGATGTGGTGTGTGGTCTCAATCACCATTTCTTAATTTTAAAACATCTTCTACATTTGGTGATACTCTAGAGTTATAGTGCCAAAATTGTTGAATTTCATCCTTTCTAGTATTAGTTAGCTTCTTATCAACCGATGGAAGCCTACCACTAAAATCCCAAGTATCATTTTGAAGAGGACTATCTGACTTCTTGATCTTATTGTAGTACTTTTGATAATGTTTTATGATTTAGCCTTAACTCAACACATGTTTGCTTCAACAATCGAGTATTTATTAATTGATTTCTTACTAAAGATGTTATTACTCTAAGAGCATCTCTCTTATCTTTTTCCTTACTAGTCTTTCCAATAGAATTGAGTGCATTAAAAATATTTTTAACAATAATGGTATTCTGATTAGACCTATTGTTTATATGATTCTTCAATTTCTTTAGTAATGGTCTCATTTTGTAAGAATTTAGAAATTGTAAAAACAATTGACATTGTTCGATTAATATTTTATTGGAAAAGTATTGATTGAAAATTTTGATAGCCTACAACCAAATGGTTTGTGATGACCTTTTTCCTTCAAGTTTATCTATTATGTTCTCATCTATTTCAAGTAACCGTTTTGTGGTTCTTAAATGTAGAGCATTTTTATTGGAGTCATTGCAAATAAATGGATTTAGCATTTAATTTTCTTCTTCACAAAGATCCTCTCTTCTTATTTCATGTGGAGATACATTGGCATTCATTATTTCTTGCCTTATCAATTTCATCAATGCTATGAGCGAGTAGATTATGGAGTGTGTTTTCAACCTCATGAGTTGTATATCCACACTTGTTAAGAAAAATTTCATGTATTTTTTGTTCAATATTTTGATTTTCAATTTCATGCTCAACATTTACAATTTCATGTACAAAATTTTGCTTCTCAATTTCATGTTCAAAACTTTCAATTTTATTTTCATGTTCAACATTTTGATTTTTCAGTTTCATGCTCAACATTTACAATTTCATGTTCAACATTTTATTTCTCAATTTCATGTTCAAAATTTTTAATTTCAATTTTGTGTTCAACATTTTTATTTTCATTTTCATGCTCAATATTTACAATTTCATGTTCAACATTTTGTTTCACAATTTCATGCTCAAAACTTTCAATTTTAATTTCGTGTTCAACATTTTGATTTTCAATTTCATGCTCAACATTTATTATTTCATGTTCAACATTTTGTTTCTTGATTTTATGTTCTAAACTTTCAATTTCAATTTCTAGTTCAATATTTTCAAATTCAATATCATGGTCACTTTCAATTTCATTTAAAGGTAAAGAGGAGCCTTCTCCTTGAAGATAATTTGGCATGCATTTTCTTTCCACCCTCTTCCTTACTCTATCTTTCTCTCTATTTTCCTTGATTTCCTCCGCTTGACATTTCCTCTTCCTTTTTGCTTTACGACTACTATTGCTTTGCATTATCCCAACTCAAACAAGTACCTTGATGATTGAAAGGATAAACTTTTGTGTAAAAGAGTGCTCAAAAAGTGATTTTTTGTCTGTAATGCACAAGAATCATGACATTCTCAATAGAAAATACCATGTGGGGACCATTGGAACACCCAAAATAGAAATTTTGTCCACTCAAATAAAGTGGATATCCATTTTGTAAAGTAAAATTGATATGTGTTTACCAAACCTTGTATTCTTATGTGAAAACAAGCTTTACAAAATGGATATTTATTTTGTAAAACAAGAAATATATATGTTTTGTAAGGAAAAATGGATATTTGTTTTGTGAAGCGTGTTTACTTGTTTGTGAAAACAAACTTTACAAAATGGGCACCCGTATTGAATAAAACGAATACATGTTTTATAGGAAAAACAAATATTTGTTATATCCACCTAAAAATATATCCATATTAATATGATCTAATATCTATTATATTATATATTATGTATTACGTAATATATTATATATTATATATTATCTATTATATTATAACTTATATATTATATTATATATTATGTTTTATATTATATATTATATATATTATTATATTTTATATATTATATATTATATTATATATTATATATTATATATTATATACTATATATTACATATTATATTTTACATTATATTTTATATATTATATATCATATATCATATATCATATCAATATTAATATATTTTAATATATATTATATTTTTATTTTTATTTTAAATCTAGATAGAGAAATGGAGATAGGGAGAGAGAGGTAGAGAGAGAGAAGGGATGGAGATAAAGAGAGGTAAGGTAGGAGAGGTAACTATAGAGAGAGTTAGGGATAAATGGAGGGGTAGGTGGAGAGAGGTTGTGTTGGAAGGAGGGAGATAGGGAGTGGTAGAGTTGGAGGTATAGAGGGAGGGAGAGAAATAGGGAAGGAGGGAGATATGGAGTGGTAGGGTAGGAGGGATAGGTATAGAGAGAGTTAAGGAGGGTGGGAGGGGTAGGTGGAGAGAGGTTGTTTTGTGTGTGAGAGAGAGAGAGAGGGAGGGATAGAGAGAGAGAGGGAAGGAGGGAGATAGGAATTGGTAGGGTGGGAAGGGTAGAGGGAGGGAGAGAAAGAGGGAAGGAGTGAGATAGTGAGAGGTAGGGTAGGTGAGGTAGGTATAGAGAGAGTTAGGGAGATAGGGAGGAGTAGGTAGAGAGAGGTTGTGTGTGGGGGAGAGAGAGAAAGAGCAGGAAGGAGGGAGATAAGGAGTGGTAAGGTTGGAGGGAGGGAGGGAGGGAGAGAAAGAGTGAAGGAGGGAGATAATGAGAGGTAGGGTAGGTGAGGTAGATATAGAGAGAGTTAGGGAGAGAGAGGGGTAGGTGGATAGAGGTTGTGTGTGTGTGAGGGAGAGAGAGAGGGTGAAGGAGGGAGATAGGGAGTGGTAAGGTGGGAGGGATAGAGGGAGGGAGAGAAAGAGTGAATGAGGGAGATAGGGAGTGGTAGGGTGGGAAGGATAGATATAGAGAGAGTGAGGGAGGGAGGGAGGGGTAGGTGGAGATAGGTTGCGTGTGTGTGAGGGAGAGAGAGGGAATGAGGGAGATTGGAAGTGGTGGGGTGGAAGGGATAGAGGGAGAGAGAGAAAGAGTGGAGTGAGATAGGAAGTAATATGGTATGAGAGGTAGGTATAAAGAGAATTAGGGAGATAATAAGGGGTCGATAGAGAGAGGGTGTGTGTGTGTGAGGGAGAGAGAGGGGGAAGGAGGGAGATAGGGAGTGGTAAGGTGGAAGGGATAGAGAGAGGGAGGTAAAGAGGGAAGGAGGGAGATAGTGAGTGGTAGGGTGGGAGGGAGGGAGGGAGAGATAAAAATGTGGAAGGAGGGAGATAGGGGGAGGTAGGGTAGGAGAGGTAGATGTAGATAGAGTTAGGTAGATAGGGAGGGGTAGGTGGAGAGAGGTTTTGTGTGTGAGAGGGAGATAGGGAGTGGCAATGTGGGAGGGATAGAGGAAGGGAGAGAAATAGGGAAGGAGGGAGATAGGGAGTGGTAGGGTGGGAGTTATATAGGGAGAGAGAGAAAGAGGGAAGGAGGGAGATAGAGAGAGGTATGGTAGGATGGGTAGGTATAGAGAGAGTTAGGGAGAGAGAGAGAGGGGTAGGTGGAGAGAGGGAATGAAGGAGATAGGGAGTGGTAGGGTGAGAGGGATAGAGGGAGGGAGATACAGAGGGAAGGAGGGAAGGAGGGAAATAGGGAGTGGTAGGGTGGGAGAGATAGGTATAGAGAGAGTTAGGGAGGGAAGGAGGGGTAGGTGGAGAGAGGTTGTATGGGAAGTAGGGAGAGAGAGAGAGGGGTGGTGGAATGAGGGAGATAGGGAGTGGTAGGGTGGGAGTGATAGGTAGAAAGAGTTAAGGAGGGAGGGAGGGAAGGAGGGGTAGGTGGAGATGGGTTGTGTGTGTGTGTGAGGGAGAGAGGGAAGGAGGGAGAGGGAAGGATGGAGATAGGAAGTGGTAGGGTTGGAGGGATAGAGGGAGGGATTTAAAGAGGAAGGATGGAGATAGAGAGAGGAAGGGTAGGATAGGTAGGTATAAAGAGAGTTAGAGAGAGAGGGAGGGGTGGGTGGAGAGATGTTGTGTGTGTGTGATGTGTTGCGCATGTTTTGTACACACGCCCCGCCAAAGGCAGGGACCCCCCTCTTTTCGTTCCTGACGGGTCGTTCTCGCTCCTAACAGGTCATTTTCCTCTCATCTCACTTGGCATGCCCCCGTTAACAAGCCCAAGTTGGCCCTAAGCCTTAAAATGATCAATTTTCTCTTAGATAGAATCACCTAGCTAGGTTTTACCAAGTCATTTGCTTCCGCAGGGTTAGTCTTGCGGGTTTCCCCTTGGTCCTTGCCCCGGCATCCGTCGGCCCTAGCGAGCTCACACTCACCATTTTCCCTTTGTCATTCACCATTGTGCTTCGTTGTGTGCTAGTTGCCAAGCTTCCGCGTCCACCCCATGTGCGGACCCCATTCCATTCTTTGTTGTTGCGTCTGTCAACCATCGTGGACCCACGTTTGTGGGTCACCTTGCATGGGTCTTCGTTCCTATTTTCTGTTTTAAGGAAGCCACCCCTTTACTGTTGCCCATAGGGTGGATTCTACATTTGGACCTACTATTACGTCACCATTTTAGTACCATTACCCTATCAATGAATTAATCATGGAACCCCCCCTCTTCCATTATTGGCCTGCACCGGATGTTTATGTGTTTCTTTTGTAGAAAAAGGAGATTAGAAATATTTCAAAATTACTAACCATAAATTCATGACTCCAAAACAACAAGGAAAGAGTTTGTGAATGGGAGGTCCAAGTGGAGCTTGTAAGAAAGTTCAAAATTATGCCTAAGGAAATACAACACACTAAATCTTTTCATTTAAGTTGCCTTCTCCTTTTGCATTGCAAAATTGGCACCGTCGTTTGTTGTTCATGCGGAACCCCCATTGCGGGTTTCCACCAATCCCTCGTCGTTTCTCTAACAGCCCTCCTGAGACATTTTTCTGCACACCTTTCCCCTCGATGGCATTACTCGAATGTTGTCCTGTACATTCGCCCTCGTAGAGATTTTGTTGGCAGGGTCCGCATCTTACTTGGCCGCTTGGGCGGTGTTTCTCGCTAGGGCCCCGTCGCCCCATTTCCCTGCGGACTCCTACAAATTACATAATGATTGAAATAATGGGTCACTAGGTGCATCGATAATTCTAGTCTGGTATGGGAGACAAGGTTGGGTTGCTTTATCCTATAGCAAGTTGAAGAAAATAGTAAGTTGAGAGATTGAATGTGAGGGGAGAAACTAAAGATCTTCGAATTGAATGTTGAAAATATCTGGGAGATGTGCGACTGAGAGATTGGAAACGACGTGGATTGAAGTTCCTATGGTGGTGGGAGCATAAGAGGAGGTGGCCCGTGATGAATTATGACCTGCAGTAATAATACTCAATCACTAGTCGATGTAAAGAATGGGTAGTCAGTCCATTTCGGCCTCAAAACGAGTTCCCCATGTATAATAGATTTGATAAGGATCCTAGTAGGTATGAGGTGGATGCATGAAAAAAGGATCAATTTTTTGTTCCTAGCGGTTGGCATAGTGAGTGAAGATTCGAGTGATGGTGCAACAATAGGTGATGTAAAATGACTATGCAAAGTTCTAAGGGTGAATGTGGGCATTGTGGGCTCTGACTTCTCTGGTGTTGGCGAGGGATATGATGTGGGCTTCTTTTGGTCCATGGTTGTTGTTCACAGTGTCCTATCCATCACGTCCCCTCACACTCCATTACTTGCAGCCTTCTCTCATGTGGGTTCCGTATCCCACAGTGATGTCGTTTCCATCATCGTTGTTGATAGCATATCCATCCCATCTTGCCACCAATCATTTCCCACGACGGCCACCTTTGCAGGGTCTACAACTTCATTTGACAGACAAACCACTAGAGGGATGATGGGGTAGCCGAGGATAAGCAATGAAATCATGATTGAAAATGAAGGACATTGAATATAAAGCTAATAAGTCAGGGATGAGAAGCAATGCTTGACCAGCACGATCATTAGCATCTTTGCACAAAGAGGGGATGTCAAACACAAGACATACAGTGAAAGCTCACAACACACAGAAAGGGAAAAGTAGGTAAGAGGAGTAGACCATGCCTTCTCACAGGGATATAATCATTTTCTTGATCAATTGCATGTTGAATGACTTCCATTTAATTGCTTTGAAGTTATCGTGGGCATCTCAAAGGCATCTAGTCTAGAACTACTAGTTTTATCATTGATTTGGTAGGAGACACCTTCTGACCCGCAAGGTAGCTAACAAGAACGTCAACCACTAAAGAAATGGTCGTAGCATGGGTCTTTTAAATCAAGGCTTTCCTTGCTTTAGGCCATCGCAGGACATCTTTCTATTGCTATGAGGTGGTGGGTGGATCATTGAGTACTATGAAACACACGATATTTTGAATATATTTGAAAGATAGGATGTAACGTAAGATGATTACATCACCACCCTAACAAAGTATATTAACCGGGGAGGAGGTATGTCTTCACACTGGCCAGCTTGTCCTCATGCGGACCCCACCCCTGTGAGCATCATGTCACTTGATGTTGTTCCTTAATAGCCTACTCTCCACATCTTCCTGTGTCTTTCATTTCACGGTGACCATACTTTCGGGTTCCGCACTTACGTTTGTCATTTTTTCTTTGTCATCATTCTAACGACTTCACCATGTAGCCTCCCGCCAAGTATCAAGTCTGCATTCCTCGTATGGTGTTATTTCTCTGTTATCATCAACTTCAGATCCCCTACACACCCCAATCGTTGAGGGACAATTTATAATCGAAGGAGACATTAAAATGTATTATCATGCCACAAACGATCTGCAGGCCGCTTCAAAAGGAATGTGTAGTTGAAGTTTATGAAATTTGATGAATGAACGACCATTTGGTAGAAGACTGGGTTCTGTGTGGGTACTGCCTGGTAACGGTTTTAAAAGGAATGATTTGGTAATCCCTTCCTACCAAAAGGCATCACAAGGCCGATAAGAGGGAATGTAGTTAAATTTCGTATATGCAATATGATTTGGTGCTCTGTGATTATGTTGATTCTATCATCTTAAATGGTTCATGTCCTGTCAAGGCTCATTGAGGCATCAGGAAAAATTGGACAAAGCTTCATGTACTAGGACAACACTTAATCAAAGATTGCTTCATAACTTTGGATGCTCATTGGGTGGCTATGGAAAAAATCTATATTTATCAACTTTTTGGGTGCCTATTAGAAGTGTAAATAACACAAACTTAATGGGAAACTATGTATGATTCATACAATATTATTGGGACAAGAAACATTGTGTAGGTGATTGAGGTGTATTCGGCAAACACCGTGATCACGAATGGCTATGGGACTTGCGGGTTCCACCTTGGAATTATCTGTTTTCACCGTCGTCATTTTAACGGCATTCCCATACCGTCCTTACACATTCCTCCACCCGCATTCTTCTTGCATAGCGTTGCCATGATGGAAAACTGTGACTACAACTTTTCTTTTGTTGCACACATGCAACCATGAAGACATCGTAGTTTAATTCCATCCAAGAAGTGCACTCATCAATTGAGGTATTGATCACTGGGTTAGATGGAACAGATCCACAAGGGAATCCAATCATTTGATGCATCGAGATCATGGGAGATTCCATATAAGTGACACTGAATGAAGAGATAAACTACAATGCTTTTAAATTATGATGTTAAGAGAATATAGAGGAAGCAAGCGAATATTGGAGTATAGGGGGATTCGAAAAAGGATTCCCTGACTGTCAAATGGTTAATTTCGTCAAAGCGAGCCAGGGATTGAGTGATGAAGTTACTTACAGCAGCCCTAAGGAATTGTTTGGTTAGACTGATAGAATACAGAACTTCAGAGCCTAAGCATCAAATTTGTTACTCCCAGCCATCATGGAATCTAAAAGAAAAATATACATACTAGATAACAAAGTTAAGGCTATCCTCGATGGTGAATGGATGTGCAGGTTGTGCATGCCACTTAGCCAAAGTGTTGATCTAGCTTAGACATCGCCAGCAGTTGGACTCTAGTGTTGCAGAGTCCACTACTCCCATAGCTGCGGGGAGTCTACCCATCAAAGCCGCTCCCTAGTGGCAACTTCATAATAGTTATCCACATTATTCCTCCCACATGACCTGGCCATGGCGGATGCCCACATTCATCTTTCTACGTGTGATAACTGAGGAAAGTGCCATCACCACCTTTCCCCCCCACTAACAGTGGACTAAGGGAGGACCACTTCGGCTATAAAGAATTATATAACATTGACATCCCCTCCATTTGAAAATGAAAACCAGCATTGCAGATCTCATCACTCCTTGAGTCATCTGCTAACAGTGTTCCAATCACAACCTTCTGCACCCTTCTTGCACTAGATGGAAATCTTTTATGCATCAACATGTCTTTTCATGAAATGCTCAACATGGATTTAGAAGAATGGCTTTGAAGTTTCTTTTCAATCGAATGAAGTTTGTACCAAAACAAATATTTCCACTTACGATTTCACAAGGTAGCAACATCGCTAACACCATGAAGAAAATCCCCAATAGCAAATATGAAGTGGCTTCTCGTCCTATGAATCACCTAGGAAAAATTACGAACTCTGCTATAGGGGGGAGGGGTGATTAATCTTTCTAAATGCCAGTGTGAACTCTTACAGATAATCATTATTAAACCTAAAGTGTGAAAGGTGCTTCACCTCCAAGATGGCAACAATCCAATTAAATGGTGCATAAAGGAAAATTATGTCTAAATGGTGTCCATCGATGACTTACTCAGTTGTTTGAGCAATAGATAGAAAAGGTATGACTGGAAAAGAGGGCATTGTGCCACAAGAAAACCTTCAAAGTGGGGTCTTCAATGACAATTCCTTTCATGAGGGTATGATAAACTCCTTTGCCTCGGGATCCCCTTTAACCAAGATATAAATAATTTTGATGATGATCGAGGTTTAAAATGTCATTTACATATTGATTACAATATTAGTGGATAATGAATTCCTTTAGGTTGTGATTGGGGTATCATGACCATTGTTTCATTTTATATCAAAGAACTCATAAGAAATATTTGTTTAAGGATAATATTTTAGGGCATATTAGTCACTGTACAGGACCCTTCACAGACATGACCTAAAGGGAGTAAAAGGCTAGCCTTAAAAAAGGGAGGGAGACCACATATAGAATCAAACCAAGGAGAGGATGATGGTTTACAAATGATTTATGTTGAGGATTGTTGGGAGAGTACATGCTTGGACAATAATCAGTAGCCAATGAGCAAATAGTATGCAAAGAAGCATCTAAAGGCACCATGGCATAAGAGGAATCAGGACTTGTTAAAGTCACTAGCACGAGAGGTTCACAGTAATCAACATATGAAGACCCGCTAATGGAATGAAGACGAAGGATAATAGGTTATAAGGTTTCCCATACAAAGGATGCAAATGAAGGTTTGAGGCCACCGCTTGATCATGAATATGTGTCAAAGGAGGACCATTGTTCCATCGAAACAAAGTTTGAAATTTAAGGGAAAGCACTTTGTGCTATTAATATGTTTGCAATGAATTATGAGAACTAAGTAAGAGGGAATGATTCTAGACCTGAAGCGTTGCGATTCGTGACTAGGCCATCTAATTTCCCTACTCAAGTATTATTATTGCTTGTTGTTGGTTGCTTAAAGTATATGCAATGATAGGGCTATTTAAATTGTAATCAAACAACCATTTAAAATAAGAATTATATGGTTACACAAGCACCAAACGAGCATACACAAAATTTAATATCACTATTTGCATGATCTTAATTTAATCCATTGTTTTGTGTAGGAATTTTTTTATGCATGGAGATCACTGTAAGAGTTTTCTATAGGAGGATATTGCACATCATAATTCATCCATGAGTCTTCTGCCACATGACTGTCTATGAATGTACCGAGGCTGATGAGGATTGCCAACCAGAGAATGTTCACATGAATAACGATTAAAATCATCAAATGGACTATCGAGCAAGTGGCTGCATGATGAAGAAAGTCAGTACCAGGAGCATAAATGGTTGTTCACTAAAGTCATAATCGAAAAGGAGTTGTTTTTCCTTTCCCCAAACGATCGTGATTCTACAAGAGATGTCTCGGTGGGTCAAGGATAGCTTATCCATTTTATAGTGACTCAAATCTACAAACAAGGATCGTTTGATTTTTTGAAGAATGCTAGGAATACATCAAACAGAAGGCATCCTTTAAACAGTTTCAGCTACAGTAAAGGGAAATTAGCTATAGGAAAAAAATGCTACAACACCTGGGCACTACAAGACAAAATAGGAATGAGACAAAAGGTGTATTTTATATTCCTTTTTATTGGGGGTAGGTGAAACCCTAATGTAAAATGAATCTTGGCCACACAATGTAATGAAATCATGGCCATCCATTTCACTTTTGGAAAACTATAAATAGGGGCTTGCCCCTCATTTGAAAAAGATTCGAGAGCTGGTGTAAAAGCATTCTGCAGCAATAGAGAGCAACATTGTATGATTTATGGGTATTTCTTTTGTGTTTTCTCATTATGTTTGCATGGTTCTACTTCCCTACTAGTTTAGTGTGTAGTTTCTTGAATGGCTATCATGATGGTGTTGTTATAGTATTTGATGAGATTTCAGTCCATACTTTTGGAACTTGTTGATGACAAGCTATTGTGCAAAGTTAGTCTGGGATTCTATATTTAAATTGTTGCAACTTTGTTCAATTGCATGTTCATGATGTGCATGTGCAATCTGAAAATCGGTAGACCTTAGGAGATTGCACTAGTTTTGTGTAACTGTAGGTTCCTCTTGGCCAAGCAGAACTTAGTTTAGGAAATTTTTTCTACTGTAGCAACCTCCATTGTTACTATTCATTTGTAGATTAGACTTAGAACAACTTTCTTAACCCTTACTATTTTACTATTTCTTTTAGTCCTTAGTTAGAATAGGATTACAAGCATCACCATGAAGCTAAATCAAATGAACTTGGTGAGTTTCAGTTTGCTGTTTTGAGTGGGTAGTCTCTATTCATTCACTTCTAGAACTTTGAAACTCTATTTGCAAACCCAACTTCCCATGCTTTGTGAACCATAAAGGTCAACTCTATGTTACCATCAAAACACATCAACCCACTAAGATATTCCAAGCATTATCATGACCTGACAACCGAGAGACCTTTGGGTAGTGATCTGGAACTTGTTTGCATATTTCTACCTTTCAAGAGAGGTAGCATACTTGTGTGTTGCATGTGTTGCGAAGGTGCAAAAACACCCATCAACAAAACTGGTGCTAGGAGGGTTGGCTAAGCTTGAGGCTACAAGGCTGAAAACTCGATGTTGAAAAGAACCTTCAAGTAAAAATCCGAGATAGAGAGATCTCTTCATTTGCTAGAAATTTGAAATCAAAATATTTTTTAAGGAAAACAAGAGTTGAGTTGAGATGGAACAGCACTTGCAAATCAACATTACTTAGCTACATGTAGATTTGAATAGAAGATTGAGGAGACCATTGCAGCAATTTGCATTGGCAGACAAATGTAGAATCCATTGCTCTTGCAACCACAACAAATTAGGATGTTTCACATTCTTAGATAGAATTGGAAGTGTCTTGCAAGGAGAAATTCCCTTTTGGGAAGTATATCAACCATTGGCTCTTACAGATCTAGAAGAGGCATTTGCTAATATGGCAGCCAAGGCATTTAAAGAAATGATCCAAGAACACTTGAGTAGTGAGGATGGACTAAGATTGGAAGAGGTGTTGATGTCAAGTTGGTGCAGATTTCACAATGCACCCCTCTCCGAGTTCACTTGTTCTTCATGTAAAGCCATCATCACTCATGTCAAGGACTGCTTAGGCAAGTTAGAGCAACCAACTCTTAATGAAGGGAAGTCATCTCATGAGGCAGGAGAGTTGTCAACATTTGGAGGACAACACATTCAAGTTAAACCAAGAAATTTGACACAAGTTAGTGCTGGGACAATAGACACTGAGGCTGAAAATCAAAAGGAAGGAGTTGATTTCCTCAGGGCCACAAGGAGTATTGATAAAAGTTTAGTTAGAGAGGAATCAGAAGGTCTTTCCTTGATCAATAAAGAGAAGCCTTCCACTCAAGAAGAGGAATGGTTAGCAGTCGAAGATGAATTAATAGAACTTGGAACAACACATGCTGGGATAGCCAATGTAGATGTTGAAAACCAGAAGGAAGAAGAGGTTGAAAGCCTTGAAGTAGAAGAAGGTGATGGTGAGAGCCTAAGTGAAATCAAACTTGAAGACCTCTCTTACATAAATGATAGTCATCAAGCATATGAAAATGCAGATTTGGAGGAATGGGAACAACCATAGGTCACAACTGTTTACTATCAAACCTCCTTCCAGAGTGATGATGAGGACCCGATATCAGAAAGATACAATGAGCTAGTGTCAGGACTAGCAAGGGATTGGTCCAAGCAGAAATATCAAGTGGATTTGGAAGTGTTGTTTTTATCAAGATGGTGTAGGCTCCATGACTTGCCACATTCAAAGTTCACATGTCAACTATGCCAAGAGGTCATTGGACAAGTCAAAGAACAAGTGGGGAAACCAAGTACATCGCCTCTTGCAACCGCTTCAAGGATCGAACTAGAGGACCAAGAATCAGAACCAAGTGGAATATTAGTTGGAAATTGTTGTGCCCTCAGCACACACACCCCATTCAGAAACGGAGACCCTCTTTTTCTTTTAATTTTATAGGTCATTTTTATCGCCGCCTCATTTTGCGCGCCCCATTTTGGTGTCCCAGGTGGTCAGCATACCTTCAAAGTTTCACCATAAGTTGACCCCACTTCTCCCTTTTAATTTTGTCAAGTTCTGGTGCCTCGCAGGGTCTCTCTAGCAGTTTGCCTCTGCCAATGGCCTCGGGTCCTCCCAGGCCCGACCCTTCGGGTTTCCGTTGCCAGGTTTCCCCTTTGTGTCCTCCATCCTGAATGGCGGATGGCTTCCGCCTTCTCTGGCCCCGAGTCCCAGCATCCTAATTTTCGTCCGTCAAAATTTGTAAAGTTTTGGCTGCCTCCATCTCCCAAGCCCGAACCTCCGAAGTTCCAAGTGTTTTTCGCCGTTCTAGACAGCAAACTAGTGGTGGACTTCCACCCTCCAGGCCCCAACTTGCCCTTCATCGTCAGTGATTTTTGAGCAGAATTTTCAAAGACGCTCGCCACCTCACGTCCTTCCAACTTTCAGGCCCCGGACTTCCTACCGCCATTCGTGGATTCGAATCCACCAACTTAATTGTCTATTGTACATTCATTTAATGCGGCCATTAATGGCAGTTGGGGTATAAATATCTTGCTCAAACCTGTCATTCTCACTTGTCAGTGTTGCAGAGAGAGGTCAAAGTGCTTGCCTGAGAGGATCCCCGTCTTCGTAGATCATCGCCCTCACGTCTGTTGCCACCACTTGTCGATCATGGGTGGATTTCATGCCTTGCTGCATCGAGTGTCTAAGGTAGATTTACCATTTTCCCTCCCCAAGCATTTTTTCATGATTTTGAACCTAAACTGACAAACAACCCAGATCTAAAATGCATTAAAAAGATAAAAACATGACACATCGCACAAAATCCACATCCTCAAAAATTGAGAAAACCTGCATAGCACCCTCGTGATCAACCTGGAGCTGCATCCGCACGCGGTTGTTCTTCACAGGGGGATTCGCCCCTCCCCAGCCCGGGCTCCTCTTTCGCCTCCTAGACTTACATGAAATAACCAAAATTTCCAAACGGCTCCTCCATCCCCCAGACCCGGAACATCAGACATTTGTCGACAGCTTGTCATCTGGCTTCATGCACTCGAGTTTTGAAGCCGATCGTCTTCCAGCTCCCCGGGTCCCGGTCCGCGAACTTCCGTCCCTGAGATTCCATGTGGTCTTCACAGTTGCGAATGGCGAAAGCCTGGCATCCTTCCGCCTCCTGGGCCCCGACCTTCCATTCGCCATTGGGAACCCTGCATTGAACTCTGAACGTCCTCGACAGCACCAGGCTCTGCCATTCGAGACTTTGTCCCTCCTCTGCCATTCCAGAAGGGAAAATATTGGCCACCCTTCCGGGCGCCAGGCTCTGCTATCCGAGACTCCGTCCCTCCTCTGTCGTTCTGGAAGGGAAAATCTTGCTTGCCCTTCCGGGCTCCAGGCTCCACCTTCCCGGTCGCCGTAAAACTCAAAATGAAATCTAGCATCCAACTGAGGAGCCGGGTTCGGTCCACCGGGCAGCCACCTTTGGACTTCCATCCGACGATCGCCGTCTTGGATGGTGAAAGCTCTGCGGTGTCTCGGCCCCTTTGGCTTGATCACCTTAAAGTTGCAAAATTAGCGGCCGCCCTTAGACCCTGCCAGGCCCTGGACCCCGGGGTTCTACTCCCAGAACTCCATTTCTGCTCGGCTGTTCCAAACGGCTAGTTCTAGACGGCTTTCCTACCCTATACCTCCAGATGCTCCTAAACCAATCCAAATGAGCTCAAATTTGGAATTTGATCTTGACCCATGTGCTTAAATTAGGCCCTCTTTGTTACGATCCCTTTGAACCATCAAAATTCAGTCGGGAAAGATCTCTTGGGTCGTTCGGCCCCGTTTTCCCTTTCAAAATAGCATTCCTGTCAGGGAAGTCTATACCTCTAGGCCCGGATTGTCCAAAAGCCCTCAATGAAAAGACTAATGACATCAAGAAGTGGAAGTATCATTCTATGAACAATAAATTACTTAAATTTGATTTCATCCATGGGATTTCGACAAACATGAATACTTTCATGATCAATTGCACTGACTATACCTTTGCTTGTAGGATATATGGAATTAGGTATAGGACCTTCGGGGGCAGTTGCAGAAAGGGACAAAGGGAAGAAGTCAGGAAATATTCCTTGAGGAAAAGAGGACAAGGATCAAATGAAGTATCAATTCCAGGGTGAACCTTTGTACTCAAAGATTGCCACATATTGGAAAGAAATCATCGACACCAATATAGGCCATGTCAATATTGACGAATTCCCACAAAGGGTCAAGATCAATCCGATAACTAAGAATGCGAGGATGATTAGACAAAGTGGAATTGCAAAAGCTACAGGCTTCCCTCCATCCCTCGTGGCCCCTGAATTGGTCATGGCTTGTCGGTAGGCATATCAACCAGATACAAGGACCATTGTTGACAGGGATGGTAACGTTCTCACCGACATGTCGACTAAAGGAATCACAAGGACCCTCCACATTCCCACCTTCCAAGAAATGGAAACACCTACCATCGAGGAATGCTAGGCGACGTGGGATGATAACCCGGCGGGCTGCAAAAGGTTAATAAATCAGCATTGGCTTAAAGAAAAATGGGGTAGCGGTGTGAAGGTTCCTCACGAACTCTGTCACAGTGATTTCCATGAAGATTACCATGACCTGGTCACAATGCTGAGCAGGGTTATGGGTCTCCCTACAGCTTCCTTCTTTCAAGAGTGGATGGTGTACTTCATTGAGCAGATCCTTTGTGGGAATGAGGATGTCACCACAAAGTCCTCGTTCTATTGGGGGTATAATAAGCAACTGCTTCCATGAGCAGTTCGTCAATGTAAAAAAGAGTTCCAAGTTCTACATGACTTCATATCTCGTTTACTCCTTGGCAGACCAGAGACAATACAACGGGTTGTTTGTGGCACCCAATCAGGAGCAGGGTCAAAGATTGAAGGCCTATGACAAGTATCCCCATCTCCAGTACCGAAACTTCAAAAGAGAGTACTACAGAGTAAATGATGCCTTCACCGGCCATATCATCAAAATGACTGCCAAAGATTTTGAAAGGAGGGTTTCCCATAGTGCTCAGGCATTCTTGAAGCAATACGCCTTCCTCTTCATTCAATACCCAAAGTTCACATACATTTGTGCCCAAGGCTTCACCGAAAGGCTGAACAAATTGCCTCGATACCCCAACGACCGAATCATCCTATTGGAGCTTTTTCAGTAGCTCCAACACATACATGCAATCTTTAGCGGCAAACACATAGCAGGGATCTCTTATCCCATGACCCTTGGTCAGGGCATGTATAAGTTACAAACTTCCCAGTGTGTTGGGAACTCTAAGAAAGAATTGAAGGATTATCATTTTCACATGCACACTGCTCGCCCATGAATAGACCCATATGGGCATGTAAGGAAGGCACTAGGACCAGGGTTCACTCATCTGCACCACATTGAGGACTTCTGGGTGGATTGTCAAGACGACAAGGAAGTGCAGGCAAGGCACTATATGCGGATGACTGCATATTTTGTAAGAAAGGTGCATCCATTTCCCATACCAGATCAAGTTGAGGAGGACGAAAGCACAATAATGGATCCAAGGTACCTCACAGTTGCCAAATTTCTGATACCAACAATAGACTGGGACGAACAAGAGGTCAACAACCTCGATATAATAACCAAGCCAATCTTGGCTCGTACCAAAGAGTGGGTGGATGGACAGGTGGCCCAATTAAAACAAGGGGTGGTCCTGACATATGAAGGGATCAAGAGCGAGCTAAGTGCCACAGAGGATGTAGCCGCTACAACTTCAACGGGTGGGACATCCAAGTCTCCTCCAGTCACCAGATTCAAGAAGAGAAAAGAGACAGAAACAGAGTAGTCTCCTGACCCCAAGGTTTATACAAGGAAGGATTCAGGAGGCTCACCTTCCAAGAAAATTAAGCAAACAGGGAGTACAGTGGAGCGGCCCTTAATCCAAGAAGAAGAGGTGAAAGGTACTGACCAAGTGAAACCTGTTTTGGCTCTCCCTGCTTTGGCTCCCCCATCATCTACCTCCTTGGCCATGGCCGCCACATCCCCGCCGGTGGTGGACATCTCTGTCCATCTTGCCCCTTCACCTTCGACTGATCCTGTGATAATAATTGACTCTTCCTCTGCCATGACTACTCCTCCTTCCTCCGCTGCCATGTCACCCACTATGTCGCTCCCTTTAGCTACGGTAACGGCACCAATGCTTGCTTCCGCTTTGCCTGAGGCCTTCTCCAAACATATGCAGAATATCCCCTCCAAGCTCTCCTAGATCCTTATGGATCCCACTCTTCAAGCAACCTTAGCTCAGGTCCTCGCTACTGCCAAACCTTCGCAACCTCCAACAGGGCCGCCGGCTATGGAATCCACCATGCTAATCTCTAAGGAGTGGGAGAAATGAGAGTGAGAAGCCTCAAAGTCATTTGACGAAGAGGCTGATGAATATCACGAGCACCCAGAATATGAGCATCGGACAATCGATAGGGTTGACTACGAGGAGGAAGGAACTGGTTCCTCATAGAGTGGGGATGAGGAGGAGGATGTTGGTGGTAGGGTCATAGTGCAAGCCTTCGACAATGATCTTGAGGAAGAGTTGGCCCGACAACCAAAGGGTGTTGAGGTAGATGCAGGGAGGTCACCTCTTGGAGAAGGAGGACAGCAACAAGAAGACAATCTAGAAGAAGACAAACCTGAGGATGAGGCTCAAGTTGTCAAGAGCCTTGAAATTGAGCAACTCGAGAAGCACACACATGAGGTCGAGCAAACCAAAGGAGAGGAGGAAAAGGAGATGGAAAAGAAAGAAAGTCCCAGGCAGTAATTATCCACCAAGCCTCCTATTAAGTGCCTTGTGTTCATCCAGGACTCTGATGAAGAAGAAGGAGACACCACTAAGGAGAAAGAAAAGTCCCTAGAAGATAAGAAAATAGAAACCTTAGCCAAGGGGGGCGAAGGTGATCATGAATCACCTAAAGAGAAGGCTGCTATGCCTGAATGGCTAGAGGGGCAGCTTGAAAAGAAAACTCTCATGCTAAAAGACCCAAGAGTGAGACTGGAGGCTATCTTAGCCCAAGCACAAATTACAACCAAAAAAGAGAAGAAGCTTAAAATCAAATCCAAGGTAGCAATGGACGCTTCTGGGTCTCGAATCGTGCAGATAGCAACACCTATGGTAGGCCAAGCTGGTGTAAGCTATAACATCTCCACCCTAGATTTAGGAACTTCCACCAAAGATCAAAAGGTGGGACACCTTGAGGCGTCGGTGGCTATGGTGGTACACTTGATAAAGCAGGACAAGGTTTCAAAGGATGAACTCAAAGTGCAGGTGGTCACCTTGATAGATTATATCTAGCAATGGTCTTCAGTTGATGACCTACCTACCACGTCCATAGCTCCACCCCAACTATCGTCCAAAGAACAGATTGATAAGATGGAAAGGAGAAAGAACTTGGAAAAGACTACAGAGATTTGGTTTCGACAGGTCCTGTACATCGGGAACATGGGTATTAGCTAGGTTGTTCTGACAGCCAACAAGTTCTTGGATCTGCAGCAATCCTTGGAAGGCACAAGGAAGCTCTGAACAAATTTCCCTATAGCATATGACTCCACACTTCCAAAGATCAAGGCTATCCTTCAGTGGCCAAAGGCCACATGGGAAAAGGAGCTTGCATTCAACGAGGATGACCATTGGCTAATGGATGTATGGAGGCGGGATTTTGACAACAAGAAGGAAAGGCTGGAGCAAATAATGAGTAAAGTGGATCTAGACATCGAGTGGATCAAAGAGATCAGGGCAGAATGTACTCAATACCTCAAATTGATGACGGAATACGACATGCCCACAATACAGATGGATCCGAAAAAGGTAAAACCTTACTTCCAGAAGAAAATGGAGGATGGGATGTCTGGTGAAGTAATGGTGGATTTCATGAGTTTTTCTGCTCGTGCCTTCGATCAATTAGAGCTATCAGGGATCAGGGCGCAAAGTACGATGAGGACTGGAAGAAGCTAGAGGATAATATGAAGGAATGGAGCTACCAAATGTTACGGTACGAGATTATTGAGGTAGACAAGCTCCAACCCGTTATCCTTAAGTTTATGGAGTATACAGCTTCAAAGAAGCAGGAGGGTAGCCCTCCTAACGGTGAAGAGCTCCTCAAGGAGTAGCTACAATAAAACAGCAATCAACAAAAGATGAAATTGCTACAGTGTCGTCACTAGAGGATGAAATAGGGAAAGGACAATGTAATTTTAAATTGTAATATATTGAGGGATGGTGAAACCCTATTTTGTAATGAATCTTGGCCACTCAATGAAAGTTAATCTTGGCCATTCATTTAACCTTTTGGGCACTATAAATAGGGCTCTCCTCTCATTTGCAAGGGGAGTTGAGTTGTTGTAAAGACATGCTGCAAAAATTTACAATGAAAATACATTGACTTGGTGCATTTTTTGGGTTTTTCACATGTTACTTGATTCAACCTCCATTGTTAAATGCTTTAAGTAGATTTATATTGTTGTTTTAGTTAGCTTTATCCTTTCTTTGATAGATTTTAGAAATGTTGTTATGTGGTTGTGAAAATTCCTATGATGTAGATGCCTTCTTAGTCCATACTTTTTGTTGTTTGTTGATGGTAGATAGTTGTGTAAAGTTAGTCTAGGCTTAAATTCAAAGCTGCCCCACACTTTCATCTTTGTTCATATATGCACATGGTGAATGAAAGATGAAATATTCACAGGCCTTAGAAGATAGCACAAATTCCATGAGACTGTGAGATTTCTGGTTAAGTGGAATATTGTTTTCAGGAAGCTGTCCATTGCAGGAACTCCATGATTACTGTTCACGGTTAGTTGTAGGTCCAGGGACCCTTCATCCTCCCCACTCTTTTTTTCTTTTTTAGAAATAACCTATACCAAGGTTCATTGTACATCGTAAAGCTAAATCTAATGATAAAAATGGAGTTCAAGACTGTTGTTTGAACCTACAGCAAATGCACAACAACTTCTCCATCTTAGGAACTCCATTTCAAGACCAAACTTCCCATGCTTTGTAACTCACTCGTAAGTTTTCCTTGTGATTCCAGCAAATCACATCAAACAACTGAGATATTCTAAGCACTGTCAAGACCTAACATTAGAGACCTTGGGATATTGTTCTGCAATCTGATTGTGGAAGATTGTCTTTCAAGAGAGGTAGTGCATCTACGCACTACCTGTGTTGAGAAGTGTATAGAAAACACATCAACAGAAATAACCTTCAACAAGATGCTAGGACAGCAACAGTAGAAGAAAAATGTAATCTCGAGCCTCCAAATGATGAAGCAGAACACATAGGAATGTTGTCCATTAGTCACCAATAAATTTTCCCTCTTGAAGAGCATTCATACACCACACATGACGAGCTCTATGGGGAATCCTTGGAGAGAAACAATGAATGGGATTACAGTCCCCTTGGGGAGGTGCAATCAATTAAATTATTCATTCCATTTGGAGCTTGATAGGTATACCAATGCTAAGAATGAGTACATTTTAGAAGATGGGAGTGATGAAGACCTGCCACCTGCACCTCCGGATAGCAAAGTGTTGGAGTTTCCAGAATGGGAGAGGAACTCCTTCTCTGTCTATAGCGAAAGTGAACAAGAAGAGATGAGTGAACATCATGATGAGATACATCAAATGCAAAGACAAGAAGAAAAATGCGGGGGTGTTTTGATGGCCGCCAACAAGTATGACACACCTAGCCAACTACAGGATGTAACTAGGAGTCTTGTCACCTTGATCATTAATGGTCCTCCTTCGCATTTAGGGGGCTGTGATATGAAAAAATTGTGCATGTCAATGTTCCACGACATTCAACATCATAAAAATAAGGTCAACACCTAGGAGAGGAGATGGGATGACATGTTGCCTCTTGAAGACAACAGTCAATTAGATGACTGGGTTACGAAAGATCAAGAAGATGAAGTGTTTCTCCTCGAAAAATAGCCAATGAAGGCTACGGGTCCCACATGTGGCCTGGAAGAGGTGTATGCTACCCCATGCTCCTAGACCTTTGTGAACCTAAGATCAAAGATGTCGTATCACCCAATGCTTCCACCTGAGGCTTCCTACACCATGATCAACGATGTTGTCCTCACTCTCAACTATCAAATGGTGCCATCATCATGCGACGACATCCAGGTTCTATCTTTCCTTCCTCCTGTGAATACTTACAGTTGTGTTTATCATTTTGATTATGGGAATGAGGGGAGACAGACGTGTTTATGGAGCAACCATGGGTTTAATGAATTGCCTCAATTACAGATTTTTCCTAAACATATGATTGAATTTGAATGCTGCAATGATAAACTTATTTTTTTTAATATAAAGATGAATGTACATGGCTTAGAACTGTAACTATTTCCCGTCTGCTTGGGCATGTATTACAAAATCCAACGAGTGTTGACGTCAATTTTCCTTGCCTAAACATGGTGCTTTGTAAATATCTTTGTACATAGCTTGTTTTGAATAGTGTAGGTGTCGAAGAAATATTGTCCCACTTTCCTGCTTTCATTGGGTTTGTTGGTTTGTCATAGATTAGTTTACTTTAGAGTATTTTCCCTTTTGTTTGCTTTTGCTTTACCACTTCGGTTAGTTTAGTTGTTGGCTTTTCGTTTGATTCTGTTTTGCTGCTACTTTGTTGCTTCTTTGCTTGGGGTTCCTCTACTTTTAGCTAGGAACGTCTATGCACACAACAATCACCATACTTATTGCTTGGGTTTTTTCTATGTATTTCTTTATCAGACTTTAAGCAAGTTTTTAGAGTGGATGGTGAGGGTCCTATGTTAGTGTCAAGTGATCCTGGTGTTTGATTTAAAGAGGATAAGTCATTGGTTGGTTTGACTCTGATGTATTTTGAAATATTATATCTCTCACCCACTTTAAGAATCTAGCGGTCACTATAGGTCCTTTTGCAAAGTCTAGTTAAGTGAAAAAATCTAAAATTTTGCTCCAGCACCACTGTGATTCTCAGCCCTAAGTGCAAGCTTCAATGCTTGTAGGTTGAAATGAAAAGAGTTGAAAAGAGAAAATCAAGAGAAGAGAAAAGAAAAAGAAAAGTAAGACATTGAAAATCAAAAGAACAAAATTCAACCTTTCAAGGGGATCCGAGCAACTCTTTCGGGGCTATGGGCACCTGGCTAGTAGTAGAGAAATATTCGAGAGAACCACAGTGACAAACTCGTCGAGGCTATGGACACCTGACTGGCAATGAGGCAATGTCCTAGATGCTTTTGGAGTTAGAATAAACTACCTAGCTTAACTTGGCAAAGCTTGGGTTCCTGTAGCAACTAAAGGATTGGGAATTAATGCATATACACACACTTGAATTTTCAGCATACTGAAGGTCGAGTTGACTAGTGGTTTTGATCCTTTGATTGAGTGTCTGGTTTGTTTTTTCTAGTGTGAGGATTGGAACCAGAGATTTTGGGTTTGTGATTCCAATTTGTCATCGAAATGCTCTGGAGCATTTCCCTAGTGAGTCACCATTTGTTGTGCATGTTTTGCACACACGCCCTACCAAAGGTAGGGGACCCCCCTCTTTTCACTCTTGACGGGTTGTTTTGCTCTCGTATCATGTGGCATGCCCCCGTTTCTGAGCCCAAGTCAATCCTAATCCTTAAAATGATCAATTTTCTCTCGGATAGAATCACCTAGCTAGGTTTTACCAAGTCATTTGCTTCCACAGGCTTAGTCCTACAGGTTTCTCCTTGGTCCTTGCCCCGGCGTCCGTCATCCCTAGTGGGCTCGCACTGCCCATTTTCCCTTTATCATTCATCGTTGTGCTTTGGCATGTGCTAGTTGCCAATCTTTCACGTTCACTCAATGTTCAAACCCTGCGCCATTGTTTATCATTGCATCTTTCAACAATCATGTACCTATGTTTCCGGGTCACCCTACATGGGTCTCTATTCCCATTTTTCTTTTTTAAGGTTGCCAACCCTTGACTGCTGCTCGTAGGGTGGATTCTGCATTTGGCCCTGTCATCCTATTCTCGTTCTGGTACCATTACCCTAGCAACGAATTAATCACAACACCTCACCTTCTTCCATCATTGGCCTACACCATATGTTTATGTGTTTCTCTTGTAGCAAAAGGAGATTAGAAATATTGCAAAATTGCTGACTATAAATTCATGACTCCAAAACAACAAGGAAACAGTCTATGAATGAGAGGTCTAGGTGGAGCTTGTAAGAAAGTTCAAAATTATGACTAAGGCAGTACAACGCACTAAAGCTTTTCATTTAAGTTTCCTTCTCCTTTCGCGTTGCAAAATTGGCACTGTTGTCTATTATTCATGTGGAACCCGCATTGCGGGCTTCCACCAGTCCCTTGCCATTTCTCTTATGGCCCTCCTGAGACGTCTATCTGCACACCTTTCCCCTCGATGACATTACTCAAACATCATCCCGCACATTCGCCCCCTGCGAAGATTTTGTTGGTAGGGTCCACATCTTACTTGGTTGCTTGGGCGACATTTCTCACTATGGCCCCATTGCCCCGTTTCCCTAAAAAATCTTGCAGATTACATAATGATTCAAATAATAGTTTGTTGGGTGTGTCAGGAATTCTAGTCTGGTACGGGAGAGGAAAGGTTGGGTTGCTTTATCCTGTAGCAAGTTGAAGCAAATAGTAAGTCAAAAGGTTGAATGCGAGGGGAGAAACTAAAGATCTTCGAATCGAGTGATGAAAATATCTGGGAGATGTGTGACTAAGAGATTGGAAATGAAATGGCTTGAATTTCCTATCATGGCAAGAGCATAAGAGGAGGTAGCTTGTGATAAATTATGACCTATAGCAATAATACTCAATCACTAGTCGATGTAAATAATGGGTAGTCTATCCATTTTGGCCTCAAAATGAGTTCCTCGTGTATCATAAGTTGATAAGGATCCCAGTAGGAATGAGGCGGACGCATGACAAAAGGATCAATCTATTGTTCCCAGTAGCTGGCATAGCGAGTGAAGATTTGAACGATGGTGCAACAATGGGTGATGTAATATGACTATGCAAGGTTCTAAGGGAGAATGTGGGCATTTTGGGCTCCAAATTCTCTAGTACTGGTGGGGGATATGATGCGGGCTTCCTTTTGTCTGTGACCATTGTTCACGGCGTCCTATCCATCATGTCCCCTAGCACTCCATTTCCTGCAACCTTCTCCCTTGCAGGTTTTGCATCCCGCAGTGATGTCATTGCCTTCACCATTGTTGACGGCATATCCATCCTGTCTTCCCACCAATCACAACCAGTAGCGGCCACCTATGCGGGGTCCGCAACTTCATGCGATGAAGAAACTACTAGAGGGATGATGGGGTAGCCGAGGATAAGCAATGAAATCATGAACAAAAGTGAAGGACATCAAATCTAAAGCTAATAAGTCAGGGACGAGAAGCAATGCTTAATCAAAATGATAATTAGCATCTCTACGCAAAGAGGGGATGTTGAACACAAGACATACAGTGAAAGCTCGCGACACACAAGAAAGGAAAAGTGGGTAAGACTAGTGGACCATGCCTTCTCACAGGGATATAATCATCTACCTGATCAATTGCATATTGAATGACTTCCATTTAATTGCTTTGAAGTTATTGCGGGCATCTCATAGGCATCTGGTCTAGCATGACTAGTTTTATCATTGATTTAGTAGGAGACACCTTCTGACCCACAAGGTAGCTAAAAAGAATGTCAACCACTAAAGAAATGGTCATAGCATGGGTCTTTTAAATCAGGTCTTTCATCACTTTTAGTCGTCGTAGGACATCTTTTTATCGCTATGAGGTGGTGGGTGGATCATTGAGTATTGCGAAACACATGATATTTTGAATACATTTGAAAGATAGGATGTAATGTAAGATGATTACGTCACCACCCTGAGAAAGGATATTAACCAGGGAGGAGGTATGTCTTCTTACTGGCTGGCTTGTCCTCGTGTAGACCTCGCCCCTGTGGAAGCCCTGTGACCTGATGTCATTCCTTAATTATCCACTCTCCACATCTTCCTGTGTCCTTCATTCCACAGTGACCATACTTATGGGTTCTGCACTTATGTTTGTCATTTTTTCTTCATCATCATTCTAACGGCTTCACCATGCCAGCCTCCCACCAAGTATCACTCATATTCCTCGTATGGTGTTATTTCTCTACCTATCATCGACTTGAGATCCCCTACATGCCCCCATCGATTGAAAATTTACAATCAAAGGGGAAATTACAATGTATTATCATGCCACAAATGATCTATAGGACGCTTCAAAAGCCAGTTTAGTTGAAGTTTATGAAATTTCAGGAATGAATGACCATTTGGTAGAAGACTGGGTTCTGCGTGGGTATTACCTAGTAACAATTTTAAAAGGAATGATTTGGTAATCCATTCCTACCAAAAGGCATCACGAGGCCGATAAGAGGGAATGTAGTTAAATTTTGTAAATGCAACAAGATTTGGAACTCTGTGATTAGCCGATTCTATCATCCTAAATTGTTCCCATCCTATCAAGGCTCATTGAGGCGTCGAGAAGAATTAGACAAAGCTTCATGTATTAGGACGACACTTAATCAAAGATTGCTTCATAACTTTGGATGCTTGTTGGGTGGCTATGGATGAAATATATATTTTTCAACTTTTTGGATGCCTATTAGAAGTGTAAATAATGTGAACTTAATGGGAAATTATGTATGATTTAAACAATATTATTGGGACAAGAAACCTTGTGCGGGTGATGGAGGTGTATTTGACGGACATTGTGGTCACGAATGGCTATGGGACTTGTGGGTTCCACCTTGGAATTTGTCGTTTTCACTATCATCATTTCAATGGATTTCTCGTACCGTCCTTACACACACCTCCACCTGCATTCTTCTTCCATAGCATTGACATGACTACAAACTGCAACTATAGCTTTTCTTTTTCTCCACATGTGCAACCATAAAGACATCGCAGTTTAATCCCATCCAAGAAGTGTGCTCATCGGTGGAGGTATTGATCACCAGGTTTGATGGAATGGATCCACAAGGGAATCCAATCGTTTGATGCATCGAGATCATGGGAAGATTCCATATAAGCGACACTGAATGAAGAGATAAACTATAGTGCTTTTAAATTATGATGTTAAGAGAATATAGATGCAGCAAGTGAATATTGGAGTATAGGGGGATTTGAAAGAGGAGTCCCTGACTGTCAGATGGTTAATTTTGTCAAAGCGGGCCAAGGATCAAGTGATGAAGTTACTTACGGTGGCCCCTAAGGAATTGTTTGGTCGAACTGATAGAATACAGAACTTCGGAGCCTTAGCATCAAGTTCATTACTCCCAGCCATCGTGGAATCTGAAAGAAAAGTATACGTACTAGATAACAAATTTAAGGCTATCCTTCGCGATGAACGGATGTTCGGGTTGTGCATGCTACTTAGCTGCACTATTGATCCAGCTTAGACATTGCCCGTGGAAAGAATCTAGCATTGTGGAGTCCGCTACTCCCACAGCTACGGGGAGTCTCACCATCGAAGTTGCTCCCTAGTGGAAACTTCATAATAGTTGTCTGCATTATTCCTCCCTCACGACTTGGCCATGGGGAGTGCCCACATTCATCTTTTCGTGCATGAAAATTGAGGGCAATGCCCCACTGACAGTGGACTAAGGGAGGACCACATCAGCTATAAAGCATTATATAACATTGACATCCCCTCCATTTGAAAACAAAAACCAGAATTGTGGAGCTCACCACTCCTTGAGCCATTTGCTAACAGCATTCCAACGGCAACCTTCCACACCATTCTGCACTAGATGGAAATATTTCATGCATTGGTATGTCTTTTGAAGCACTCGACGTGGATTTAGAAGAATGTATTTTATGTTTCTTTTTGATTGAATGAATTTTGTACCAAAACATAGATTTCCACTTACGATTTCACAAGGTTGCAACATCGCTAACACCATGGAGCAAATCCCCAGTAGCAATTATGAAGCGGCTTCTCGTTCTATGAATCACCCAAGAAAAATTATGGACTCTCCTATAGTGGGGAGGGGTGAATAAGCTTTCTAAATGCCAATGCGAACTCTTACAGATAATCATTATTGAACCTAAAGTGTGAAAGGTGCTTCACCTCTAATATGTCAACAATCTAATTAAACAGTGCATAAAGAAAAGTTATGTCTAAATGGGGTCCATCAATGACTTGCTCAGATGTTCGAGGAATAGATAGATGAGGTATCACTGGAAAATGGCATTGTACCACAAGCAGACCTTCGAAGTGGGATCTTCAATGACAATGCCTTTAATGAGGGCATGATAAACTCTTTTTCCCCCAAATCCCCTTTAACCAAGATATAAATAATTTTGATGACGATTGGGGTTTAAAATGTCATTGACATATTGATTACAGTCTTAGTGGATAATGAATGCCTTTAGGTTGTGATTGGGCTATCATGAGTGTTGTTTGATTTTATATCAACGAACTCATAAGAAATATTTGTTTAAGGATAATATTTTAAGAAGTTTTATTTGCTATACAAGACCCTTCACAAATAGGACCTGAAGGGAGAAAAAGGCTAGCCTTACGAAAGGGAGGTTGACCACATATAGAATCAAACCAAGGAGAGGATGATGGTTTACAAATGAGTTATGCTGAGGATTTCTAGGAGAGTACATGTTTGGACAATAATCAGTAACCAATGAGCAAAGAGTATGCAAAGAAGCATCTAAAGGCACCATGGAATAAGAGGAATCAGGACTTGTTAAAGTCACTAGCACGAGAGGTTCATAGGAACCAACATATTGAGACCCGCTAAATGGAATGAAGATGAAGGATACTAGATTATAAGGTTTCACATACAAATGATGTAGATGAAGGTTTGAGGCCACCGCTTGATCATGAATATGTGCCAAAGGAGGACCATTGTTCCATCAAAACATAGTCTAAAATTTTAGGGAAAGCACTTCATTCTATTAATATGTGTGCAATGAATTATGAGAACTAAGTAAGAGGGAATGATTTTAGACCTGAAGCATTGCAATTTGTGACTAGGCCATCTAATTTCCCTACTCAAGTATTATTATTGCTTGTTGTTGGTTGCTTAAAGTATATGCAATGATAAGGCTATTTAAATTGTAATCAAACAACCATTTAAAATAAGCATTATATGGTTACACAAGCACCAAACAAGCATACACAAAATTTTATATCACTATTTGCATGATCTTAATTTAATCCACTATTTTGTGTGAGAATTTGTTTATGCATGGAGATCATCGCAGGAGTTTGCTACAGGAGGGTATTGCACATGATCATTTTTCCATGAGTTTGCTACCACATGACCGTTTATGAATGTATCGGGGCTAACGAGGATTGCCAACAAGAGAATTTTCACACGAATAATGATTAAAATCATCAAATGGACTATCGGGCAAGTGGCTGCATGATGAAGAAATTTAGTACCAGGAGCACAAATGGTTGTTCGCTAAAGTCATAATCGAAAAGGAGTTATTTTTCCTTTCCCCAAATGACTGTGATTCCACAAGAGACGTCTCGATGGGTCAAGGACAACTTATCCATTTTATAGTGACTCAAATCTACAAACAAGGATTGTCTAATTTGTTGAAGAATGTTGGGAATACATCAAACACAAGGCAACCTTTTAACAGTTTCAGCTACAATAAAGGGCAATCAGCTATAGGAAAAAAATGCTACAGCACCTAGGCACTACAAGACAAAATAGGAATGAGACAAAAGATGTATTTTATATTCCTTTTTATTGGGGGTAGGTGAAACCATAATGTAAAATGAATCTTGGCCACACAATGTAATTAAATATTAGCCATTCATTTCACTTTTGGAAAACTATAAATAGGGGCTTGCCCCTCATTTGTAAAAGGTTGGAGAGTTGGTGTAAAAGCATTTTGCAGCAATAGAGAGAAACATTGCATGATTTATGGGTGTTTCTTTTGAGTTTTCTCATTATGTGTGCATGGTTCTACTTCCCTACTAGTTTAGTGTGTAGTTTCTTGAATGGCTATCATGATGGTGTTGTTGTTATAGTATTTGATGAGCTTTTAGTCCATACTTTTGGCACATGTTGATGACAAGTTGTTGTGCAAATTTAGCCTGGGCTTCTTTATTTAAATTGCTGCAACTTTGTTCAATTGCATGTTCATGATGTGCATGTGTAATCTGAAAATCATCAGACCTTAGGAGATTGCACTAGTTTTGTGTAACTGTAGGTTCCTCTTGGCCAAGCAAAACTCAATTTAGGAAATTTTTTCTACTATAGCAGCCTCCATTGTTACTGTTCATTCGTAACTTAGACTTAGAAAAAAATTCTTAACCCTTCCTCTTTTACTATTTCTTTCAGTCCTCGATTAGAATAGGAGTCCTCAATTAGAATAGGACTCCAAGCATCACCATGAAGCTAAATCAGATGAACTTGGTGAGTTTTAGCTTGCTGTTCTAAGTGGGCAACCTCTGTTCATTCACTTCCAACACTTTGAAACTCCATTTGTAGACCCAACTTCCCATTCTTTGTGAACCATAAAGGCTGACCCTATGTTACCAACAAAACACATCAACCAACTGAGATATTCCAAGCATTGTCATGACTTGACACTTGAGAGACCTTGTGGTAGTGATCTGGAAGTAGTTTGCAGATTTCTACCTTTCAACACAGGTAGCATACTTGTGTGATTCTTATGTTGAGAAGGTGCAAAAACACCCATCAACATGATGGAGAGAGGGAGGGATGAAGAGAGAGATAGGGAAGGAGGGATATAAGGAGTGGTAGGGTGTGAGGGATAGAGGGAGGGAGAGAAAGAGGGAAGGAGGGAGATAGACAGAGGTCGGGTAGGTGAGGTAGGTATAGAGAGAGTTAGGGAGAGGAGGGGTAGGTAGAGAGAGGTTGTGTGTGTGAGGGAGATAGTGGGGGAATGAGGGAGATAGGGAGTGGTAAGGTGGGAGGGATAGAGGGAAAGAGAAAGAGGTAAGTTGGGAGATAGGGAGTGGAAGGGTGGGAGGGATAGAGGGAGAGAGAAAGAGGGAAGGAGGGAGATAGAGAGGGTGGTTTAGGAGAGGTAGGTATGAATAAATTTAGGGAGAGAGGTAGGGGTAGGTGCATAGAGCTTGTGTGGAGAGGGAGAGAGAGATCGAAGGAGGGAGATAGAAAGTGGTAGGGTGCGAGGGATAGAGGTGTTGGTACTAGTTGTCATTGATGTCAACACTTGAGGAGATTTGGAGATTGTTGGTAGTTGTTGTCATTGATGGCAACACTGATTGTTGGTTGTCATTAATGTCGGTAGTTGAGAAGGAAGATTGATGATAATACTTGTTTTTTAAACTTCATTGTTGTATTTCATGCCTTATCTAAGGTTTACTAAAGTTCATGGTTGGATGTCATGCCTAAGCAAAGATGTATTAAGTATGATTGTTTTTAGCAAAGTTGGTTTCATAATGATATATTAAGATAAGGATTAGAATAATTGAGATGAAGATTAGAGTTGTTGTTGACAGTGGAGAGATTTTTTTGAGGATCTACAATATGTCATATGCTCTATCTTGATGTTCTTGATGAAGTGTGTGTTGCTCAAAGAATATTTTGGCCTCCACAAGTTGTTCAAGTGTTTTTGGTTCAGGAAGCTACTTTAAAGTCTCTTTGGGAGAAAGATTTGCATTCCTCCACTATTGAAGATATGGTCTTATAGTTTCAAATTAAAAGTTAGTTCTTTATGGATTTTTCACTCCCATATTTTCAAGCCATTGGTGTTGTCAAGGAGGTTTCTATGAATTGCAGAAGGTTGGCAGTGTTGTTGGTTGTCTAGACTAGTCTAGGAAATGCTCTACATTTCTCCGCATTGATGTTTATGCTCCTGTGGCTTGGTGAATGTACTCTTAGTGTCTTTGTAGTGTCTCAATTCTAATTTCATGTGATGAAGTGGTCCTCAAGATTTTTTGTTAATGTCATATCTCATGTTTATGCATTGTGTTCTTCCTCAATAAAGTGTTTTGTTCCTATTTGAGTTGTGGTGGCTATTGATGGCATGGCAGTATGAAAGAAGTGTATGGAAGTATTGTTGGATGTTCATGGAACATCCCCATGTTATTTTCATGTTGCTAATTGGCCACCTTGGTGTTGCATTGTGTCTTGAGTTGGCTTTTTGGGTTATTTGTAGATATCTAGCCGATATGACTTGTTCTTTTGCTTGCACCATGTGCTTGGGGGTTTGCATCATAAATTGAAGATGGTTATCATATATTTGGGTCCTAACCTATCCTATTTGGGACTGCATCAAGTTAATTCAATTGGAAGTATGTTTTAACACCGACTCGTTATGTGCTTCGCATTTCATCTACATGTTTCCTTAATGTAAACTTAGTTTGATGTGCACTAGCATGTGAATTGTATTGGATCACATTGGAAGGTGTAATAAGTTTGTTTCCTGTCCTCTTTATCTTCATGATAGGATTGCATTATGCTTTGGTGGTCGACTTGTTGAATTCATTGATTATATTTTTTCTTATTCAACCTAATTGAGGTTTTGAAGAATTATAGTGGATATAAATGCAAGATCATTTTAGATGTAAATAGTATGGACGTGTGAACAATTACAAACAAGTGTGAATGTGGAATGTATTGAATATCTAGTAGAGCTAGTGCTACATTGTGAAGAAGAAAGATTAGATGCACCTTAATGTCCTAGTCAACAGAGTGAATTGTTAACAAATAATGTAATCTTTATCTAAATCTTTATATCCTACTTTGAGATAGTGAATCTCATCAGGGCCTTGTATCTTTCTCCTGAAGTTGTGATTGCTTTAGTTCAACAAGTCCTTTGTATATTATGTTGAGGTAGTGATACTTGGTTTGTAAGTCCTTTTTGGCAATGAGTCTTTATATTGTGAGTTAACTCCTACTGTGGTTTTCCCTCATTGGGTTTTCCACATAAATTTGGTATCTCCTTGTGCATGTGTGTGTTCTTTGTTTCTTTCTCATTGCTATTGATATGATTATAGTTAGAACTACTCTATCTTTGATTGTCAAAGTTTTTGAAGCTTTATACTTCTATATCCTTCTCTATTACTATTTTGTTAAGGATTTTGATTGGATTAAGAAGTTGGTATTACATACTCAAGAGTTTCTAAGTTTTGAAAAGGTTTAAGTTTTGTGTAGACTGATTCACCCCCACCTCTTAGTCTTTGGGTGTGCCCAACAAGAGGGAGGGAGAGAAAGAGGGAAGGAGGGAGATAGGGAGTGGTAGGGTGTGAAGGATAGGTATATAGAGAGTTAGGGAGGGGGGAGGGGTGGGAGGAGATAGGTTTTGTGTGTGTGAGGGAGAGATGGAGAGAGAGAGAAAGGGAAGGAGGGAGATAGGAAGTTGTAGGGTGGGAGGGATATAGGGAGGGCAAGAAAGAGGGATGGATGGAGATAGAGAGAGGTAGGGTAGGAGAGGTAGGTATAGAGAGAGTTAGGGAGAGAGGGAGGGGTAGGTGGAGAGAAAAGTAGAGAGAGGGGGGAATTTGGGAAGGAGGGAGAGGTAGGTAGAAAGAGAGGTGTGGTGGGAAGGATTGAGGGAAAGGTAGGTAGAGAGAGAGAGAGAGTGAATGGATATAGAGACAGAGGGAGGGATGGAGAGAGAGGGAAGTAGGGAGGGAGGGGTAGGTAGAGAGAAGTTAGGTGCAAGGAATAAAGAGAGAGGTAGGTAAAGCTAGATAAAGAGGTAGGGTGTGATAGGTACAGAGAGAGAGAGAGAGAGAGAGAGAGAGAGATCAAGTGTGAGAGAGAGAGAGAGATTGAGGGAGGGAGAGATAAAGAGGGGTAGATAGAGAGAGGGATGAAGGGAGGGATAAGTTGAGAGAGTGACCTACAATTGGAGGGATGGAGGGAGAGGGGGAAGGTGGGAGGGAGGGAGAGGTAGGGTGACATGGATTGAGAGAAATATAGGTAGAGAGGGAGAGGGTGACTGGAGATAGACAAAAAATTGTAGGGAAGGTGTGTGTGTGAGAGAGAGATGTACATATTGCTCTTAGCTCCTTGTAGTTTTATTATAATAAATGTGATATTTAAAACTCTCTTGCAACAATCCATCAAATAATTCTCTTATAATATATTATATTATTAAATATAATATTATATTTATATATTATAACATATAATATTTATATTAAATATAATGATATTACATTAATATTAATATTAATATTTCCTAGTATATATTAATTTTTATCATATATTATATTATATATATTAATATTTTAAATATATATAAATATTTATATTAATATTAATATTATAACATGTTATATTTTAATGTATAGTGATATTTATGTATATTATTATTTCTAATTAAAAGAAATGGATATCCTTTCCATTAAATATTTATATTAAATATAATGTATATTATATAAATATTAATATTTCCTAGTATATATTAATTTATCATATATTATATTATATATATATATATATTAATTTATCATATATTATATTATATATATTAATATATAATATATATAAATATAATATAATACATATATATAAATATTTATATTAGTATTAATATTATAACATATTAAATTTAAATCTATAGTGATAATTATATATATTAATATTTTTAATTAAAAATGGATATCCATTTCTATTGAGTGTCCATTAATAACGAATATATGTTTTGTCTCAGTATTGCTTTGGGATTTGGCTTGGGGGTGTCCAACCCAAAAATTCAACATCCCCAATGTGTTTTCACTTGGGTTGCAATGGTTTTTCAAACTTCACCCTTCGTGTTGATTTTTTTTATCCGATTTTGATGAAACGAAAAGGGTTTATTCAACAAATTGTCACCATTCTACCAATATAAGATATGCTTTATTTTGAATCTAATAGATAATTATTATTGATTTTCTACGTGCACTATGTTTAAAGTCCGGATTGATAGGTTGATTGGAAAACATCTATAACTTTTAAATGATTATTTTTTAATCAAAAAGATGTGTCACACACTTTGCTTCACAAACTATAGTTTTAAAAAAAAATGGATTTCATAAACTTTTCAACAAGTTAGGGTGTCTGGACAAATGATTTTTAATATTTTTAAAAATTTCTAATAGAAAATTTATAACTAATTATTTACTTGCAAAAAAATTACAAAAAAATGTGTGTCAAATTTGGGCATGTGTCTTCTACTTATATTCAAAGATTAAAAAAAAAAAAAAAATGCTCATCATTAGGGTGGCTAGACAAACACCTACTTTTTTTTTCCTAAATTTTAATGTACTACTACACAAAGTTTTAAATTTTCACCAAATCAAATTTATGTTTTCTAAAAAGGGCCTAGCAGCTTACAAACTACATTCAATTTACTATAAATTCTATTCCTACATATTTTCAAAATTATGTTAATAACCTATTCAAATTCTTGTGTGAAGTTGTTTTTAAGTCTATTTTTTTTGTATTTTCATTGCCACTTAAGGGCCCTGTTTGGCCCATCATGATCTTGCATTGACCCTAAATATTTATATAAACAATGTGTCTAGCTCCAACACACTACATTATTATTTAATTTAGGTTAATTGTTACTTTTATATATACATTTTATTTAGTTAACCTAAACTACCTCTTACAATATCTTTATTTTATTTCCAACTATTAAAAAATAATGATTAATTAACTAATAAATAGTACATATATTTTAAATACATTTATTTAGAATATGTTGAGACATTTTATTTACTACAATTATAGCAAGGAATGGAGTGTAATGACATGAGTGTTTTAACAAAAAACTAATAAAAAGAAAACATATATTAAAAAAACTATAAAATAGTTCTTAAGTAAATAAAAATTAAATTAAATAAACTGACTTTCAATAAATATAACTCTTGAAATAAAAATAAAATAAAAAATGTAAAAATTTATAAGATAAATAATTCTAAAGTAAAACAAAGTAATTCTTAAATAAATAAAATAATTCTAGATTTAATATTTCTTAACATATTTTAGGGCGGGTGCATGAAGTTGGTCGCACTTTTGTGGCCAAATGGGAAAAAAATAGGGAAACACATAACGCGCTCATGTTATAACGCGAGCGCGTTATGTGCTTTTAAAAGAAAAAAAAAAAGTGAAATGTGTATCATTTGCTTTTCACTGTTTCTCAACTCTGCCCGCAGCCAAAAACCCTCATTTTTGCGCTCGCATTCTAGGAGGAAGGACTTCTGCAAATTTCATCAAGAACAATTGGATTTTGTCTGCAAATATGGTGCCATGATGATGAAGAGATGCAGGAGGTAAGTATTGTTTACTATTTATTTTGAATTTGTTAGTTTGAAATTGATTTTGTTTGTTTTAAGTTAGATTTGATTGTTTTTTTTTAAATCTATAGGAAATCCTGCAAATCCTCAACAAGAAGAGGAGGTAAATCCTCAACAAAATCAACCTCCCCCACCATTCTCTCAATTCCCTCTTGGCACTCAAGAAAATTTGAGGAGTGAAATTGAGAACAATAGAAAACAACTTGAGGATCTTATCAGTAGGTTGAGTGATCCAAATGCTTCAACCATAGAAAGAATGCTTCTAGCAAATTCATTGAAAGATATGTTAAAAAATGTAGATGCAATTACCCAAACAAATATCTGGATGGCAAGATAGGAGGCAGACACCTAGGGCATATTATGCAGACAAATTATCATATAAACAAGTAAAGGATTTAAAAATTACAAAGGGTGATTTGTGCTCTCTATTCAACGACCCTAAAACAAATCAAAATCTTTTACCCTCAATGCAAAGAGGTTTCCTATTCATTGGTGCCACCACCAAGAGATTAAGAACCATTTTTATGAAAGATGGTATATGGTCTTTGATTACCCACCATGCAATAATTGTAGAGTCCCCAATATTTTCTTAGGAAACTTCTCTGATGAGTTTGTATTGAACTAAATCCAAATTATTTTGATATGAGGGAATTCTAGAGGAGAGGTGGGGGGTCAGCTCAGGATAGGCCTGGTACACAGTCGGATCCTACGCGGCAAGGGAGACGACCTCTCGCTAGGCCGCCTCGTGAGCAGATTGTGATGCATGCCATTGAGAAGGAGAGTGCCGATATAGAGACATTGCAGGCAATCACAACTTTGACCCAGAGTGTCATCCATCACACTAGCCCTATTGTACAGCACCATCCAAGGGAGTCTTCAGGTGGTGGCCTTCGAACCCATCTGTTTCAATCTTGCAGGGCGACTTGTTTGTATGACCCTACCGGCACTCAAGAGGGTACTACGCATGATCCATATGCTACTACGCAGCCTGATCCGTATGCATCTACGGGGATGGAGAGGATGGCTGACATTTTGCATGATGCATATGGCATTGACACTCAGGTAAAATTCAACATGTTCATTGAATTTAATTTGTTAAATTTCGATTGTGAAATGCAAGATTAACTAATTTAGTTTTATTATTTTAATAAAATTGTAGGGTCATAGTTGTAGAGACCTGATACACCACCATCCACCTACTTATTTTGTAGTACACCCATCGGTAGGGTATGTAAAGTTAGTAAACAATTATAAATTTATTACATGTGTTAATAGCATTGTTTTACTTAATGGTATTTTTAATATGTGATTTTGATGTTGAATAGGCAATCGCTTGGAGATTTCAAGGAAACACTCCGAAAGTGCCGATTTGATCAAACGCTCACAGAGGTAATATAGAATTTTAAGAGAACTTAAGTAATGAATTCTAAGTTTAATAGGATTTGCGCTTTATATTCATATTGTTGGATCTTTACATTGCATTACAATGTATCATTCAAAATCAAAAGATACTTCAAATTGACAA
>VDFB02058242.1:197390468-197530676 GCA_007258455.2 Sequoia sempervirens | reverse complement strand
TTTGCAGGATTTCCTATAGATTTAAAAAAAAACAATCAAATCTAACCTCAAACAAACAATCAATTTCAAACTAACAAATTCAAAACAAATAGTAAACAAT
Source organism: Sequoia sempervirens (assembly GCA_007258455.2). Classification (NCBI taxonomy): domain Eukaryota; kingdom Viridiplantae; phylum Streptophyta; class Pinopsida; order Cupressales; family Cupressaceae; genus Sequoia; species Sequoia sempervirens. The sequence goes on along the minus strand of VDFB02058242.1, from coordinate 197,530,576 downwards.
ACTTACCTCCTGCATCTCTTCATCGTCATGGTGCCATATTTGCAGACAAAATCCAGTTGTTCTTGATGAAATTTGTAGAAGTCCTTCCTCCTAGAATGCGAGTGCAAAACTGAGGGTTTTTGGCTGCGGCAGAAGCTGAGAAACAGTGAAAAGAAAATGATACACATTTCACTTTTTTTTTTTCTTTTAAAAGCACATAACGTGCTCGTGTTATAACATGAGCGTGTTATGTGTTTCCCCATTTTTTTCCCATTTGGCCACAAAAGTACACCAACTTCGTGCACCCACCCTAAAATATGTTAAGAAATATTAAATCTAGAATTATTTTATTTATTTAAGAATTACTTTGTTTTACTTTAGAATTATTTATCTTATAAATTTTTACATTTTTTATTTTATTTTTATTTCAAGAGTTATATTTATTGAAAGTTAGTTTATTTTATTTAATTTTTATTTGAAAAAATATTTTTATTTACTTAAGAACTATTTTATAGTTTTTTTAATATATGTTTTCCTTTTATTAGTTTTTTGTTAAAACACTCATGTCATTACACTCCATTCCTTGCTATAATTGTAGTAAATAAAATATGTCTCGAAATATTCTAAATAAATGTGTTTAAAATATATGTACTATTTATTAGTTAATTAATCATTATTTTTTAATAGTTGGAAATAAAATAAAGATATTGTAAGAGGTAGTTTAGGTTAACTAAATAAAATGTATATATAAAAGTAACAATTAACCTAAATTAAATAATAATGTAGTGTGTTGGAGCTAGACACATTGTTTATATAAATATTTAGGGTCAATGCAAGATCATGATGGGCCAAATAGGGCCCTTAAGTGGCAATGAAAATACAAAAAAACAGACTTAAAAACAACTTCACACAAGAATTTGAATAGGTTAACATAATTTTGAAAATATGTAGGAATAGAATTTATAGTAAATTGAATGTAGTTTGCAAGCTGCTAGGCCCTTTTTAGAAAACATAAATTTGATTTGGTGAAAATTTAAAATTTTATGTAGTAGTACATTAAAATTTAGAAAAAAAAAGTAGGTGTTTGTCTAGCCACCCTAATGATGAGCAAAAATAATTTTTTTTTTGAAATTTTCAATATAAGTAGAAGACACATGCCCAAATGTAACATACATTTTTTTGTAATTTTTTTGCAAGTAAATAATTAGTTATAAATTTTCTATTAGAAATTTTTAAAAATATTAAAAATCATTTGTCCAGACACCCTAACTTGTTGAAAAGTTTATGAAATCCAATTTTTGTTTAAACTATAGTTTGTGAAGCAAAGTGTGTGACACATCTTTTTGATTCAAAAATAATCATTTAAAAGTTATAGATGTTTTTCAATCAACCTATCAATCCGAACTTTAAACATAGTGCACGTAGAAAATCAATAATAATTATCTATTAAATTCAAAATAAATCATATCTTATATTGGTAGAATGGTGACAATTTGTTGAATAAACCCTTTTCGTTTCATCAAAATTGGATAAAAAAAATCAACACGAAGGGTGAAGTTTGAAAAACCATTGCAACCCAAGTGAAAACACGTTGGGGATGTTGAATTTTTGGGTTGGACACCCCCAAGCCAAATCCCAAATCAATACTGAGACAAAACATATATTCGTTATTAATGGATACTCAATAGAAATGGATATCCATTTTTAATTAAAAATATTAATATATATAATTATCACTATAGATTTAAATTTAATATGTTATAATATTAATATTAATATTAATATAAATATTTATATATATGTATTATATTATATATATATTATATATATATATTATATTTATATATATTATATATTAATATATATAATATAATATATGATAAATTAATATATACTAGGAAATATTAATATTTATATAATATACATTATATTTAATATAAATATTTAATGGAGAGGATATCCATTTCTTTTAATTAGAAATAATAATATACATAAATATCACTATAGATTAAAATATAACATGTTATAATATTAATATTAATATTAATATTTATATATATTTAAAATATTAATATATATATATAATATAATATATGATAAAAATTAATATATACTAGGAAATATTAATATTAATATTAATGTAATATCATTATATTTAATATAAATATTATATGTTATACTAAATAAATATAATATTATATTTAATAATATAATATATTATAAGAGAATTATTTGATGGATTGTTGCAAGAGAGTTTTAAATATCACATTTATTATAATAAAACTATAAGGAGCTAAGAGCAATATGTACATCTCTCTCTCACTCACACACCTTCCCTACAATTTTTTGTCTATCTCCAGTCACCCTCTCCCTCTCTACCTATATTTCTCTCAATCCATGTCACCCTACCTCTCCCTCCCTCCCACCTTCCCCCTCTCCCTCCATCCCTCCAATTGTAGGTCACTCTCTCAACTTATCCCTCCCTTCATCCCTCTCTCTATCTACCCCTCTTTATCTCTCCCTCCCTCAATCTCTCTCTCTCACACTTGATCTCTGTGTGTGTGTGTGTGTACCTATCACACCCTACCTCTTTATCTAGCTTTACCTACCTCTCTCTTTATTCCTTGCACCTAACTTCTCTCTACCTACCCCTCCCTCCCTACTTCCCTCTCTCTCCATCCCTCCCTCTGTCTCTATATCCATTCACTCTCTCTCTCTCTCTCTACCTACCTTTCCTTCAATCCCTCCCACCACACCTCTCTTTCTACCTACCTCTCCCTCCTTCCAAAATTCCCCCCTCTCTCTACTTTTCTCTCCACCTACCCCTCCCTCTCTCCCTAACTCTCTCTATACCTACCTCTCCTACCCTACCTCTCTCTATCTCCATCCATCCCTCTTTCTTGCCCTCCCTATATCCCTCCCACCCTACAACTTCCTATCTCCCTCCTTCCCTTTCTCTCTCTCTCCATCTCTCCCTCACACACACAAAACCTATCTCCTCCCACCCCTCCCCCCTCCCTAACTCTCTATATACCTATCCTTCACACCCTACCACTCCCTATCTCCCTCCTTCCCTCTTTCTCTCCCTCCCTCTTGTTGGGCACACCCAAAGACTAAGAGGTGGGGGTGAATCAGTCTACACAAAACTTAAACCTTTTCAAAACTTAGAAACTCTTGAGTATGTAATACCAACTTCTTAATCCAATCAAAATCCTTAACAAAATAGTAATAGAGAAGGATATAGAAGTATAAAGCTTCAAAAACTTTGACAATCAAAGATAGAGTAGTTCTAACTATAATCATATCAATAGCAATGAGAAAGAAACAAAGAACACACACATGCACAAGGAGATACCAAATTTATGTGGAAAACCCAATGAGGGAAAACCACAGTAGGAGTTAACTCACAATATAAAGACTCATTGCCAAAAAGGACTTACAAACCAAGTATCACTACCTCAACATAATATACAAAGGACTTGTTGAACTAAAGCAATCACAACTTCAGGAGAAAGATACAAGGCCCTGATGAGATTCACTATCTCAAAGTAGGATATAAAGATTTAGATAAAGATTACATTATTTGTTAACAATTCACTCTGTTGACTAGGACATTAAGGTGCATCTAATCTTTCTTCTTCACAATGTAGCACTAGCTCTACTAGATATTCAATACATTCCACATTCACACTTGTTTGTAATTGTTCACACGTCCATACTATTTACATCTAAAATGATCTTGCATTTATATCCACTATAATTCTTCAAAACCTCAATTAGGTTGAATAAGAAAAAATATAATCAATGAATTCAACAAGTCGACCACCAAAGCATAATGCAATCCTATCATGAAGATAAAGAGGACAGGAAACAAACTTATTACACCTTCCAATGTGATCCAATACAATTCACATGCTAGTGCACATCAAACTAAGTTTACATTAAGGAAACATGTAGATGAAATGCGAAGCACATAACGAGTCGGTGTTAAAACATACTTCCAATTGAATTAACTTGATGCAGTCCCAAATAGGATAGGTTAGGACCCAAATATATGATAACCATCTTCAATTTATGATGCAAACCCCCAAGCACATGGTGCAAGCAAAAGAACAAGTCATATCGGCTAGATATCTACAAATAACCCAAAAAGCCAACTCAAGACACAATGCAACACCAAGGTGGCCAATTAGCAACATGAAAATAACATGGGGATGTTCCATGAACATCCAACAATACTTCCATACACTTCTTTCATACTACCATGCCATCAATAGCCACCACAACTCAAATAGGAACAAAACACTTTATTGAGGAAGAACACAATGCATAAACATGAGATATGACATTAACAAAACATCTTGAGGACCACTTCATCACATGAAATTAGAATTGAGACACTACAAAGACACTAACAGTACATTCACCAAGCCACAGGAGCATAAACATCAATGCGGAGAAATGTAGAGCATTTCCTAGACTAGTCTAGACAACCAACAACACTGCCAACCTTCTGCAATTCATAGAAACCTCCTTGACAACACCAATGGCTTGAAAATATGGGAGTGAAAAATCCATAAAGAACTAACTTTTAATTTGAAACTATAAGACCATATCTTCAATAGTGGAGGAATGCAAATCTTTCTCCCAAAGAGACTTTAAAGTAGCTTCCTGAACCAAAAACACTTGAACAACTTGTGGAGGCCAAAATATTCTTTGAGCAACACACACTTCATCAAGAACATCAAGATAGAGCATATGACATATTGTAGATCCTCAAAAAAATCTCTCCACTGTCAACAACAACTCTAATCTTCATCTCAATTATTCTAATCCTTATCTTAATATATCATTATGAAACCAACTTTGCTAAAAACAATCATACTTAATACATCTTTGCTTAGGCATGACATCTAACCATGAACTTTAGTAAACCTTAGATAAGGCATGAAATACAACAATGAAGTTTAAAAAACAAGTATTATCATCAATCTTCCTTCTCAACTACCGACATTAATGACAACCAACAATCAGTGTTGCCATCAATGACAACAACTACCAACAATCTCAGACAAATCTCCTCAAGTGTTGACATCAATGACAACCAGTACCAACACCTCTATCCCTCCCACCCTCCCTATCTCCCTCCTTCGATCTCTCTCTCCCTCTCCACACAAGCTCTATGCACCTACCCCTACCTCTCTCCCTAAATTTATCCATACCTACCTCTCCTAAACCACCCTCTCTATCTCCCTCCTTCCCTCTTTCTCTCTCCCTCTATCCCTCCCACCCTTCCACTCCCTATCTCCCAACTTACCTCTTTCTCTCCCTCCCTCTATCCCTCCCACCTTACCACTCCCTATCTCCCTCATTCCCCCACTATCTCCCTCACACACACAACCTCTCTCTACCTACCCCTCCTCTCCCTAACTCTCTCTATACCTACCTCAAATACTCGACCTCTCTCTATCTCCCTCCTTCCCTCTTTCTCTCCCTCCCTCTATCCCTTGCATCATACCACTCCTTATATCCCTCCTTCCCTATCTCTCTCTTTGTCCCTCCCTCTCTCCATCATGTTGATGGGTGTTTTTGCACCTTCTCAACACAAGAATCACACAAGTATGCTACCTCTCTTAAAAGGTAGAAATCTGCAAACTACTTCTAGATCACTACCCCAAGGTCTCTCGGGTGTCAGGTCATGACAATGCTTGGAATATCTTAGTTGGTTGATGTGTTTTGTTGGTAACATAGGGTCGACCTTTATGGTTCACAAAGAATGGGAAGTTGGGTCTAAAAATGGAGTTTCAAAGTGTTGGAAGTGAATGAACAGAGGCTGCCCACTCAGAACATCAAGTTGAAACTCACCAAGTTCATCTGATTTAGCTTCATGGTGATGCTTGGAGTCCTATTCTAATCGAGGACTAAAAGAAATAGTAAAAGAGGAAGGGTTAAGAAAGTTTTTCTAAGTCTAAGCTACGAATGAATAGTAACAATGGAGGCTGCTATAGTAGAAAAAAATTCCTAAATTGAGTTTTGCTTGGCGAAGAGGAACCTACAGTTACACAAGACTAGTGCAATCTCCTAAGGTCTGCTAATTTTCAGATTACACATGCACATCATGAACATGCAATTGAACAAAGTTGCAGCAATTTAAATAAAGAAGCCCACGCTAAATTTTCACAACAACTTGTCATCAACATGTGCCAAAAGTATGGACTAAAAGCTCATCAAATACTATAACAACAACACCATCATGATAGCCATTCAAGAAACTACACACTAAACTAGTAGGGAAGTAGAACCATGCACACATAATGAGAAAACTCAAAAGAAACACCCATAAATCATGCAATGTTTCTCTCTATTGCTGCAGAATGATTTTACACCAACTCTCCAACCTTTTACAAATGAGGGGCAAGCCCCTATTTATAGTTTTCTAAAAGTGAAATGAATGGCTAGGATTTAATTACATTGTGTGGCAAAGATTCATTTTACATTAGGGTTTCACCTATCCCCAATAAAAAGGAATATAAAATATATCTTTGTCTCATTCCTATTTTGTCTTGTAGTGCCCAGGTGCTGTAGCATTTTTGTCCTATAGCTGATTGCCCTTTATTGTAGTTGAAACTAATAAAAGGTTGCCTTTTGTTTGATGTATTCCCAACATTCTTCAACAAATCAGACGATCCTTGTTTGTAGATTTGAGTCACTATAAAATGGATAAGTTGTCCTTGACCCATAGAGATGTCTCTTGTGGAATCACGGTCATTTGGGGAAAGGAAAAACAACTCCTTTTCGATTATGACTTTAGCGAACAACCATTTGTGCTCCTAGTACTAAATTTCTTCATCATGTAGCCACTTGCCTGATAGTCCATTTGATTATTTTAATCATTTTTCATGTGAAAATTCTCTTGTTGGCAATCCTCGTTAGCCCCAATACATTCATAGATGGTCATGCGGTAGCAGACTCATAGAAAAACCATCATGTGTAATACCCTCCTATAGCAAACTCCTGCGATGATCTCCATGCATAAACAAATTCTCACACAAAATAGTGGATTAAATTAAGATCATGCAAATAGTGATATAAACTTTTGTGTATGCTTGTTTGGTTCTTGTGTAACCATATAATGCTTATTTTAAATGGTTGTTTAATTACAATTTAAATAGCCCTATCATTGCATATACTTTAAGCAACCAACAACAAGCAATAATAATACTTGAGTAGGGAAATTAGATGGCCTAGTCACAAATTGCAATGCTTCAGGTCTAAAATCATTCCCTCTTACTTAGTTCTCATAATTCATTGCACACATATTAATAGAATGAAGTGCTTTCCCTTAAATTTTAGACTATGTTTTGATGGAACAATGGTCCTCCTTTGGCACATATTCATGATCAAGTAGTGGCCTCAAACCTTCATCTGCATCGTTTGTATGTGAAACCTTATAACCTAGTATCCTTCATCTTCATTCCATTTAGTGGGTCTCAATATGTTGGTTCCTATGAACCTCTCGTGCTAGTGACTTTAACAAGTCCTGATTCCTCTTATTCCATGGTGCCTTTAGATGCTTCTTTGCATACTCTTTGCTCATTGGTTACTGATTATTGTCCAAACATGTACTCTCCTAGCAATCCTCAGCATAACTCATTTGTAAACCATCATCCTCTCCTTGATTTGATTCTATATGTGGTCAACCTCCCTTTCGTAAGGCTAGCCTTTTGCTCCCTTCAAGTCCTATTTGTGAAGGGTCTTGTATAGAAAATAAAACTTCTTAAAATATTATCCCTAAACAAATATTTCTTATGAGTTCGTTGATATAAAATGAAACAACGCTCATGATAGCCCAATCACAACCTAAAGGCATTCATTATCCACTAAGACTGTAATCAATATGTCAATGAAATTTTAAACCTCGATCGTCATCAAAATTATTTATATCTTGGTTAAAGGGGATCTGGGGGAAAAATAGTTTATCATGCCCTCATTAAAGGCATTGTCATTGAAGATCCCACTTTGAAGGTTTTCTTGTGGCACAATGCCATTTTCCAGTGATGCCTCATCTATCTATTCCTTGAACATCTGAGCAAGTCATTGATGGACCCCATTTAGACATAACTTTTCTTTATGCACTGTTTAATTAGATTGTTTACATATTAGAGGTGAAGCACCTTTCACACTTTAGGTTCAATAATGATTATTTGTAAGAGTTCGCATTGGAATTTAGAAAGCTTATTCACCCCTCCCCACTATAGGAGAGTCCATAATTTTTCTTGGGTGATTCGTAGAATGAGAAGCCACTTCATAATTGCTACTGGGGATTTGCTCCATGGTGTTAGCGATGTTGCAACCTTGTGAAATCGTAAGTGGAAATCTATGTTTTGGTACAGACTTCATTCAATCAAAAAGAAACATAAAATACATTCTTCTAAATCCATGTCGAGTGCTTCAAAAGACATGCCAATGCATGAAATATTTCCATCTGGTGTAGAATGGTGTGGAAGGTTGCCGTTGGAATGCTGTTAGCAAATGGCTCAAGGAGTGGTGAGCTCCACAATTCTGGTTTTTGTTTCCAAATGGAGGGGATGTCAATGTTATATAATGCTTTATAGCCTAATAAGTGCTCCTCCCTTAGTCCACCGTTAGTGGGGCATTGCCCTCAATTTTCGTGCACGAAAAGATGAATGTGGGCACCCCCCATGGCCAAGTCGTGAGGGAGGAATAATGCAGAAAACTATTATGAAGTTTCCACTAGGGAGCGACTTCGATGGTGAGACTCCCAGTAGATGTGGGAGTAGCGGACTCCACAATGCTAGATTCTTTCCACGGGCAATGTCTGAGCTGGATCAACAGTGCAGCTAAGTAGCATGCACAACCCGCACATCCGTTCATCACAGAGGATAGCCTTAACTTTGTTATCTAGTACATATACTTTTGTTTCAGATTCCACGATGGATGGGAGTAATGAACTTGATGCTAAAGCTCCGAAGTTCTGTATTCTATTAGTTCGACCAAACAATTCCTTAGGGGCCACCGTAAGTAACTTCATCACTTGATCCCTGGCCCGCTTTGACAAAATTAACCATCTGACAGTCAGGGACTCCTCTTTCAAATCCCCCTATACTCCAATATTCACTTGTTGCTTCTCTATTCTCTTAACATCATAATTTAAAAGCACTATAGTTTATCTCTTCATTCAGTGTCGCTTATATGGAATCTTCCCATGATCTTGGTGCATCAAACGATTGGATTCCCTTGTGGATCCATTCCATCAAACCTGGTGATCAATACCTCTGAAATGAGCACACTTCTTGGATGGAATTAAACTGCGATGTCTTTATGGTTGCACATGTGGAGCAAAAGAAAATCTATAGTTGCAGTTTGTAGTCATGTCAATGCTATGCAAGAAGAATGCGGGTGGAGGTGTGTGTAAGGATGGTATGAGAAATCCATTGAAATGACGATAGTGAAAATGACAAATTCCAAGGTGGAACCCACAAGTCCCATAGCCATTCGTGACCACGATGTTCGTCAAATACACCTCCATCACCCGCACAAGGTTTCTTGTCCCAATAATATTGTTTGAATCATACATAATTTCCCATTAAGTTCACATTATTTACACTTCTAATAGGCGTCCAAAAAGTTGATAAATATATATTTCATCCATAGCCACCCAACAAGCATCCAAAGTTATGAAGCAATCTTTGATTAAGTGTCATCCTGATACATGAAGCTTTGTCTGATTCTGCCCGATGCCTCAATGAGCCTTGACAGGATGGGAACAATTTAGGATGATAGAATCGGCTAATCACCTAGTGCCAAATCTTGTTGCATATACAAAATCTAACTACATTCCCTCTTATCAGCCTCATGATGCCTTTTGGTAGGAATGGATTACCAAATCATTCCTTTTAAAATCGTTACTAGGTAATACCCACACGGAACCCAGTGTTCTACCAAATGGTCGTTCATTCCTAAAATTTCATAAACTTCAACTTCATTGGCTTTTGAAGTGGCCTATAGATCATTTGTGGCATGATAATACATTGTAATGTCCCCTTTGATTGTAAATTTTCAATCGATGGGGGCATGTAGGGGATCTCAAGTCAATGATAGGTAGAGAAATAACACCATACGAGGAATACAGGTGATACTTGGTGGGAGGCTAGCATGGTGAAGCCGTTAGAATGATGATGAAGAAAAAATGACAAACATAAGTGCGGAACCCATAAATATGGTCACCGTGGAATGAAGGATGCAGGAAGATGTGGAGAGTGGATAATTAAGTAATGACATCAGGTCACAGGGCTTCCGCAGGGGTGAGGTCTGCATGAGGACAAGCCAGCCAGTAAGAAGACATACCTCCTCCCTGGTTAATATCCTTTCTTAGGGTGGCGACGTAATCATCTTATGTTACATCCTATCTTTCAAATGTATTCAAAATATCATGTGTTTCACAGTACTCAATGATCCACCCACCACCTCATAGCGATAAAAAGATGTCCTACGACGACTAAAAGTGATGAAAGACTTGATTTAAAAGACCCATGCTACGACCATTTCTTTACTGGTTGACATTCTTTTTAGCTACCTTGCGGGTCAGAAGGTGTCTCCTACTAAATCAATGATAAAACCAGTCATGCTAGACTAGATGCCTATGAGATGCTCGCGATAACTTCAGAGCAATTAAATGGAAGTCATTCAATATGCAATTGATCAGGTAGATGATTATATCCCTATGAGAAGGCATGGTCCACTAGTCTTACCTGCTTTTCCTTTCTTGTGTGTCACGAGCTTTCACTGTATGTCTTGTGTTCAACATCCCCTCTTTGCGTAGAGATGCTAATGATCATTTTGATTAAGCGTTGCTTCTCGTCCCTGAATTATTAGCTTTAGATTTGATGTCCTTCACTTTTGTTCATGATTTCATTGCTTATCCTCGGCTACCCCATCATCCCTTTGGTAGTTTCTTCATCGCACGAATTTGCTGACCCCGCATAGGTGGCCGCTACTAGTTGTGATTGGTGGGAAGATAGGATGGATATGCCGTCAACAATGGCGAAGGCAACAACATCACTACGGGATGCAAAACTTGCAAGGGAGAAGGTTGCGGGCAATGGAGTGTTGGGGGACGTGATGGATAGGAAGCTGTGAACAATGGTCACAAACAAAAGGAAGCCCGCATCATATCCCCCACCAGTACCAAAGAATTTGGAGCCCACAATGCCCATGTTTGCCCTTAGAACCTTGCATAGTCATATTACATTGCCCGTTGTTGCACCATCGCTCAAATCTTCACTCGCTATGCCAGCTACTGGGAACAATAGATTGATCCTTTTGTCATGCATCCACCTCATTCCTACAGGGATCCTTATCAACTTATGATACATGAGGAACTCATTTTGAGGCCAAAATGGATAGACTACCCATTATTTACATCGACTAGTGATTGAGTATTATTGCTACAGGTCATAATTCATCACAGGCCGCCTCCTCTTATGCTCTCGCCACCACAGGAAATTCAAGCCATTTCATTTCCAATCTCTTAGTCACACATCTCCCAGATATTTTCATCACTCGATTCGAAGATCTTTAGTTTCTCCCCTCGCATTCAACCTCTTGACTTACTATTTGCTTCAACTTGCTACAAGATAAAGCAACCCAACCTTTCCTCTCCCATACCAGACTAGAATTCTCAACACGCTCAACAAACCATTATTTGAATCATTATGTAATCTATAGGAGTTTTTAGGGAAACGGGGTGATGGGGCCATAGTGAGAAATGTCACCCGAGCAACCAAGTAAGATGTGGACCCTGCCAACAAAATCTTCAAAGGGGGCAAATGTGCGGGATGATGTGTGAGTAATGTCATCGAGGGGAAAGGTGTGCAGATAGATGTCTCAGGAGGTCCATAAGAGAAATGGCAAGGGACTGGTGGAAGCCTGCAATGCGGGTTCCACATGAATAATAGACAACGGTGCCAATTTTGCAACGTGAAAGGAGAAGGAAACTTAAATGAAAAGCTTTAGTGCGTTGTACTGCCTTAGTCATAATTTTGAACTTTCTTACAAGCTCCACCTAGACCTCTCATTCATAGACTCTTTCCTTGTTGTTTTGGAGTCATGAATTTATAGTTAGCAATTTTGCAATATTTCTAATCTCCTTTTGCTGCAAGAGAAACACATAAACATATGGTGTAGGCCAATGATGGAAGAAGGCGAGGTGCCATGATTAATTCGTTGCTAGGGTAACGGTACCAAAACGAGAACAGGACGACAGGGCCAAATGCAGAATCCACCCTACGGGCAGCAATCAAGGGTTGGCAACCTTAAAATAGATAAATGGGAATAGAGACCCATGTAGGGTGACCCACAAACATGGGTCCGTGATTGTTGACAGATGCAATGATAAACAATGGCGCAGGGTCCGCACATCGAGCGAATGTGAAAGATTGGCTGCTGGCACATGCAAAAGCACAACGATGAACGATAAAGGGAAAATGGAGAGTGCGAGCCCACTAGGGATGACGGATGTCGGGGCAAGGACTAAGCCCGTGGAAGCAAATGACTTGGTAAAACCTAGCTAGGTGATTCTGTCTGAGAGAAAATTTATCATTTTAAGGATTAGGATTGACTTGGGCTCAGAAACGGGGGCATGCCACATGAGACGAGAGAAAAACAACCCGTCAGGAGTGAAAAGAGGGGGGGTCCCTACCTTTGGCAGGGCGTGTGTGCAAAACATGCACAACAAATGGTGACTCACTAGGGAAATGCTCTAGAGCATTTTGATGACAAATTGGAATCACAAACCCAAAATCTCTGGTTCTGATCCTCACACTAGAAAAAACAAACTAGACAGTCAATCAAAAGATCAAAACCACTAGTCAACTCGACCTTCAGTATGCTGAAAAATCCAAGTGTGTGTATATGTGTTAATTCCCAATCCTTTAATTGCTATAGGTACCCAAGCTTTGCCAAGTTAAGCTAGGTAGTTTACTCTAACTCCAAAAGCATCTAGGACATTGCCTCATTGCCAGTCAGGTGTCCATAGCCTCGACGAGGTTGTCGTTGTGGTTCTCTCAAATATTGCTCTACTACTAGCCAGGTGTCCATAGCCCCGAAAGAGTTGCTTGGATCCCCTTGAAAGGTTGAATTTTGTTCTTTTGATTTTCAATGTCTTACTTTTCTTTTTCTTTTCTCTTCTTTTGATTTTTTCTTTTCAACTCTTTTCATTTCAACCTGCAAGCATTGAAGCTCGCACTTAGGGATGAGAATCACAGTGGTGCTGGAGCAAAATTTTAGATTTTTTCACTTAACTAGACTTTGCAAAAGGACCTATAGTGACCGCCAGATTCTTAAAGTGGGTGAATGATATAAGATTTCAAAATACATCAGAATCAAACCAACCAATGACTTATCCTCTTCAAATCAAACACTAGGATCACTTGACACTAACATAGGACCCTCACCATCCACTCTGAAAACTTGATTAAAGTATGATAAAGAAATACATAGAACAAACCCAAGCAATAAGTATGGTGATTGTTGTGTGCACAGACGTTCCTAGCTAAAAGTAGAGGAACCCTGAGCAAAGAAGCAACAAAGTAGCAGCAAAATAGAATCAAACGGAAAGCCAACACCTAAACTAACTGAAGTGGTAAAGCAAAAGCAAACAAAAGGGAAAATACTCTAAAGTAAACTAATCTATGAGAAACCAACCAACCCAATGAAAGCAGAAAAGTGGGACTATATACACGACACCTACACTATTCAAAACGAGCTATGTACAAAGATATTTACAAAGAACCATGTTTAGGCAAGGAAAACTGACGTTAACACTCATTGGATTTTGTAATACATGCCCAAGAAAACGGGAAATAGTTATAGTTCTAAGCCATGTACATTCATCTTTATATTAAAAAAAATAAGTTTATCATTGCAACATTCAAATTCAATCATATGTTCAGGAAAAACTAGTAATTGAGGCAATTCATTAAACCCATGGTTGCTCCATAAACACGTCTATCTCCCCTCATTCCCATAATCAAAATGACAAACACAACTTTAAGTATTCACAGGAGGAAGGAAAGATAGAGCCTAGATGTCATCGCATGATGATGGCACCATTTGACAGTTGAGAGCAAGCACAACATCGTTGATCATGGTGTAGGAAGCCTCAGGTGGAAGCATTGGGTGATATGACATCTTTGATCTTAGGTTCACAAAGGTCCAGGAGCACTGGGTAGCATACACCTCTTCCAGGCCACATGTGAGACCCGTAGCCTTCATCAGCTATTTGTTGAGGAGAAACACTTCATCTTCTTGATCTTCCGCAACCCAGTCATCTAATTGACTGTTGTCTTCAAGGGGCAGCATGTCATCCCATCTCCTCTCCCAGGTGTTGAACTTATTTTTATGATGTTGAATGTCGTGGGACATTGACATGCATAAATTTTTCATATCACAGCCCCCTAAATGTGAAGGAGGACCATTAATGATCAAGGTGACAAGACTCCTAGTTACATCCTGTAGTTGGCTAGGTGTATCATACTTGTTGGTGGCCATCAGAACACCCCCGCCTTTTTCTTCTTCTCTCTGCATTTGATGTATCTCATCATGATGTTCACTCGTCTCTTCTTGTTCACTTTCACTATAGACAAAGAAGGAGTTCCTCTCCCATTCTGGAAACTCCAACACTTTGTTGTCCGGAGGTGCAGGTGGTAGGTCTTCATCACTCCCATCTTCTAAAATGTACTCATTCTTAGCATTGGTATACCTGTGAAGCTCCAAATGGAATGAAGAATTTAATTGATTGCACCTCCCCAAGGGGACTGGAATCCCATTCATTGTTTCTCTCCAAGGATTCCCCATAGAGCTCGTCATGCGTGGTGTATGAATGCTCTTCAAGAGGGAAAATTTATTGGTGACTAATGGACAACATTCCTATGTGTTCTGCTTCATCATTTGGAGGCTCAAGATTACATTTTTCTTCTACTGTTGTTGTCCTAGCATCTTGTTGAAGGTTATTTCTATTGATGTGTTTTCTATGCACTTCTCAACACAGGCAGTGCGTAGGTGCACTACCTCTCTTGAAAGACAATCTTCCATAATCAGATTGCAAAACAGTATCCCAAGGTCTCTAATGTCAGGTCTTGACAGTGCTTAGAATATCTTAGTTATTTGATGTGATTTGCTAGAATCACAAGGTAGACTTGTGGGTGAGTTACAAAGCATGGGAAGTCTGGTCTTGAAATGGAGTTCCTAAGATGGAGAAGTTGTGTGTTTGTTGTAGGTTCAAACAATAGTCTTGAACTCCATTTTTATCATTGGATTTAGCTTTACGATGTACAATGAACCTTGGTATAGGTTATTTCTAAAAAAGAAAAAAAGAGCGGGGAGGATGAAGGGTCCCTAGACCTACAACTAACCATGAACAGTAATCATGGAGTTCTTGCAATGGACAGCTTCCTGAAAACAATATTCCACTTAACCAAAAATCTCACAGTCTCATGGAATTTGTGCTATCTTCTAAGGCCTGTGAATATTTCAACTTTCATTCACCATGTGCATGCATGAACAAAGATGAAAGTGTGGGGAAGCTTTGAATTTAAGCCCAAACTAACTTTACATAGCTATCTACTATCAACAAACAACAAAAAGTATGGACTAAGAAGGCATCTACATCGCAGGAATTTTCACAACCACAAAACAACATTTCTAAAATCTATCAAAGCAAGGATAAATATAACTAAAACAACAATATAAATCTAGTTAAAGCATTTAACAATGGAGGTTGAATCAAGTAACATGTGAAAAACCCAGAAAATGCACCAAGTCAATGTATTTTCATTGTAAATTTCTATAGCATGTCTTTACAACAACTCAATCCCCTTGCAAATGAGAGGAGAGCCCTATTTATAGTGCCCAAAAGGTTAAATGAATGGCCAAGATTAACTTACATTAAGTGGCCAAGATTCATTACAAAATAGGGTTTCACCATCCCTCAATATTTTACAATTTAAAATTACATTTTGTCCTTTACCTATTTCATCCTCTAGTGACGACACTGTAGCAATTTCATCTTTTGTTGATTGTTGTTTTACTGTAGCTACTCCTTGAGGATCTCTTCACCGTCAGGAGGGCTTCCCTCCTACTTCTTTGAAGCTGTATACTCTATAAACTTCAAGATAATGGGTTGGAGCTTGTCTACCTCAATAATCTCATACCGCAACATTTGGTAGCTCCATTCCTTTGTATTATTCTCTAGCTTCTTCTAGTCCTCATTGTACTTTGCGCCCTGATCCCTGACAGCTCTAATTGATCGAAGGCATGGGTAGCAAAACTCATGAACTCCACCATTACTTCACTGGACATCCCGTCCTCCATTTTCTTCTGGAAGTAAGGTTTTACCTTTTCTGGATCCATTTGTATTGTGGGCATGTCGTATTCCATCATCAATTTGAGGTATTGAGCACATTCTGCCCTGATCTCTTTGATCCACTCAATGTCCAGATCCACTTTACTCATTATTTGCTCCAACCTTTCCTTCCTATTGTCAAAATCCTGCCTCCATACATCCATCAGCCAATGGTCATCCTTGTTGACCACAAGCTCCTTTTCCCATGTGGCCTTTGGCAACTGAAGGATAGCCTTGATCTTTGGAAGTGTGAAGTCATATGTTGTAGGGAAATTGGTTCAGAGCTTCCTCGTGCCTTCTAAGGATTGCTGCAGATCCAAGAACTTGTTGGCTATCAGAACAGCCTGGCTAATACCCATGTTCCCGACGTACAGGACCTGTCAGAACCAACTCTCTGTAGTCTTTTCCAAGTTCTTTCTCCTTTCCATCTTATCAATCTGTTCTTTGGACACTTGTTGGGGTGGAGCTATGGACATGGTAGGTAGGTCATCAACTGAAGACCATTGCTAGATATAATCCGTCAAGGAGACCACCTGCACTTTGAGTTCATCCTTTGAAACCTTGTCCTACTTTATCAAGTGTACCACCATAGCCACCGACACCTCAAGGTGTCCCACCTTCTGCTCTCTAGTGGCAGTTCCTAAATCCAGGGTGGAGATGTTATAGCTTACACCAACCTGGCCTACCATAAGCGTTGCTATCTGCACGACTCGAGACCTAGAAGCGTCCATTGTTACCTTGGATCTGATTTTAAGCTTCTTCTCTTTTTTGGTTTTAATTTGTGCTCGGGCTAAGATAGCCTCCAGCCTCGCTCTTGGGTCTTTTAGCACGAGAGTTTTCTTTTCAAGCTACCCCTCTAGCCATTCAGGCATAGTAGCCTTCTCTTTAGGTGATTCATGATCACCTTCGCTCCCCTTGGCTAAGGTTTCTGTTTTCTTATCTTCTGGGGACTTTTCTTTCTCCTTAGTGGTGTCTCCTTCTTCATCAGAGTCCTAGATGAACACAAGGAAACTAATAGGAGGCTTGGCGGATAATTGCTGTGTGGGACTTTCTTTCTTTTCCATTTCCTTTTCCTCCTCTCCTTTGGTTTTCTCGACCTCATGTGTGTGCTTCTCGAGTTGCTCAATTTTGAGGCTCTTGATAGCTTGAGCCTCATCCTCTGGTTTGTCTTCTTCTATATTGTCTTCTTGCTATTGTCCTCCTTCTCCAAGAGGTGACCTCCCTGCATCTGCCTCAACACCCTTCAATTGCTGGGACAACTCTTCCTCAAGATCATCGTTGAAGGCTTGCACTATTACCCTACCACCAACATCCTCCTCCTCATCCCCACTCTCTGAGGAACCAGTTCCTTCCTCCTCGTAGTCAACCCTGTCTATCGTTCGATGCTCATATTCTAGGTGCTCGTGATATTCATCAGCCTCTTCCTCAAATGAATTTTAGGCTTCTCGCTCTTGTTTCTCCCACTCCTTAGAGATTAGCATGGTGGATTCCATAGCCGGCAGCCCTGTTCAAGGTTGTGAAGGTTTGGCAGTAGTGAGGACCTAAGCTAAGGCTGCTTGAAGAGTGGGATCCATAAGGATTTGGGAGAGCTCGAAGGGGATATTCTGCATATGTTTGGAGAAGGCCTCGGGCAAAGTGGAAGTAGGCATTGGTGTCATCACCGTAGATAAAGGGAGAAACATAGTGGGTGACATGGCAGTGGAGGAAGAGTCAATTATTATCACAGGATCAGTCGAAGGTGAAGGGGCAAGATGGACAGAGATGTCCACCGCCGGCGGGGATGTGGTGGCCATGGCCAAGGAGGTAGATGATGGGGGAGCCAAAGCAGGGAGAGCCAAAACACATTTCACTTGGTCAGTACCTTTCACCTCTTCTTCTTGGATTAAGGGCCGCTCCACTCTACTCCTTGTTTGCTTAATTTTCTTGGAAGGTGAGCCTCCTGAATCCTTGTATAAACCTTGGGGTTAGGAGACTGCTTCATTTCTATCTCTTTTCTCTTCTTGAATCTGGTGACTGGAGGAGACTTGGATGTCCCACCCATTGAAGTTGTAGTGGCTACATCCTCTATGGCACTTGGCTTGCTCTTGAGCCCTTCATATGTCAGGACCACCCCTTGTTTTAATCGGGCCACCTGTCCATCTGCCCACTCTTTGGCACGGGCCAAGATTGGCTTGGTTATGATATCAAGGTCATTGACCTCTTGTTCATTCCAGTCTATTGTTGGTATCGGAAAGTTGGCGACTGTGAGGTACCTTGGGTCCATTATTGTGCTTTCATCCTCCTCAACTTGATCTGGTATGGGAAATGGATGCACCTTTCTTACAAAATATGCAGTCATCCGCATATAGTTCCTTGCCCACACTTCCTTGTCGTTTTGACAATCCGCCCATAAGTCCTCAATGTGGTGTAGATGAGCGAACCCCGGTCCTAGTGCCTTCCTTACATGCCCATATGGGTCTATTCACATGCCCATATGGGTCTATTCATGGGCGATTAGTGTGCATGTGAAAATGATAATCCTTCAATTCATTCTCAGAGTTCCCAGCACACTGGGAAGTTTGTAACTTATACATGCCTTGACCAAGGGTCATGGGATAAGAGATCCCTACTATGTGTTTGCTGCTAAAGATTGCCTGTATGTGTTGCAGCTACTAAAAAAGACCCAATAGGATGATCTGGTCGTTGGGGTATCGAGGCAATTTTTTTGGCCTTTCGGTGAAGCCTTGGGCACAAATGTATGTGAACTTTGGGTATTGAATGAAGAGGAAGGCGTATTGCTTCAAGAATGCCTGAGCACTATGGGAAACCCTCCTTTCAAAATCTCCGATAGTCATTCTGATGATATGGCCGGTGAAGGCATCATTTACTTTGCAATACTCCCTTTTGAAGTTTTAGTACTTGAGATGGGGATACTTGTCATAGGCCTTCAATCTTCGACCCTGCTCCTGATTGGGTGCCACATACAACCCGTTGTATTGTCTCCGGTCTACCAAGGAGTAAACGAGATATGAAGTCATGTAGAACTTGGAACTCTTCTTTACATTGACGAACTGCTCATGGAAGTAGTTGCTTATTATACCCCCCAGTAGAACGAGGACTTTGTGGTGACGTCCTCATTCCCATGAAGGATCTGCTCAATGAAGTACACCATCCACTCCTGAAAGAAGGTAGCTGTAGGGAGACCCATAACCCTGCTTAGCATTGTGAGCAGGTCATGGTAATCTTCATGGAAATCACTGTGACAGAGTTCGTGAGGAACCTTCGCAGCGCTGCCCCATTTTTCTTTAAGCCAATGCTGATTTATTAACCTTTTGCAGCCCCCCACGTTATCATCCCACGCTACCTAGCATTCCTCGATGGTAGGTGTTTCCATTTCCTGGAAGGTGGGAATGTGGAGGGTCCTTGTGATTCCTTTAGCCAACATGTCAGTGAGAACGTTACCATCCCTGTCGATAATGGTCCTTGTATCCGATTGATATGCCTACCAACAAGCCATGACCAATTCAGGGGCCACGAGGGATGGAGGGAAGCCTGCAGCTTTTTCAATTCCACTTTGTCTAATCAACCTCGCATTCTTGGTCGTCAGATTGATCCTAACCCTTTGTGTGAATTCGTCAATATTGACATGGCCTATATTGGTGTCGGTGATTTCTTTCCAATCTGTGGCAATCTTTGAGTACAAAGGTTCACCCTGGAATTGATACTTCATTTGATCCTTGTCCTCTTTTCCTCAAGGAATCTTGCCCGACTTCTTCCCTTTGTCCCTTTTCGCAACCGCCCCCAAAGGTCCTGCACCTGATTCCATATATCCTGCAAGCAAAGGTATAGTCAGTGCAATTGATCATGAAAGTATTCATGTTTGTCAAAATCCCATGGATGAAATCAACTTTAAGTAATTTATCGTTCATAGAATGATACTTCCACTTCCTCATGTTATTAGTCTTTTCATTGAGGGCTTTTGGACAATCCGGGCCTGGAGGTCTAGACTTCCCTGATAGGAATGCTATTTTGAAAGGGAAAACGGGGCTGAACAAGCCGAGAGATCTTTCCTAACTAAATTTTGATGGTTCAAAGGGATCATAATAAAGAGGGCCTAATTTAAGCACGTGGGTCGAGATCAGATTCCAAATTTGAGCTCATTTGGATTGGTTTTGGAGCATCCAGAGGTATAGGGCAGGAAAGTCATCCAGAACTAGCCGTTTGGAACAGTCGAGCAGAAACGGAGTTCCGGGAGCAGAACCCCGGGGTCCAGGGCCTAGCAGGGTCTAAGGGCGGCCGCTAATTTCGCAACTTTAAGGTGATCAAGCCAAAGGGGCCGGGATGCCGTAGAGATTTCACCGTCCGAGATGGCGATCGTTAGATGGAAGTCCGAAGGGGGCTGCCTAGTGGACCGGACCCAGGTCCTCAGTTGGATGCTAGATTTCATTTTTATTTTTACGGCGATCAGGAAGGTGGAGCCTGGAGCCAGGAAGGGTGGGCAAGATTTTCCCTTCTAGAATGGCAGAGGAGGGACGGAGTGTCAGATGGTGGAGCCCAGCGCCCGAAAGGGTGGGCAATATTTTCCCTTCTGGAATGGCAGAGGAGGGACGAAGTCCCGAATGGTGGAGCCTGACGCCATCGAGGATGTTCCGAGTTCAATGCAGGGTTGCCAACGGTGAATGGAAGCCCGGGGCCTGGGAGGCGGAAGGATGCCAGGCTTTCTCCATTCACAACTGCAAAGACCACATGGAATCCTAGGAACGGAAGTCCGCGGACTGGGACCCAGGGAGCTAGAAGACGGTCAACTTCAAAACTCGAGTGCGTGACGCCAGACGGCAAGCTGCCAGCAAAAGTATGATGTTTCGGGCCCGGGGGATGGAGGAGCCATTTGGAAATTTTGGTTATTTCATGTAAGTCTAGGCAGTGAAAGAGGAGTCTGGGCCCGGGAGGGGCGAATCCCCCTTTGAAGAACAACCGCATGCGGATGCAGCTCTGGGTTGATCATGAGGGTGCTATGAAGGTTTTCTTGATTTTTGAGGACGTGGGTTTTGTGCGCTGTGTCATGTTTTATCTTTTTAATACATTTTAGATCTGGTTTGTTTATCACTTTAGGTTCAAAATCATGAAAAAATGCTTGGGGAGGGCAAACGGTAAACCTACCTCAGACACTCGATGCGGCAAGGCATGAAATCCACCCACGATCGACAAGTGGCAGCAATGGGCATGAGGGTGACGATCTACGAATACGGGGAACCTCTTAGGGAAGCACTTTGACCTCCCTCTTCAACACTGACAAGTGAGAATGACAAGTTTGAGCAAGATATTTATACCCCAACTGCCATTAATGGCCGCATTAAATCCACGAACGACAGCGGGAAGTTCGGGGCTCGAAAGCCAGAAGGACGCAAGGTGGCAGGCGTCTTCAAAAAATTCGCTTGGAAATCATCGACGGTGAAGGGGAAGTTGGGGCCCAGAGGGTGAAAGTCCACCACTAGTTTGCTGTTTGGAATGGCAAAAAACATGCAGAACTCTAGAGGTTCAGGCTTGGGAGATGTAGGTAGCCAAAACTTTGCAAATTTCAACAGACGAAAATTAGGATGTTGGGACTCGGGGCTCGAGAAGGCAGAAGCCATCCGTCATTCGGGACGGCGGACACGAAGGGGAAACCTAGCAAGGGAAACCCGAAGGGTTGGGCCTGGGATGACCCGAGGCCACTGGCAGAGGAAAACTGTGAGAGAGACCCTGTGAGGCACCATACCTTGACAATATTAAAAGGGAGAAGTGCGGTCAACTTATGGTGAAACTTTGAAGGTATGCTGATCACCTGGGACACCAAAATGGGGCACGCAAAATGAGGCAGCGACAAAAATGACCCAAAAAATTAAAAGAAAAAGAGGGTCCCCATTTTTGAACGGGGCGTGTGTGCTAAGGGCACAACAATTTCCAGCTAATATTTCACTTGGTTCTGATTCTTCGTCCTCTAGTTCGATCCTTGAAGTGGTTGCAGGAGGCGATGTACTTGGTTTCCCCACTTGTTCTTTGAATTTTCCGATGACCTCTTGGCATAGTTGGCATGTGAACTTTGAATGTGGCAAGTCATGGAGCCTACACCATCCTGATAAAAATAACACTTCCAAATCTACTTGATATTTCTGCTTGGACCAATCGCTTGCTAGTCCTGACACTAGCTTGTTGTATCTTTCTGATATCGGGTCCTCATCATCACTCTGGAAGGAGGTTTGATAGTAAACATTTGTGACCTATGGTTGTTCCCATTCCTCCAAATCTGCATTTTCATATGCTTGATCACTATCATTTATGTAGGATAGGTCTTCAAGTTTAATTTCACTTAGGCTCTCACCATCACCTTCTTCTACTTCAAGGCTTTCAACCTCTTCTTCCTTCTAGTTTTCAACATCTACATTGGCTATCCTAGCATGTGTTGTTCCAAGTTCTATTAATTCATCTTCGACTGCTAACCATTCCTCTTCTTGAGTGGAAGGCTTCTCTTTATTGATCGAGGAAAGACCTTCTGATTCCTCTCTAACTGAACTTTTATCAATACTCCTTGTGGCCTTGAGGAAATCAACTCCTTCCTTTTTATTTTCAGCCTCAGTGTCTATTATCTCAACACTAACTTGTGTCAAATTTCTTGGTTTAACTGGAATGTGTTGTCCTCCAAATGTTGACAACTCTCCTGCCTCATGAGATGACTTCCCTTCATTAAGATTTGGTTGCTCTAACTTGCCTAAGTAGTCCTTGACATGAGTGATGATGGATTTACATGAAGAACAAGTGAACTCGGAGTGGGGTGCATTGTGAAATCTGCACCAACTTGACATCAACACCTCTTCCAATCTTAGTCCATCCTCACTGCTCAAGTGTTCTTGGATCATTTCTTTAAATGCCTTGGCTGCCATATTAGCAAATCCCTCTTCTGGATCTACAAGAGCCAATGGTTGATATACTTCCCAAAAGGGAATTTCTCCTTGCAAGACACTTCTTATTTTGTCTAAGAATGTGAAACATCCTAATTTGTTGTGGTTGCAAGAGCAATGGATTCTACATTTGTCCGCCAATGCAAATTGCTGCAATGGTCTCCTTAATCTTCTATTCAAATATACACGTAGCTGAGTAATGTTGATTTACAAGTGCTGTTCCATCTCAGCTCAACTCTTGTTTTCCTTCAAAAATATTTTGATTTCAAATTTCCAGCAAATGAAGAGATCTCTCTATCTTAGATTTTTACTTGAAGGTTCTTTTCAACATCGAGTTTTCAACCTTGTAGCCTCAAGCTTAGCCAACCCTCCTAGCACCAGTTTTGTTGATGGGTATTTTTGTACCTTCGCAACACATGCAACACACAAGTATGCTACCTCTCTTGAAAGGTATAAATCTACAAACAAGTTCCAGATCGCTACCCCAAGGTCTCTCGGGTGTTAGGTCATGACAATGCTTGGAATATCTTAGTGGGTTGATGTGTTTTGATGGTAACATAGAGTTGACCTTTATGGTTCACAAAGCATGGGAAGTTGGGTTTGCAAATAGAGTTTCAAAGTGCTGGAAGTGAATGAACAGAGGCTACCCACTCAAAACAGCAAGCTGAAACTCACCAAATTCATTTGATTTAGCTTCATGGTGATGCTTGTAATCCTATTCTAACTGAGGACTAAAAGAAATAGTAAAATAGTAAGGGTTAAGAAAGTTGTTCTAAGTCTAATCTAAAAATGAATAGTAACAATGGAGGTTGCTATAGTAGACAAACTTTCCTAAACTAAGTTTTGCTTGGCCAAGAGGAACCTACAGTTACACAAAACTAGTGCAATCTCCTAAGGTCTGCCGATTTTTAAATTGCACATGCACATCATGAACATGCAATTGAACAAAGTTGCAACAATTTAAATAAAGAATCCCATACTAACTTTGCACAATAGCTTGTCATCAACAAGTTCCAAAAGTATGGACTGAAATCTCATCAAATACTATAACAACACCATCATGATAGCCATTCAAGAAACTACACACTAAACTAGTAGGGAAGTAGAACCATGCAAACATAATGAGAAAACACAAAAGAAATACCCATAAATCATGCAATGTTGCTCTCTATTGCTGCAGAATGCTTTTACACCAGCTCTCGAACCTTTTTCAAATGAGGGGCAAGCCCCTATTTATAGTTTTCCAAAATTGAAATGGATGGCCATGATTTCATTACATTGTGTGGCCAAGATTCATTTTACATTAGGGTTTCACCTACCCCCAATAAAAAGGAATATAAAATACACCTTTTGTCTCATTCCTATTTTGTCTTGTAGTGCCCAGGTGTTGTAGCATTTTTGTCCTATAGCTAATTTCCCTTTATTGTAGTTGAAACTATTTAAAGGATGCCTTCTATTTGATGTATTCCTAGCATTCTTCAGAAAATCAGACGATCCTTGTTTGTAGATTTGAGTCACTATAAAATGGATAAACTATCCTTGACCCACTAAGATGTCTCTTGTGGAATCACGATCGTTTGGGGAAAGGAAAAACAACTCCTTTTCGATTATGACTTTAGCGAACAACCATTTGTGCTCCTGGTATTGACTTTCTTCATCATGTAGCCACTTGCTTGATAGTCCATTTGATGATTTTAATCGTTATTCATGTGAACATTCTCTAGTTGGCAATCCTCATCAGTCTCGGTACATTCATAGACAGTGATGCGGCAAAAGACTCATGGATGAATTATGATGTGCAATATCCTCTAGTAGCAAACTCTTACAATGATCTCCATGCATAAACAAATCCCTACACAAAACAATGGATTAAATTAAGATCATGCAAATAGTGATATAAACTTTTGTGTATGATTGTTTGGTGCTTGTGTAACCATATAATTCTTATTTTAAATGGTTGTTTGATTACAATTTAAATAGCCCTATCATTGCATATACTTTAAGCAACCAACAACAAGCAATAATAATACTTGAGTAGGGAAATTAGATGGCCTAGTCACGAATCGCAACGCTTCAGGTCTATAATCATTCCCTCTTACTTAGTTATGATAATTCATTGCACACATATTAATAGCACGATGTGCTTTCCCTTAAATTTCAAACTTTATTTTGATGGAACAATGGTCCTCCTTTGGCACATATTCATGATGAAGTGGTGGCCTCAAACCTTCATCTGCATCCTTTGCATGGGAAACCTTATAACCTAGTATCCTCCATCTTCATTCCATTAGCGGGTCTTCATATGTTGGTTACTATGAACCTCTCGTGCTAGTCACTTTAACAAGTTCTGATTCCTCTTATGCCATGGTGCCTTTAGATGCTTCTTTGCATACTATTTTCTCATTGGCTACTGATTATTGTCCAAGCATGTACTCTCGCAACAATCCTCAACATAAATCATTTGTAAACCATCATCCTCTCCTTGGTTTGATTCTATATGTGGTCTCCCTCACTTTTTTAAGGCTAGCCTTTTGCTCCCTTTAGGTCATGTCTGTGAAGGGTCCTGTACAGTGAATAAAATGCCCTAAAATATTATCCTTCAACAAATATTTCTTATGAGTTCTTTGATATAAAATGAAACAATAGTCATGATAGCACAATCACAACCTAAAGGAATTCATTATCCACTAATATTGTAATCAATATGTAAATGACATTTTAAACCTCGATCATCATCAAAATTATTTATATCTTGGTTAAAGGGGATCCTAAGGCGAAGGAGTTTATCATACCCTCATGAAAGGAATTTTCATTGAAGACCCCACTTCGAAGGTTTTCTTGTGGCACAATGCCCTTTTCCAGTCATACCTCATCTATCTATTGCTCAAACAACTAAGAAAGTTATCGATGGACCCCATTTAGACATAATTTTCCTTTATGCACCATTTAATTGAATTGTTGCCATCTTGGAGGTGAAGCACCTTTCACACTTTAGGTTTAATAATGATTATCTGTAAGAGTTCACACTAGCATTTAGAAGGATTAATTACCCCTCCCCCCTATAGCACAGTTCATAATTTTTCCTAGGTGATTAGTAGAACGAGAAGCCACTTCATATTTGCTATTGGGGATTTTCTCCATGGTGTTAGTGATTTTTCTACCTTGTGAAATCGTAAGTGGAAATATTTGTTTTGGTACAAACTTCATTCGATTGAAAAGAAACTTCAAAGCCATTCTTCTAAATCCATGTTGGGCATTTCATGAAAAGACATGTTGATGCATAAAAGATTTCCATCTAGTACAGGAAGGGTGTAGAAGGTTGCGAATGGAACACTGTTAGCAAATGACTCAAGGAGTGATGAGCTCTGCAATGCTAGTTTTCATTTTCAAATGGAGGGGATGTCAATGTTATATAATTCTTTATAGCCGAAGTGGTCCTCCCTTAGTCCACTGTCAGTGGGGGGGGAAAGGTGGCGATGGCACTTTCCTCAGTTATCACACGTGGAAAGATGAATGTGGGCATCCATCATGGCCAGGTCATGTGGGAGGAATAATGTGGATAACTATTATGAAGTTGCAACTAGGGAGTGGCTTTGATGGGTAGACTCCCTGTAGCTATGGGAGTAGTGGACTCTACAACACTAGAGTCCAACTGCGGGCGATGTCTAAGCTAGATCAACACTTCGACTAAGTGGCATGCGCAACGTGCACATCCATTCACCATGGAGGATAGCCTTAACTTTTTTATCTAGTATGTATATTTTTCTTTTAGATTCCACGATGGCTGGGAGTAACAAATTTGATGCTTAGGCTCCGAAGTTCTGTATTCTATCATTCTAACCAAACAATTCCTTAGGGGCTGCTGTAAGGTACTTCATCACTCAATCCCTAGCTTGCTTTGATGAAATTAACCATTTGACAGTCAGGGAATCCTCTTTCGAATCCCCCTATACTCCAATATTCGCTTGCTTCCTCTATATTCTCTTAACATTGTAATTTAAAAGCATTGTAGTTTATCTCTTCATTTAGTGTCACTTATATGGAATCTCCCATGATCTCGATGCATCAAATGATTGGATTCCCTTGTGGATCCGTTCCATCTAACCTAGTGATCAGTACCTCAACTGATGAGTGCACTTCTTGGATGGAATTAAACTGTGATGTCTTCATGGTTGCATGTGTGCAACAAAAGAAAAGCTATAGTCACAGTTTTCCATCATGGCAACACTATGCAAGAAGAATGCGGGTGGAGGAATGTGTAAGGACGGTATGGGAATGTCGTTAAAATGACAATGGTGAAAACAGACAATTCCAAGGTAGAACCCGCAAGTCCCACATCCATTCATGATCACGGTGTTTTCCTAATACACCTCAATCACCCGTACAATGTTTCTTGTCCCAATAATATTGTATGAATCATACATAGTTTCCCATTAAGTTTGTGTTATTTACACTTCTAATAGGCACCCAAAAAGTTGATAAATATAGATTTTTTCCATAGCCACCCAATGAGCATCCAAAGTTATGAAGCGATCTTTGATTAAGTGTTGTCCTAGTACATGAAGCTTGGTCCAATTTTTCCCGATTCCTCAATGAGCCTTGACAAAAAATGAACCATTTAGGATGATAGAATCAACATAATCAAAGAGCACCAAATCATATTGCATATACGAAATGTAATTACATTCCCTCTTATCAGCCTTGCGATGCCTTTTGGTAGGAAGGGATTACCAAATCATTCCTTTTAAAACCGTTACCAGGCAGTACCCACACAGAACCCAGTCTTCTACCAAATGGTTGTTCATTCATCAAATTTCATAAACTTCAACTGTACATTCCTTTTGAAGTGGCTTGCGGATCGTTTGTGGCATGATAATACATTTTAATGTCTCCTTTGATTGTAAACTATCCCTCAATGATTGGGGTGTGTAGGGGATCTGAAGTCGATGATAATAGAGAAATAACACCATATGAGGAATGCATACTTGATACTTGGTGGGAGGCTGCATGGTAAAGTCGATAAATGACGACGAAGAAAAATTGACAAATGTAAGTGCGGAACCCGCAAGTATGGTCACCATGAAATGAAGGACGGGGGAAGATGTGGAGAGCGGGCTATGAAGGAACAACATCGAGTGACACGGCACCCACAGGGGTGGGGTCTGCATGAGGACAAGCTGGCCAGTGCAAAGACATATCCTCCCCGGTTAATATCCTTTGTTAGGGTGGTGATGTAATCATCTTATGTTACATCCTATCTTTCAAATATATTCAAAATATCGTGTGTTTTGTAGTACTCAATGATCCACCCACCACCTCATAGCGATAGAAAGATCTCCTGCGATGACCTAAAGCAAGGAAAGCCCTGATTTAAAAGACCCATGCTACGACCATTTCTTTAGTGGTTGACGTTCTTGTTAGCTACCTTGCGGGTCAAAAGGTGTCTCCTACCAAATCAATAATAAAATTAGTAGTGCTAGACTAGATGCCTATAAGATGCCCATGATAACTTCAAAGCAATTAAATGGAAGTCGTTCAACATGCAATTGATCAGGAAAATAATTATATCCCTATGGGAAGGCATGGTCTACTCCTCTTACCTACTTTTCCCTTTCTGTGTGTTGTGAGCTTTCACTGTATGTCTTGTGTTTGACATCCCCTCTTTGTGCAGAGATGCTAATGATCATGCTGGTCAAGCATTGCTTCTCATCCCTGACTTATTAGCTTTATATTCAATGTCCTTCATTTTTTATCATGATTTCATTGCTTATCCTCGGCTACCCCATCATCCCTCTAGTGGTTTGTCTATCAAATGCAGTTGTAGACCCCGCAAAGGTGGTTGTCGTGGGAAATGATTGGTGGCAAGATGGGATGGATATGCTATCAACAACAACAATGGAAACAACATCACTGTGGGATATGGAACCCACATGGGAGAAGGTTGCAAGCAATGGAGTGTGAGGGGATGTGATGGATAGGACACTATGAACAACAACCATGGACCAAAGGAATCCCGCATCATATCCCTCACCAACACCAGAGAAGTCAGAGCTCGCAATGCTCACATTCACCCTTAGAACTTTGCATAGTCATTTTACATTGCCTGTTGTTGCACCATCACTCGAATCTTTGCTCACTATGCCAACCACTAGGAACAAAAAATTGATCCTTTTTTCATGCATCCACCTCATACCTACTAGGATCCTTATCAAATCTATTATACATAGGAAACTCGTTTTGAGGCCGAAATGGACTGACTACCCATTCTTTACATCGACTAGTGATTGAGTATTATTACTGCAGGTCATAATTCATCATGGGCAACCTCCTCTTATGCTCCCACCACCACAGGAACTTCAATCCACATCATTTCTAATCTCTCAGTCGCACATCTCCCAAATATTTTCAACATTCAATTCGAAGATCTTTAGTTTCTCCCCTCACATTCAATCTCTCGACTTACTATTTGCTTCAACTTGCTATAGGATAAAGAAACCCAACCTTGTCTCCCATACCAAACTAGAATTCTCAACGCACCTAGTGACCCATTATTTCAATCATTATGTAATTTGTAGGAGTCCTTAGGGAAATGGGGCGACGGGGCCCTAGCGAGAAACACCGCCCAAGCGGCCAATTAAGATGTGGACCCCACCAACAAAATCTTTGCGAGGGTGAATGTGCAGGACAACATTTGAGTAATGCCATCGAGGGGAAAGGTGTGTGGAAAAACATCTCGAGAGGGCTGTTAGAGAAATGATGAGGGATTGGTGGAAACCCGCAATGGGGGTTCCGCATGAACAATGAACGACGGTGCCAATTTCACAATGCAAAAGGAGAAGGCAACTTAAATGAAAAGATTTAGTGTGTTGTATTTCCTTAGGCATAATTTTGAACTTGCTTACAAGCTCCACTTGGACCTCCCATTCGCAGACTCTTTCCTTGTTGTTTTGGAGTCATGAATTTATGGTTAGTAATTTTGAAATATTTCTAATCTCCTTTTTCTACAAAATAAACACATAAACATCTGGCGCAGGCTAATAATGGAAGAGGGGGGGTTCCATGATTAATTCATTGATAGGGTAATGGTACTGAAATGGTGACGTAATAGTAGGTCCAAATGCATAATCCACCCTATGGGCGACAGTAAAAGGGTGGCTTCCTTAAAATGGAAAAAATAGGAACAAAGACCCATGTAAGGTGACCCACAAATGCGGGTCCACGATGGTTGATATATGCAACAACGAAGAATGGAATGGGGTCCGCACATGGGGTGGACATGGAAGCTTGGCCGCTAGCACCCAATGGAGCACAATGGCGAACGAAAAAGGGAAAACGGTGAGTGTGAGCTCGCTAGGGCCGATGGATGTCGGGGCAAGGACCAAGGGGAAACCTACAAGACTAACCTTGCGGAAGCAAATGACTTGGTAAAACCTAGCTAGGTGATTCTATCCAAGAGAAAATTGATCATTTAAAGGCTTAGGGCCAACTTAATGTATATTAACAGGGGTATGCCAAGCAGGAGACAAGAGAAAATGACTCATTGGGAGTGAGAACGACCCATCGTGAGCAAAAAGAGGGGTCCCCGCCAAGTGGTGTGTACAAACATGCATAACACATCACACACACACAACATCTCCACCCACCTCCTCTCTCTAACTCTTTATACCTACTCTATCCTACCCATCTCTCTATCTCCATCCTCTTTAAATCCTCTATCCCTCCAACCCTACCACTTCCTATCTCCATCCTTCCCTCTCTCCCTCACACACACACACAACCCCTCTCCACCTAACCCTTCTTCCCTCCCTCCCTCCTTAACTCCTTATACCTATCACTCCCACCCTACCACTCCCTATCTCCCTCATTCCCCCCCCCCTCTCTCTCTCCCTACTTCCCATACAACCTCTCTCCACCTACCCCTCCCCTCCCTAACTCTCTCTATACCTATCTCTCCCACCCTACCACTCCCTATTTCCCTCCTTCCCTCCTTCCCTCCTTCCCTCTTTATCTCCCTCCCTCTATCCCTCTCACCCTACCACTCCCTATCTCCTCTCATTCCCTCTCCCTACTCCCACACAACCTCTCCACCCACCCCTCTCCTATAACCTCTATACCCACCATCCCACCCTACCTCATCCTCCCTTCCTTTCTCTCTCTCTCTCTCATATAACTCCCAATTCCTACCACTCCCCATTCTGTCCCTCTCTCTTCTCTCCCTTCCTCTATCCTCTCATATCACCCTATCTCCCTCAGGCCACACAACCTCTCTCCAATTTCACTCCCTATCTCCCTAACTCTCTCCACATCTACCTCTCCTACCATACCTCTCCCTATCTCCCTCCTTCCGTATTTTTATCTCTCCCTCCCTCCCTCCCACCCTACCACTCACTATCTCCCTCCTTCCCTCTTTACCTCCCTCCCTCTATCCCTTCCACCTTACCACTCCCTATCTCCCTCCTTCCCCCTCTCTCCCCACACACACACAACTCCATTCTCCACTGCACCCCTCCCTCCTCCCTCACTCTCTTATCTATCCCTCCCACCCCGTAGCAATTCCCTATCTCCCCGCCATTCAATTTTCTTCTCCCTCCCCAAATCCTCCTGCACCTACCACCCCACTCCTTCACCCCTCACACACAACCCCATCCACCTGCCCTCTCTCCCTAACTCTCTCTATATCTACCTCACTTACCCTCCCTCTATCCCTCCAACCTTACCACTCCTTATCTCCCTCCTTCCCGCTCTCTCTCTCTCTCTCTCTCCCCCACACACAACCTCTCTCTACCTACCCCTCCCTCTCTCCCTAACTCTCTCTATACCTACCTCACCTACCCTACCTCTCACTATCTCACTCCCCTCTTTCTCTCCCTCCCTCTACCCCTCCCACCATACCAATTCCTATCTCCCTCCTTCCCTCTCTCTCTCTCTCCCTCCCTCTCTCTCTCTCACACACACACAAAACAACCTTTCTCCACCTACCCCTCCCACCCTCCTTAACTCTCTCTATGCCTATCCTTCCCACCCTACCACTCCATATCTCCCTCCTTCCCTATTTCTCTCCCTCCCTCTATACCTCTCACTCTACCACTCCCTATCTCCCTCTCTCCACCTACCCCTCCATTTATCCCTAACTCTCTCTATAGTTACCTCTCCTACCTTACCTCTCTTTATCTCCATCCCTTCTCTCTCTCTCTCTCTCTCTCTCCCTATCTCCATTTCTCTATCTAGATTTAAAATAAAATAAAATATATATATAATTTATATTAAAATATATTAATATTGATATGATATATGATATATAATATATAACATATAATGTAAAATATAATATGTAATATATAGTATATAATATATAATATAAAACATAATATATAATATAATATATAAGTTATAATATAATATATAATATATAATATATAATATATTACATAATATATAATATATAATATAATAGATATTAGATCATATTAATATGGATATATTTTTAGGTGGATATAACAAATATTTGTTTTTCCTACAAAACATGTATTCGTTTTATTCAATACGGGTGCCCATTTTGTAAAGGTTGTTTTCACAAACAAGTAAACAAGCTTCACAAAACGGATATCCTTTTTTCCTTACAAAACATATATATTTCTTGTTTTTCAAAATAAATATCCATTTTGTAAAGCTTGTTTTCACATAAGAATACAAGGTTTGGTAAACATATATCAATTTTACTTTACAAAATGGATATCCACTTTATTTGAGTGGACAAAATTTCTATTTTGGGTGTTCCAATGGTCCCCACATGGTATTTGCTATCGAGAATGTCATGATTCTTGTGCATTACAGACAAAAATTCACTTTTTGAGCACTCTTTTACACAAAAGTTTATCCTTTCAATCATCAAGGTACTTGTTTGAGTTGGGATAATGCGAAGCAATAGTAGTCGTAAAGCAAAAAGGAAGAGGAAATGTCAAGCGGAGGAAATCAAGGAAAATAGAGAGAAAGATAGAGTAAGGAAGAGGGTGGAAAGAAAATGTATGCCAAATTATCTTCAAGGAGAAGGCTCCTCTTTACCTTTAAATGAAATTGAAAGTGACCATGATATTGAATTTGAAAATATTGAACTAGAAATTGAAATTGAAATTTTAGAACATAAAATCAAGAAACAAAATGTTGAACATGAAATAATAAATGTTGAGCATGAAATTGAAAACCAAAATGTTGAACATGAAATTAAAATTGAAAGTTTTGAGCATGAAATTGCGAAACAAAATGTTGAACATGAAATTGTAAATGTTGAGCATGAAAATGAAAATAAAAATGTTGAACACGAAATTGAAATTAAAATTTTTGAACATGAAATTGAGAAATAAAATGTTGAACATGAAATTGTAAATGTCAAGCATGAAACTGAAAAATCAAAATGTTGAACATGAAAATGAAATTGAAAGTTTTGAACATGAAATTGAGAAGCAAAATTTTGTACATGAAATTGTAAATGTTGAGCATGAAATTGAAAATCAAAATATTGAACAAAAAATACATGAAATTTTTCTTGACAAGTGTGGATATACAACTCATGAGGTTGAAAACATACTCCATAATCCACTCGCTCATAGCATTGATGAAATTGATAAGGAAAGAAACAATGAATGCCAATGTATCTCCACATGAAATAAGAAGAGAGGATCTTTGTGAAGAAGAAAATTAAATCCTAAATCCATTTATTTGCAATGACTCCAATAAAAATGCTCAACATTTAAGAACCACAAAACGGTTACTTGAAATAGATGAGAACATAATAGATAAACTTGAAGGAAAAAGGTCATCACAAACCATTTGGTTGTAGGCTATCAAAAATTTCAATCAATACTTTTCCAATAAAATATTAATCGAACAATGTCAATTTTTTTTACAATTTCTAAATTCTTACAAAATGAGACCATTACTAAAGAAATTGAAGATTCATATAAAAAATAGGTCTAATCAGAATACCATTATTGTTAAAAATATTTTTAATGCACTCAATTCTATCAGAAAGACTAGTAAGGAAAAAGATAAGAGAGATGCTCATAGAGTAATAACATCTTTAGTAAGAAATCAATTAATAAATGCTCGATTGTTGAAGCAAACATGTGTTGAGTTAAGGCTAAATCGTAAAACATTATCAAAAGTACTACAATAAGATCAAGAAGTCAGATAGTCCTCTCCAAAATGATACTTGGGATTTTAGTGGTAGGCTTCCATCGGTTGATAAGAAGCTAACTAATACTAGAAAGGATGAAATTCAACAATTTTGGCACTATCACTCTAGAGTATCACCAAATGTAGAAGATGTTTTAAAATTAAGAAATGGTGATCGAGACCACACACCACATCCTAATCATTTCTTAGAACATAGCCAAACAATATTGTACAAACTATTTTATGAAACACATCCAAATTTAAAAATCTCACAAAGAAAATTTGAATCTTGTAAGTCATTTTATTGTTTGCCTCTTAAAATTCATAATACATGTTGCAAATACCATGCAAGTTTACTATGTATCATGAACTATTATGCAATATTCATTCTAGTTTGCATACTAACGAAATGCTACAAGAGTGTGTTGCAATAAAACTACCAATGTCATCGAGGGAATTATTAAATTTATTTCTATGTGCTAGAGATAATAATTGCATTTTCTATAGAAATAATTGTTTAAATGAAAAACATTTGCAATGTAGTGGGTTATCAAATTTTATATCATGTATTCATGAGGGCATCAAGCATGATTTTGGAAGGAAAATGGATGAGAAAAAGAGATTTGAGAAATTGAAATACATTTTGAAGAGTGGAGATGAAGGTTCAAGATGTGAGTTGGTTACAAGAGAGGTAAGTATTATTGATTTTAAGAAAAATCTTTTTTTACAAGTATGCAAGTGTAGCATCATAAATTGTCACCCATTACAATTTCACACTATTTTTTGCTCCCCTTTAAGGTATTGGACCTAACTAAGAATTCAACTTCCTAAATTATGCATTTCACAACTTATTTTAGATATTTCTTGAAATTTTACAATAAAAAATGCTCTCATTTAATAATTTGTCCCCGACTTTTAAAGTTTTTGAAAATAGGGTTAGGACACTAGCACCTAGGATGCATATGTCCCCCTATTTTGGATCCAAGTTCAAATATGTCGGTTATGACACTTTATTATTTAAAATTCAAATACTTAAAGTTGGTTGTTATGATTTAGTTTTCAGGAAATTGAATAAATACCTATAAATAACTAGTTATTGCATCATTTTAGATCAAACACTTGTGAACAAGCAAGAAGCAAAAATATTAAGAAAATACTATTTCAAGAGCACTATAGAGCATTCAAGAGAAACATTTTCGGAGCATTATTACAACAATTCAATATCTAACATCATGTGTGTTCATGTTGCTTTGTGAAGGCTAACATTGTTATAGGCCTTCAATAATTCAAGAAAATCTATCAAGCAAGATCCAATATCCTTGAAGTGATGTGTGTGACTTCATTGAAGGGTGGTGAGTTATAACAAGTGGTTCATTCATCATTTCCTTCCTTTCCTTTATCGATTTATCATTGACATTGCCATTATGGAAGTTGAAACACTAACACGGGGTTTGACTGAGGCAAGCCCCTAAAAAATGGCACAACATTTTATCTCTTTATGAATGTGCAAGTTACAGGTTGAAGAGGATCAAAGGAAGTTTGAAGAAACTTTGTTCATTATTGCATTTTAAACCCCAGCCCTTGATAACCCATAGAAAGTCAATTATAGAAATATTTGAAAGCGATCTAGATAATTTGCAAGCAAGAAATGGAAATAGAGATCCGACATCAAAGGACTATGAAAACAAATATGAAAAAGTCATAATAGGACAGCGGTACCCTCAGTGCCAACATCTTGACAATTTCTGCTAAAATTTATATCACAAGTGAATAGTGCTCTCCCCTTTTTATTTTTGGTATCTAATTTCTTTTGTGATATTCTAGATCTACTATTTCTTCATAAAAGTGATAATTTGCATCATTCAGACAATTAGATCATTGCATTTCATAATTACATCATTTCCATATTTGGTCTAGGGTAGGTTGACTCACTTCAGGTTGTAAGTCAATCTCATACCTTATCCAAATCTATCAATCTCCATTCTATCCCTACATTCATCCATTCCATTCTCATAACCCCCTAAAGCATTTTGGGAAAGGTGTCAAATCTCTAAAGGTTTCCCTTTCCCATTCATTTCATTTTAGTGAACCCAACCTCTTAACATCATATACCTTCTAAAAAATCACCTTATATTTAGGATTTTCATATCATTTTATTGCATTTTTCATTTAGGGTTTCATTTTTGTGTCATAAAAAGAAATAAAAATCTAACAAAAAATACATTCATATTCCATTGATAGGGTTTTTTTCAGTCATTTTAGCTTAGATATGTATTTAGAATTACATTTATAAGTTGCATTAGGTCATCTAAACTTGAAAATAAAAATAAAAAGTGTCATTTGCATCCATCTAGGTGTCTTGCATATTGTTAAAAAAGTAAATAAAAAATGCATAGTTCTATTTCAAGCTTGCATCAAATCATCATTTTCAGAATCTTGCATCTTCATAGTAATCAATTAGTTCATCCTAGATCTAAAAATGGCATTCAAAATTTGTCATTCATCATTCATACATTTGCATATTTTCATTTTTCATTTACATAGTTATAAAACCACCAAAATCTAGAAATATATTCATTGTCAAAAATATTTGCACACATAATTGGGAACATTAAACAGTAGTCAACACACTGAAAATTTTGAATTTCAGATACCCTATCTAGGAAATAGACACTCTAGGTTCCTTTTTCCTACATTTTTTGCTTTAAATTTGCATTACATCTCTATCTCAGTGTTATCTATTGCATTCTACTATTTGAATTCTATTTCTATATTTTTAAACTGACATTTGCTTTCAACATTAATGTATG
The DNA here is from genome assembly GCA_007258455.2 of Sequoia sempervirens. Taxonomy (NCBI): domain Eukaryota; kingdom Viridiplantae; phylum Streptophyta; class Pinopsida; order Cupressales; family Cupressaceae; genus Sequoia; species Sequoia sempervirens. The sequence continues at coordinate 197,493,275 of VDFB02058242.1, read as the reverse complement.
TTTGCATTCCTCAATTCACAATCTTAAAATCAGTAAAATATGGAAAATAATTCACTGTTATACCTATCTACAACCACTCACAAAACCTTAAACAACATAATAGACAGTCAAACTTGTAGCTCTTTAAAATCTTGCCTAGGATATAGGCACCCTAGGCACACCTATTTTTCCTTTTTTGGCTCAATTTTTTGTCAAGCATCTCTCTCTATGTTTTCTGCTAGTTTATGGGATCTAATTTTTTCTTCTAACTATTTTGTTGTGTATGTTTATTAGTTTAGTGTTCATCTTGGGTACACTTAATTGTTTTGGAACTTGTATGAGTTTCATGACCTGGTGTCCTATTGCCAATACTTCAATAAGATGTAGTTCTAGACTTGTGGCATCCCACATTGGTTTTACATCTGCTATGGATCACGAGTCTTCTAACACCTTCATTACAAGTGTTGTCAATACTGAAACCATTTTGGACTCTATTCCTAATGTTACCATGCCAATGACAACCTCACAAGAAACTACCTTTACAAATGTTGAGACTATGGTTTCCCATTTTCTTGAAGATAAACTAAGAAAATTGGACAAGGACTTAGAAAAACTTCAAAACTATGTGAGTACTAAATGCTTTGTTGGTACAAAGATCCCTATAATTGACAACATGAGGAGGTTGCTTAATGACGATCATGGATTATGTTCATAATAGGATGCCATTTAATTGCAATCCTAAACATATTTCATGTATCTCCTGTTAAATAGGTGCAAGACAACAACAACTGAGAGGGGGAGGGGTGAATTAGTTTTCACACAAATTCAAACTAAAATTTGATCACTTATCAAATCTTCAACCACACTATTCTTTTATTAAATATGATCATGAAATATAGATAACAAAAAGTAAATCAACACAATGAACACTAGATTTTTACATGGAAAACCCAATAAGGGAAAAACCACATTGAGGGTTAACTCACACTATATAGTATTTTAAAAAGGAGGCTCACTACCAAAAGGACTCACTGTCCAAGTACAAAGGCTCATTGGCTAAATAAGGTCTCACTATCCAAGTACAAAGGCTCACTGCCTACAAAGGAATCACTATCCAATAGGGAGGCTCACTTCCTACAAAAAAATTATATAAAATAGAGTAAGGCTTTACAACCCAAAAATAAATTGGAAAGATGCACCTAACATGTGCTGATACAGTTCTAGATATTCTCACAACTGCTACCTTTCTGATCACACCTTCACATTCATTACCTCTTCACTATTTCCTTTGTCACTTTCCTATAGACTCACTGCACATATTCCCACACACCCATTCACATTTACTCACACATTCACTCATACTTCCAAACTATTTTTCATATACTTATATATATATCTAATCTCCATCACAGACACTAATTAGGTCAGCTTCCACAAAGTATTTTCAAAATGTTTTAACCGTTATTATTTCAGCTCCAATAGTTCACAAAATATTTCCAAACACACAAAACAATCTTTAGCACATTTCATCATGTCGGCTTGTACCAAGAAATAGGTCACACATAAGCTTTCACATCAAATCAAAATTAACTTAACAAGTCGGCTAGGAATAATCTTCAATGCAACAAGGAAATCACTCAATCTGTTGGTTGCTACTATGTTGTACGAGCACCAAAACATGAAATAACTTTATTATGCACTCCTTTAATATCCATTAGTAGTTTCCCAAAATGACAACCAGAGATTATCATCTGTGGAGAGGTGTAGATCAAAATACTGGAAAGGCAACCAAACTACCAGACCAACCACTGGAGAGGATAAGCATCGGCATAAGAGTACTGGAACCAACTTATAGCATACTACAAACATGGTGACATCAATGACAACAAATAGATAACTTTACTCATTTTACCAACAATCTCCCACTTTGTCATTGATGGCAACATGTGAACAAAAACTTTTCTCTCCACTATCTCCAACACCCTCCATTCCAACTCTCTCCCCCTTTGAAATCAATGGAAAAGGGTGCAAAAAAAGAGTGCAAACATGGTGACATCAAAATTTCAAAAAGATTTCCAAAAACTTCAAAAAATTCCAACAGTCCAGATCATTTAAGCAAGCAAAAATTAAGTGAAGATGACACTCTTCACTTGAAACACCTTCTTATACCTTTCTTTGAGAACTAGATACAACTTCTAGTTAAACACAACAGACTCCAATTTTGTGCATGTACTTTCCAATAATCCCAACAGAGTAAAAGAGGGTGACCAATCTACATCAGAACATTGTTTCTCAATATCTTCAGAATCAACAAGAATTTTAGAAAGATGCTCTAACCAGACTTTAGCAATTTATTTAAGAAGCTAGGTCTTTGTCACATCATCTCTCTATCTTTGTGTAATGATCAATTCAACCTGAATTTCACCAATTCTTATCCTTTGTTTCCCTTCTTTATCTTCAAATATGTCAAAGTTTTTTCAAATCTCATTCACCTCAGCTTCAATTGCTTCAATTATGCTTCTGAAGTTTTCTACAACAGTAGGTCACCAAAGACAATACTTGTAAACATCTAAAATTTCTTTAACACACTACTTAGTTTCTACAATCAATCTAGACAATCTCTGCATAGCCTTTTTACATCTTCTTTCAACCAAGATTCCCAACTTACGTCCTTCTGGACCTTTAAGTAACATCCTTTCTTGAACAATCTAAATCAGATTCTCTAGTAAGAAATCAAAAATAGTAGATACTTCAATATCTTTTAGAAGTAGATAATCTACCAGCACATTATCAATTTTCAGTCTTTCAATGGGTGATGCAACATCCCATAATTCACCAATCTTCTTCATTTTTCTTTCAACTATCATAGACTAGATATCATTAGGATCATGGGATTCAGTACCATTCAATGATTCTTTCTCCTTCTCATCCAAAATATCAATGATGTATTTAGCCATTTCCTTTCTCTTTTTCAATTCCAGAGGGGAATGTCTGATAATAACTTCCAATTCTCTTTTCCTAGACAAATAGCCTACGTTGAATTGAATTACTATAGATATACCGGAGCAAGGGTTTGCTCGCAAGGATGAGAAATATGATCTTCACATATTTTCATTATATTCCAAAGACTTTAGATGTCTGTAAATTTGTTTTCCAATAGGGATACTAGATTCCCACACCACATTATCTTTTCCTGGTAGAGAATTCAGAAAGTAAAACACAAGGCATTCCAAAACAAATAATTCTCAACCAATGAAATTTGAATATTTTCAAGCAAATTCTCAAGTAAAAAGCTACATAAATCAAATTGTCTATTCTCCTTAACCATCATGTGGGCAATGTGTATGACAATAGCTGAAGTTGAACTTTCACGATTCTTGAAACAAATTTTGTATGAGATACCATATGGAACATACCTAACGACTGAGTGCACAATTGTATCAATCAATAATGCTCTCTGATCTCTGCCAATGCCAGTCAACTCCACCACATCTTTATATTTCACAGTTTTCTTTCTAGGAAGTTCTCCAATGCTACATAATCCAGTGATCGCTTTAATTGCTTCCTTCGAGATCAAGTAGGGTTTGTACAAAACAATATTTCCATCCTTAAGAAACTTCAATAAGAACATGATAACTTTCTTATCTGAAACCCACAAAAATTTACTCCACAAATCCATTGCTAGGGTTTTTATATTTTGGAATTTGACTTCCTCAACCCTATTTCAATTTCCTTCATTTTCCTATGATGGTATTCTTCTACTTTGACCCTTTTTAGCTTTAGAGAGGTAACACCACATGAGCCACTGTCCATTGTTTAGCTTTCTTGAAATTCAATGATACTTCTCCAATTTTCTTCTTTCCTTATGCAAACAGAGAGAGGGTTTCTAGATTACTTGAATCAATCTTCAAATTCCCTTCATAAACACTTCAAGCATGCCTCAAGAAATCTTCAGAGCACTTTCTGATGATTTCAGATGCATAAATAACCGAAAATCATCAAAAATTTCTACTTATCCACCGTTGAGTTTTCCCTAAGCGCATTAAATGCGGTAAACACAAAAATCTACTAAACTCACACTTCACTTAGCACAAGAAACCTTCAAATGGTCCGCAAATCCTCATACCAACATATTTCTCTCTGGTTCTTCTTCCAGAACCTCTGGATAAGCATTCTTCACATTTTGACCACGTGCCAGCCTTTGACATGCCATTCTTCCAAGGGTTTTTTATGATCTTCTGATAATGCTCCCCCTAAGACCATGCTAGGTCTAAATTTCAAATAAGTCATTTGTACCGAATGAGGGTACAAAAAAATCAAGAGTCTTAGATTTCTCTCCTTCTTCTTTCTTCTTCCAAGTCTTCTCCATCTCTTGCTTCATCTCTTCTTTATCAATCTTCTTTACCAGTTCACTCTTCTCTTCCGGAGCAGATTTCTTTCCTTTCTTATTCTTGCAAACTTTAGATACATGTCCAGGTTTATTGCAGTTATGACATATCACACCTTTTTGATTAGATTGTCCTCCATTATTCCTTGATCTACATTGATTTTCTCTGTGTCCAAATTTATTGTAGGCATATCAATAGCCATTAAATAATTAATTCCTTTTGCCTTCATTAAACCCGTTTCTCATTACTCAACTGATCAAACTTACCTGAGATTTGTATTTTGTAGCCTTATGTCCAAACTTCCCACATTCAAAACATTTTCCAGAAAGAGAGCCAAAAAATTGGTTTATCCTACTTCTGCAATCAGTTGCTCTATGACCATATTTGTTACAAGAAAACCAAAAACCATCAAAAGAGGGGTGCCTTTGTGTATTAGGCTATTTCATAGGTAGTCATCTTGCAAAATTCCTTCTTTACTTCCTCTTACCTTGATTCTTCTTCACATCTTTAGAACATTCACTAGTATCAGCTCCTTAGCCACCTTTGTCTTTACATGATTTATGTCCTACAAGTAGTTCTTCAAGTTTACTAGAGCTGGATTTGAAATTATTTTCACAGAGTTTAGCCTTCTCTAATTCCACTCTCAGATTTACTATGTCCTGCTCAAGTTTGGAACATTCTTTAGACTTGTTCTGCACCATTGTATTAAGACATTCTTCAATCCTCTTATTTTCTTCTACTGTCACTTTCAGTCCAATTATCTCTTGTTTTACCTATTCACTTACTTCTCTATGTCTTTCCTTAAATTTCTTCAACCGTTCCTTCAATTTTCAAACACATTCATTTGCTTCATCAAGATTATCTTTCAAATCTTTGTTTTCTCTTTCCACTTTACCAAGATCTTCAAGAGCAGTCCAGAGTTCTCCTTTGTCATTCATTATCTCCATCTTCAGGATCTCCCTCAACCTGTTAGACTTTACCGGAGGAACCAAGAGCTCTGATACCAATTATTAAATAGGCACATGACAATTGAGAGGGGGGGTGAATCAGTTGTCACCAAAATTCAAAGTTAAAACTTTATCACTTATCAAATCTTCAACCACACTATTCTATTATTACATATGAGCATGAAACATAGATCATATAAAGTAAATCAACACAATGAACACTATATTTTTACGTGGAAAACTTAATAAGGGAAAAACCACGGTGAGGGTTAACTCACACTATATAGTATTTTAAAAAGGAGGCTCATTGCCAAAATGACTCACTGTCCAAGTACAATGGCTCACTGCCTAAAGAAGGACTCACTGTCTAAGTACAAAGGCTCACTTCCTACAAAGGACTCACTATCCAACAGGGAGGCTCACTGCCTACAAAAAAATTATACAAAACAGAGTAAGGCTTTACAACCCAAAAAATAACTGGAAAGATGCACCTAACATGTGTTGATACAGTTCTGGATATGCTCACAACTACTTCCTTTCTGATCACACCTTCACATTCATTACCTCTTCACTATTTCCTCTATCACTTTCTTATAGACTCATTGCACATATTCCCACACACCCATTCACACTTACTCATACATTCACTCATACTTCCAAACTATTCACCATATACTTATATCTATCTAATCTCTATCATAGGAACTAATTAGGTCAGATTCCACAAAGTATTTTCAAAATGTTTTAACCGTTATTATGTTGGCTTCAATAATTCACAAAATATTTCCAAACAGACAAAAAAATCTTTATCACATTTCATCATGTCGGCTCAGACCAAGAAATAGGTCACACATAAGCTTTCACATCAAATCAAAATTAACTTAACAAGTTGGCCAAGAATAATCATCAACGCAACAAGGAAATCACTCAATCTATTGGTTTCTACTATGCTATACGAGCACCAGAGTACAAAATAACCTGATCTTGCACGAATTTAACATCCATCAATAGTTTCCCAAAACCGCAACTAGAGATTATCATCCACATAGAAGTGTAGACTAGAATACCGGAAAGGAAACCAAAATACTGGACCAACCACCAGAGAGGATAAGCACCGATATAAGAGTATCAGAACCAACTACCAGCATACTACCAACATGGTGACATCAATGACAACATATAGATAACTTCACTCATTTTTCCAACATCTCCTAAGTCCTTGGAAGGTGTTCCCCAACAATAGGATTAGAAAGAGATTAAATTTGAATGAAATGAACATGTAAATTGACATTTGTGATTATTCCTAAATGATAGGAAATTATGGGGATGTCCAAGAAGAGCTCCTACAAGATATTTTGATCCCAAAAATTAGGAATTAATATCTACATGAATGGAGTGGCACTATCAGTTCAGTTCAGATCAATTCAGTTTAGTTTAGTTTAGTTTAGTTATGGTTCAGTTATCTTCAACTTCATGTAGTTAGTTTGAGTTGAATGCTAGTTGAATTGAGTTGACTTGAGTTGCATGACTAATGCCTTCAGTTGCATGATAGATAATAGGTGGATACTTTTAGTTAAGTGGAAATGATCAAACATGCATAATGTTTGCATGAATTGATGGAGAGATATGCTACAGTTAACTAAGATTGACTTGGGACCACCTTGGGTGCCCAAGTTGGCATCTTTCAGTTAATACCTTTTGCATGAGAAGATATTTACAAGGCTCAATCAAGTGGGCGCATTGTTGGGAACCAACTTTGAGGTCAAGTTTGCAAGATATTTTCTTGACCAAAGTTCAGTTAAGTGTTCAGTTTGGGGTGCCTAAATTGAGGAAGACTTTGGTTTGACTTTAGGTTACATTGTGGAACTCTAATTTCCCAATCTAGGCCTATATTTTTGTGAGAATATTTATGCTCTTGTATTGTACAACTCTTATGAGTTTACATGCTCATTAATTGTCTATTAATTGCAATAAGTGTATGAGAGTTCCATGAGAGTTTATTGTGTTGAGAAATGTGACTCAAATTTACTGGCTTGATCGACTTCCTAGAGTAGTTATGTTCTCCTCCTTATACGACCTGAGTTAAGTCACTTGTTTTAAATTTGTTCTAACTGAATTCATGGGGTTCTAAAGTTTGATAACCTCCCGACTTAGAGATTGTGGAGGGAAGGCTACTTCCTTTGTCATCGGCTTGCCATAGGTTTCAGGAACTTCACAACCTCTGACATGAGGTTCAAAAGTTTAGGTTTTGAGCGACAAAGCGATCCCTTTGTTGGTGTGTCATGGGTCTTGGGAACTTCACAAATTCCAACATGAGGTTTGGAATTTTGGGTTTTGAGTGATAGGCGATCCCTTTATTAGTGAGTCATGGGTTATGGGAACTTCACAACCTCTGTCAAGAGGTTTTGAAGTTTGGTCTTCTAGTGGTATAGTGAATTGGATGCTGATGGTTGTGGTGACCACATTGGAATCGATAGGATGGTGGATCATAACGAAGGCCAATAGGTGGCGATGATGTGTAGGAAAAATGGCATGTGGGCCCATGTGCTTGGTAAACTTTGGTGAGACGGTAATGAATGTCTCTTTGACTGGGTGGCTTGGTGTTAGGTGGATAACCCTAAGTTCAATGTTGGAGATTTGTTTGACTACTTATCTAACGACCAAAATAAGATGTTGTATGATGGTGTGTGGAGCAAGGTGAAAACCGAAAGGGGTGCAATAGTTGAACATTCAATTAGTGATAGAGAAAGACAATTCTCTCAAAACAGAGTGACAACAATTTTGGGTACAGACTGGCCGATAATCTCGCTACATAGGCTAAGAGGCTGGGTGACGAACTAGTGGAGAGGATGGGAAGTCATGTAGGCTATGGTTAGCATGGTGCTGGGCATCAAATAGGCCAAGATGTTGGATGCAGGCCGAGAGGTTGGATGCAAGTAGAGAGGCCATGAGGCTAGGCACAGACTAGCCGAGAACCTGGGTGCATGCTGTAAGGTTGGGCGTAGGGCATGAGGTCGGATGCAAGCCAAGAGGTTAAGTGCATGTCAGGTGTTGCCAAACTAGCCACAAGGCTGGGAAGTGGAGAGAGAGATGGATCTCATAGAAGGTGAAGCCCGAGTGGTTTTGCGACAAAGAGGCCGAGAGGCTAGTGGTCGAGCCGTGTGGCTATGTAGCCAAGTGAGATGTCTCTCGCTAAGAGAGGTGGATGTGAGGGGTTATTCTTCTACATATTCTCTAGAATGTAACAAGATGTAAACTCTTTAAAGGCCATGAGTCTAATGTTGTATTCTAACTATTTTTTGTGTTGGAATAATACAATGGCAATCTGGGCTTTTTGGATTGTGGGGTTTTTTACCTGAAAGGGTTTTCCCCATGTATATCTATGTGTTCATGTATTCTGTTTCATCTTTCATGGTTGTTGATTCTATTTGCTGAATCTATTAATGATGTTGTTGAAGCTAGTTGATTTTCATGAGTTTCTCTCAAAAGGATTAATGTGGGAAATGAATTGTGCCTATTTCTGCTTTATGGCATAGTAGTATGTGTCTTTGAGGCAATCCAGTGGAATAAGCTTACTAAAGGCACTATTGATCTCAATTGTTTCTTTCCAAGATGCCCGACCATATTTCCCTACAAGTGGTATCAAAACCTTATTTTGTGATGTGTTTCGTCCTAGTGTGTTGCTGGTTTTGGGTATTCCTTCTATGAAGATTTCTTAGTCTAACAGGCTTGAGGAAATCTGGAGGAATTGGCTGATGTTTTGATCCTTCGGTGAGTAGAAATTCTTGCTCTTTTGTTTAAGTTTTTGAGACAACATGCAGTATGGAAGATGGTTAAGATGGAGAAACTCTAGTTGGTCATATTGAAATGATGTGACTTGAAGCTCATGAGTTGGCAGCGGTATAACCCTGATGCATGGGGTGGAATATTTTTGTTTTGTGGCTGTGTTGCAAAAAAAGCTTTCATATTGGGTGTCTTCCTAAGAGGCTCACTAATGATATGGAGAATCTTGGGTTGTTGTTCAGTCATGGAGTAATGTGCTTATGCTAAGTGTTTTTCCTAGTATTGGAAGGTATAGTGTTTCTGGTACCCTGATTGCATGAAGGCTATGAAGTTGATCTTCTGATGAGCTGGAAGCTTCTGTAATAGCCTGTCTCTCTCAAATGCATGTGCATGTTGGTGGTTTTGGATTTGGCTTGAAATGGGCCTAGATTTCCTAAATTTCTATTTCCTTTTAAGGAAGGTTTGTACTTGCATGGCTCTATGGTTTTGCAGGTTTTACATGGTTAAGAAAAACTTGTGGTTATTGGAGCTACTATTAAGATATTTTCTAGACCCTGGCTTTTGGGGTATGAGTGGATGAGATAGTTGCAGTTCAACATGGTTTGAGGAGGTGTGATGTCTTCTTTGCATGGGAGTGTTGGTACATGATTTTTCACTCAAAATTCTTGTGGTGTTGCTTATGGGTTCCTTGAGTATGGTGCTCATTGTGGACGTGATTGGAAAATAGGATCTGAGCTTGATCTAGTGTTTGAGTCAAGTTTTCTACATTTGTTATTCTCTTTGAGATCTCAGTTTTGTGTTTCCAGTGTGATTATGGGTTTGCATGTTTCTATTGAATGGATCTATGAGTTGTGCAATGTTGTGGGCTGCCTTTACCTACATGTTTGCTATGGGACAACTTGGAAGTGGATTGTCTATATCCACGAGATATAATTCTATGATGTTGCAGACTTGTCAGTTGGCCTTGTCTGTGGTCACTTGTGCATTGGTGTGGTGCTTTGAGATGAGAGGATGGATGGTGTCGAGTACCTAAATAGTTGGCTATTTAGACCGGTAGCATGTGTATCATGATGTCATGGATATCTTGGATACATAGTTTTGTGTAAGCTTGTGATAGTGATGGTTTTGTCTGCTTGGTTTGGATATCTTGGTGCTTCTTGGCATTGTTGTTAGATGGACATGTTGTTATTGTGGACCTAGAGGATTTTCAATTTAGCAGATGTTTGTTCATGATGCTTGGAAACCTCAGTATCATGGTTTAGTGGGAGATTAACAATGAATGTGGATTCATCACATGGTGGTGAATGATCTTCTTTAGTGTTGCAGATGTTACTAAGAGGGGCTCTTAGATCCTGTTGTTGTAGAAGGGTTTTTTCACATTTTCATGGATTCTATTTGAAGATGTGTAGCATCTTGGAGAAATGAAGGAGTCTTGGAGTCTTTGGTTGAGATGTTGGTGGTTCTTGACAGGTGATGTTGGTTTAGATTTTGTTTTCTTAATGTGATGATAGACTCTTGATTGTGCATTAATGTTTTGGCATGATGCATTGCTCTTGAAACCATGGTATGTTTACCTGGAGCATGGGATCTCCTAAGGGGGATGTGTTGATCATGATGTCATGACAAGTTCCTAGTTTAGATGTTTGGAGCTTTGACAATGGTTTGGTAATTATTTGTTTATTGGGCACATTGGTTATATGCTTTAGAACTTCATGATGGTGTTGTGATGCATTTGGAGTTTAGCATGAGATGATCGGTTGCAGACGCTCATGGATACATGGAGAATAAGGTGACACAATTGGCATTTAGAGGTGTATGTAGGAGGATTTTCTACAGGGAGATGATGTGCATATCATTGTGGATGATTCCTTGAAACTACATGTGTACACTCTCTATGTTATTCTACTGGTAGACTCAGTATGCCTTGATCTTTTCAAATTTGGAATTACCCATGTAGTGGGAGTTCTTAGACGTGTTTTGTCTTCTTTGACTAGTTGGAACTTGGAGCTTGTATTTTCTATTGATGGGTTGGCTATGTAAGTGGCATGAATTTGTTGATATCGATACCTTAGAGGTATGTGTGATTGGATGAATTAGCACTTGATGTGTGTGCTATTTTCAGTCGCATGGGTTGATCAGTTGGATGGGAGCAAGTCAGTTTTTTGGTTGTTCTAGCTGATGTTCTATCTTGTTGCTAGAGAGTAACTTCATAGTTGTGTTCATGTTGAGGGCTCTAAATTTTTTATGTTTTGTTGCTTTTGTAAAGCTCGTGAGCACAATGGAGTGGTGGTAGTGCTGGTGCCCTTTGTCGTCTGTAGGATCTGATGCTTGTGTTCTTGAGTTTGGTGCATATACGCTTTGGCTCATTCCTTTTCCTGTGATGGATGTTTGGAACTGTTTCATAAGTTGGTGGACATCTTGGATGTCATTGTAGGTGTCTCGGTTGGAGCATGGAAGCATTATTTAAGATTCTTGAGTTTGCTTTGGAAGGAGCTAGTAAGTTCTTCATCAAGTGGGAGAATGTTGAGAAATGTGACTCAAATTTACTGGCTTGATTGACTTCCTAGAGCAGTTATGTTCTCCTCCTTCATCGGCCTGGGTTAAGTGACTAGTTTTCAAGTTGTTCTAATTGAAGTCACAGGGTTCTAAAGTTTCATAACCTCTTGACTTAGTGATTGTTGAGGGAATGCTACTTCCTTTGTCATAGGCTCATCATGGGTTTTGGGAACTTCACAACCTCCAACATGAGGTTTGGAAGTTCAGGTTTTGAGTGACAGAGTGATCCCTTTTTTAGTATGTTGTGGGTCTTGGGAACTTTGTAACCTCCGACATGAGGTTCAGAAGTTCGGGTTTTGAGTGACAGCGCAATCCCTTTATCAGCGAGTCACATGTTTTGGGAACTTCACAACCTTCATCAAGAGGTTTTGAACTTCAGTCTTCCAATGATATAGTGACTTGGATGTCAATGGTTGTGGCGACCACTTGTGACCCAATAGAATGGTGGATCATGACAAAGGCTGACAAGTGTTGATGACGTGGAGTACAGATGGCATGTGGGCCCATATGCTCGGTGAACTTCAGTGAGACAATAAGGAATGTCTCTTCAAATAGGTGGCTTTTATGTTAGGTGGATAACCCTAAGTTCAATGATGGAGATTTGTTTGACTGCTTATCTAATGTCTAGAATAAGATGTTGGATGATGAAATGTTGCTTGAGGTGAAAAGCTAAAGGGGTGTGGTAGTTGAATAGTCAGTTAGTGATAGAGAAAGACAGTTCTCTTGAAGTAGAGCGGTGGCAACTATGGGCATGGACTAGCCGAGAATCTTGCCATGCAGGCCGAGAGGATGGGTGTCAAACTAGTGGAGAGGCTAGAAAGCCATGTAGGCCATGGTTATTGTGGTGTTGGGCATCAAATAGGTTGAGATGTTGGATGTAGGCCGAGAGGACGGATGCAAGAAGAGAGGCTATGAGGCTGGGTGTGGACTATCCGAGAACCTGGGTGCATGCCACGAGGCTAGGTGTAGGTTGTGAGGTCAGATGCAAGCTAAGAGGTTGAGTGCAAGTCCGGTGTTGTTGAACTAGTCACAAGGATGGGAAGCCGAGAGAGAGATGGATCTCATAGAAGGCGAAGCCTAAGTGGCTGTGTGATAGAGAGGATGAGAGGACAGTGGTCAAGTTGTGTGGATGTGTAACCGAGTGATATGTCTCTCATTGAGAGAGGTGAACGTGAGGGGTTATGTTGTTGGATATTCTCTAGAATGTAACAAGATGTAAACTCTATAAAGGTAGATGTTGTATTGTAATTGTTTTTTGTTGCTGAATAATACAATGGCGATCTAGGATTTTTGGAGTGTGGGGTTTGTTGTACCCTCAGAATACATGCCCCGTTTGGAATGGGGACCCTCTCTTTCCTTCACCTCACTAGGTCATTTTGTTTTGCTGTCTCATTTTGTGTGCCCCTTTGTTAGGTGTTCAAAATGGTCAATAAGATCTTAGTGATGTCATCTTAAGTTGACCATGTTTTTCCCCCTCAAAATTTTCAAAGTCCTTAGTCCTTGCGGAATCCAATTGGCTCTTTTCCTTTTCTCTTTTAAGGTGGCGTTCATGGGACTCGTCGGGCCCACCTTGCTGGGCCGCCCCTTCTAGACTTCCATTTCCTTTTCACCATCCCTTTACCCCCTTTCATTGGCGGCTTTTTGCGAGCTGGGACCCGACATCCCTGACATCGTCTGTTTATTGCTAAACTCTCAAGCGTCCTTTAGCTGGTGACGCTCTACTCATTGGAGCCCAAAACCTTCACCATCGTCCAATCATCGCCAAGCAATTAAACGACTATCTGTCAATGGCCGCCTAACCATCAGACCCTTCCGTTCCTGTGGCCATTTTCAAATCAAAGCTTACCAACTTTTGGTCTTTTGTACCTACATTTAATGGCCAACACTTAATGCCCTATTCTCTATAAATAGGTGAATTTGAGTTGTCATTATCACTCTGATAGTTGAGTAGAAAGAGGTCAGAATGATCCAGATCCATCTTCCCACGCTGCATCTGAGCTTGACGAGTGTCATCACCGTTCCAACATGTTTGTCAGTTGATTTGGTCACCTCCTTCATTAGGTTCTTGAGGTGAGTTGGCCGTCCGCACCCCATTTCATGTTTTCCTTTGATTTCTAGTAAAATGAATCAATTTGAAAGAAGAAAACATGTGTCCTCGATAGAGAAGAACATTGTGCCCAAAACCCATGTGATAGAAACTTGAAAAACCATCCAAATCACCTAATGGACAGCTGCGAAACCTTGTCCTCCCGACACTGTTCTTCAACCAGAGCGTTTACGCTCTACAGGCCTGAGCCTCCTCATTGCTATTTCCAACATGAAAACAAACCTCTCTATTGGGTCTGCCATTACGGGAGGATTTTTTCCTTTCACTGTTTAAACTTGGTCCTCACAAACTAAGCAAAGTTCAACAAGCTGCCCGGGTCCACGCCCACGAGACTCTGTCCCCAGGGCGCCAATCATAGTCCTCTATTCCAAATGATAGTTTTATCCCAACCTTCTGATGCTTTGGGCCTCGCTCCCTCACTCGCCGTGCAACATTGTCGACCTCATAAACAAGCGACCATATGCCAAATTCCTTTTGGGTCCTGGCTCATAGACCTCTGTATGCGAGGTACCATGGTGACATTGTCATCCTTTATGACTTTCTAGTAACAAAATTCCGCCCTCCGGGTTCCATTCATCTCACGACTACATGAATGAAATGATTAAAAATTGTGAAGTGCCTAACCTTCAGTGGGTCATTCCCCGTAGATCTCCACCATCGAGGCTCTATCCGTCCTAGCCGTTACGAAAGGGAAAATTTCCCTCATCCTCCCGGCCTCCTATATTCCAATGAGCTTTAAGAAAAAAAGAAAACACTAAAGAAGAGCCCTTAGTCAGACCCGATCCCTCAGATTTCCTCCATCGGACCTCTGCATGTCTTCCATTGTTTCCCACGAAAATCTCCTCATGGATTTTCACCCCATTTGACCCGAAATGCCCAAACGCCAAGACACGATAACGAAAGCCCTCTAGAGCCACGGGTTCACCTGATAGAACTTTTCCTGGTGGAACTTCGTCCTCGGAATGCCATCCAACTAAAGCTATCCTTAACAACAGACTTAAATGATAGAGCTCCTCTCTGGTTTCGATCACCCAAGGGTGATCCAAATGCCCTCCAATCAAAAAATTAACTTCGACCCACGTGTTAAAATAGGGCACTCCCCTTAGTGGAATCCTCAAAGTGGCCAAATATGAAAGCAGTTCGGGACAGGCGGGCCACCGTGCTCTAATTGTCATCCCTCTTGCAACTCTAAAACAACCATCTAGCTAGGGAAGCCCAACCCCTAGGGCCTGAATCATCCAAACTCCCTCCTGTGAAGTACTAATGTCAATCTAGATTATAAGTAAGATATCTCAAGTGTTGAATTATCCACTCTAACTCCGTTTGCAAGGATTTGAGTAATGTTTCCATGTTTTCATGCTCAAATATCCTCACCTCTCTTTTTCTCGCAGGATATATGGAATCGGGTGCAGGACCTTCGGGGGAAGCCACAGAGAAAGACAAAGGAAAGAAAACTAAGGCACCTTACAAAAATGAAGATAAAGACTAGATGAAGTATCAGTTCCAAGGGGAACCCCTAAAATCCAAAGTCACCTCAACCTGGAAGGAGGTCATCGACACCAACATCAGACAAATAGACATTGATGAATTCAAGTAGAGAGTTCGAATCAGCCCTAAAACAAAGAACGCATGAAACATCAAAGGCAATGGAATAGCCAAGGCCGTAGGCTTTCCTCCTGCCCTCATTGCCCCTGAACTGGTGATGGCCTGCAGCGAGGCCTATCAAGAGGAAACTAGAACCATAGTAGACAGAGATGGAAATGTTCTGGCTGACATGTCCAATAAGGTAATAACAAAGAATTTTCATATCCCTACCTTCGGGGAGATGGAACTACCGACCATGAGTGATGGCAAGGCTATGAAAAATGAAGATCCCCTTAAATGTAAAAGACTTATTAATCAATACTTGTTGAAGGAAAAAAGGGGTAGTGTTGCAAAGGTTCCCCATGATGTAGTGACTTTTATGAAGATTATCATGATTTGGTGACCCTACTAAGAAGAGTGGATTATATACTTCGTTGAAGAGATTCTCCATGGAGAAACAAAGTTTTACCGGGGCGGGATAATCAGTGACCACTTCCACAAGCAATTTATGGCCGTAAAGAAAACCTCCAAGTTTTACATGACATCCTACTTGGTCTATTCACTAGATGAATAGGTACAATACAAGGGCTTGTTTAGAGCTCCGGATGAGGAACTAGGGAGGGAGTTGAATGTCTATGATAAATACCCTCAATTACAATTCAAAAAATTCAAGAGGGATTACTATAGGGTCAATGACACTTTCATAGGTCATATCATTAGATTGCTTAGGGGGAACTTCTAGAGGAGAGTCTCTCACAGTGCCAGTGCATTTTTGAAGCAGTTTTCCTTTTTATTCATCCAATATCTGAAGTTCACATATATTCGTGCAAAAGACTTTTCAAAAAGACCCTACCAGTTTCCCTGGTATCCCAATGACTGGATCATACTATTAGAGCTCTCTCGACAGCTATGACATGTGCATGCCCTTTTAAGAGGCAAACATAAGGCATGGATTCCCTATTCCCTTTCCTTTAGTCAAGGGATATACGAACTCCATTCCTCTCAGTGTTTAGATAATTCAGAGAAGGAACTAGCAGAATACCTTTTGAGACTCCATACCACCTGGCCACAGATGGATCCCTATGGCCATATCAAGAAGGCAATTGGACCCGAATATGCACATCTACATAGCGCTGAGGATTTCTAGGCTAATTGTAAAGATGATAATGAAGTGCAAATGAGGCACTATATGCGGATGACTGCATATTTTGTAAAGATTGTCAATCTATTTCCCATGCTAGATCAGGTAGAGAAGGATGAAAGCACAATCATGGATCCCCAATACGATGTAGTTACCAATCTCCCGCTACCACTGATTGATTGGGATGAACAAGAGGTTGATGACCTTGACATTTTAACCAAGCCCGTTGAGGCTCGAACAAAAGAATGGATTGGTAGGCGAATTTCCCAATTAAAGCAAAAAGGGGTCACTTTGACCTATGAGGGGCTAGAGAATGAGCCAACAAGCGAAATAGACACTAGGATAGTTGTTGCCCCCTCAAGAGAAACTTTGAAATCCCCTCCAGTTACCAGGTCAAGGAAAATAAAAGAGACCAATGAGCAACAACCCAATCCCAAGTATATGCCAGAAAGGCTTCAAAAGGTGAACCTTCCAAGAAACACAATAGATCAGATAGTTTCACAGAGATTCCTACTATTCAAGAAGATATGCTCCTTGAGGTAGAGGAAGGAGGTTGAGCAACCAAAATTTCCACGTGTTGCCTCCACTACTACTTCCCCTCCGCCTACTTCTTAGGCAATGGTAGCTACTTCCCCGCATGCGGTGGATATCTCGGTCCACCTTTCCTCTTCTCCACCTACTGGGCAGGTTGTAATGATTGACTCTCTTCTGCTTCCATGTCCCCAACCAAATCTCTCTCATTAGTGACAACAAGAATGTCAATGCCCACACTCTCACTTCCAGAGGCCTTCTCGCGGCATATGCAGAATGTTCCCACTGAACTTTCTGAAGTATTGATGAATCCAACTGTATACACCTAAAAACAGTCATCATATTCAGTTAATTAAATACAACCTATTTGATTAATGCTTCAACTACATATAAATAAGATCTTAATTTATTTATATTGTTCACTTTCCTTTTAATTCTCCAAAATCATATTCTTCTAAATAATTAAATTAAAAAAAACCCTAAACGTGTTTATTTAATTAACCTTCCTCTTTTAATTCTCCAAAATCACATTCTTCTAAATAATTAAATAAACAAAATACCCTAAACATGTTTATTTAATTAATTATCCCTAATCCTGATTAAGAATTAGAGCACATTTCTACAACTTTTTGTGTGCCACCTCATAAAGGTCACATGAAAATAAATAAGCCTAATTATTAATTAGAATTATCCTCACACACTTCCACCAATGAGAAAAATCACATGGCTTTATTTCCCCACACTTCCAAAAAATTTGGAGCATATGGGTCTTTGTTTCACACACTTGGGAATCCCATACATTTGGCATGTTTCCAATTGGTCAAACGATTCTCTCCACACACATGGAATGTTGTCCTTGGTCAAGGGGACAACATCCTAATTCCTTGCATCTCCACCATCTATTATTTCTCCTTCGAATCTAGACCATTGATAGGTGCCACCTCACAAAATGCTTGAGAAAACCAATACACCCTCTTGCCTTAGCATTTATCATCCACAATTTGAGTAAAGTTACTACGCAGTTTTATCTTAGGAGCTTGGAGCTTTCATGGAGTCTTATAATTAGTTTTCATATCATATTTTTCTTTGCATTCTCATTTTAGATTACTTAATTGCTTCATCGTTAAATTTTATCTCCATTGCATCATAGTTACATTTTAGGTTGTATACGTCTAAAAATGGTCATGGTTAATCAAGCTTGTTAATTAATAAAATATAAATTATTTAATTAATCTTCTAAAGTCATCTACATATAAATAAATTTAATTATTTATTTATATTTTTCACTTTTATAACTCTTCTACCTTAATTAAATAAATAACTTTATTTAATTATTACCATCTTCCATATTCCTCTTAATTAATTAAACAGATTTTATAATTTATTTATATTAATTATCATAAGTTTGAATTTTAAATTCAAATGATATTCCTCTAAATACCTTTTTCACATTTAATTAAATATTCTAAATATTTAATTAAACACTTTCTAATTCTTCACTCTACATTTAATTAAATATTCTAAAATATTTAATTAGAAACTTTCTTCACTTCATATTTAATTAAGTATTTTATATATTTAATTAAACACTTTTCTATCATCTTCTCACACATAATTAGATATTTAATATTTAATTATGGAAACTTCTAAATTCATCCTCACATGTAATTAAATAAATTTATTTATTTAATTATGAGACTTATCTCCTACTCACTTCTCAAATGGCAACTTTCCCTTAGATCTGAAAGAGGAAATTTGTGTAGAAGGAAACATTCCCTTTCTCTCTCAATTTTAAAAAATCTCTCACCGTTCATCTCAACAAGCTTGATTTAAATCGTTGATCACATCAGCCAATCAGAGTCTTTGGAAAACTCTATAAAAACCTCTGTGAATCCAAGCATTGGTTACACTTGCATATACTTACATTCATGTGCACACGTTATTTTAATATCATCTAGAATTTATCAGTTTTAGCAATCATTACATTTAGTAATCTCATATTTTAGCTATCAGTTTTAGTCTTGTTAATGACATCTTAGCATAAGCATGCATTTATTCTAAATTACGTTCTCTAGGAAGACATTTTATTGAGCTTAGTATACAAAATATGAGAGCAAGCTAGGTTCAGCAAAAAAACTGGAGATAGAGGACAATGGGATGTCTTCGAAGCCTAAATGGAGTTTGTTTTCTCTTCTTTTAGTTTATGCTCTGATTTAAAGTCTCATTGGTGTGTTTGATTCAATTTTTAATTTACATATTTGATATGCATATTTTCATTCACACATAGGTTAGTTTGTTTTATGTTTGCATTTGATCGTATGCATAATCATGGATAGTTCACTATAGTTTCATATCATCCCACTCATCTCCACTTGTTCATCTATCATCAATATCATCCTTCGTTTATCATTGTATTCATCATCAATTCCATCATTTCATTTCATTTAGAAACATACCACTAATAATTCCAACACACATTTGCACATAGAAATCATCTTAGTTTGCATATTAAGCATCAAATCTCATTTTCTAGGTAGTCATTTTAACAACCTTTGTGCCCGTAGAAATCTAAGGGCCAAACGACTTAATAAATCCCTAGAAATACTAGACAATGATACGTATTTGAAAGATTTGATTGTATTATGAATAGAGTAGTTTTACTTGCTTCAAACTTTGAATGTAAACAGTCTCATTAAGGTTTGTGTTGACATTAGAATACTCTCCACATTCGACACATGCACACCAACCATCCAAGCTGTCCTAGCACAGGTTCTAGCCAACATTCCTGCCTCAACCCCTCCGATTGAACCACCAGAGATGAAATCCATGATGAAAATATCCGAGGAGTTAGAGAGGCAGGAAAAGGAAACAACAAGGGTATTGGAGGAGGAAGCAGATGATTACCATGAACACCTAGAACACCAACACTTGCAAATTGATAAGGTGGTATGCGAAGGGGAAGAAACAGAGTCTTTCGAGAGTGATGAAGAAGAAGATGCCAACACCAAGTAAATTTTGGAGACTTTTGATGTAGACCTTGAGGAGTTGGCTCAACAATTGAAGGATGTTGGGGATGAACTAGAAAAGCCACCTTCTGAAGAAGAAAGGGAGCCAAGTGATAAAATAGAGGAAGATACTAAACTTCCAATTGTAGAACAAGAATAAAGCCCCAAGCCTAATGAAGAAATGTCTCTCTCAGTAGAACAAGAAAGACAAGAAAAAAAAGAACAAGATAAGCCACCTCAGTAGGAGGAAGAGGAAAGTAAAGTTGAAGATAAACTCGAAGAAGAGTTTGAAACGGGTAATCCTAAGATAGAATCTCATAGAGAAGAAGGAAATTCTAAGGAACATAAGAATGAGGCTAAAGAAGAGGACAACCTAAAGAAACACACGCCCACCAAGTCCCCGATGAAAGAAACAGTGTTCATCCGGGACTCTAATGAAGAAGAAGGAGAAGACATGAGGAAGAAGCAAGAAACTCCAAGTGATAAAGAGATTGAAGTAAGGAGGAACAAAGAAGAAGGTGATCATGGATCACCCAAAGAAGAATCTTAGATGCTCGAGTGGTTGGAAAAGCAATTAGAAATGAAAACTCTGACTCCAAGAGATCCCAATGCAAGACTCGAGGCTATCTTAGCTCAAGTACAAGTCAACATGAAGAAAGAAAAGCCTAAAGTTAGATCCAAAATAACCATGGATGCTTCTGGGTCTAGGACTATACAAATTTCCACACCAGCTATTGGGGAAGAAGGGTTAAGTTATGACATCTCCACCATTAACTTGGGGAAAACCACTAGGGAACAAAAAATAGATCATCTCCAAGAGTCCATTGCCACAGTGGTACATTTGATACAAAAGGATAAAGTCTCCAACGAAAAACTTAAGGCACAGGTGGCTGATTTGACCGACTATATTCAGAAATGGTCTTCCATGGAGGAACTTCCCATGACAACCTTGGCTTTGCCACAACTACTGTCCAAATAACAAATTGAAAAACTCAAGAAAAGAAACAACTGGACTAAAACTATAGAGGATTGGTTCCGACAGGTTCTGTATGCTGGAAACATGGGCATTAAGCACATTGTCAGGATAGGGAATAAGTTCTTGGAAGTACAAAGACACCTAGAGGGCATGAGAAAGTTTTGCACTAACTTCCTGGGGATATATGGGTCCACTTATCCTAAAATTGAGGCCATCCTCAAGCTACCTCAGAAAGCATGGGAAAAGGAGCTTGCATTCGCAGAGGACGATCACTAGCTGGTGGATATGTGGAAGATGGACTTCGACCACATAAAGGAGATACTGGAGCAAGTGCTCCACAAGGTGGAACATAACATTGATTGGGAAAAGGATGTTGGGACTGATTGTGTTTAGTATTTGAAGTTAATGATAGGTTATGACATGTTTGCCATCGAGATTGACCCAGAAAAGATAAAGCCTTATTTCTAGAAGAAGATGGAAGATGGAATGTCAGGTGAGCTCACCACAGATTTCATGAGTTTTTCTGTTTGGGATTTCTCCCAATCTGAGCAGGTTAGGGACAACACTACTAAGTATGATGGAGATTGGAATATGGTCACAGACTGATCCAAGGAAGGGAACTACCAGGTGCTCCAATCTAACATAATGGAGGTTGATAAGCTCCAAGCATTAATTAGCAAGCTTATGGAGTATGCCACTTAAAAAAAGTAGGAAGGAAACCCAATCATTGATGACAAGTTCCTCATAGATTAGTTGTAGCAAAGGAAATCAGCTAGAAGACAAAGTGCTACAGTGTTGCCATATAAGGACAAAATAGGGAAAAAACAAGGATGTAATTTTAAATTGTAATATATTTGGGGGTAGGTGAAACCCTAGTTTGTAATGAATCTTGGCCACACAATGAAAATAAATCTTGGCGATTCATTTTTATTTTTGAACACTATAAATAGGGGGTCTCCTCTAATTTTCAAGAGAGAGTTGAGTTGTTGTAAAGGCATGTTGCAAAAAATTTAATAGAAATTCATTGGTTTTTGGTGGACTCTTGAGTTTCTTTTGCATGTTGCATTATTCATCTCCCATTGTTAGTTGATTTAGATAGATTTACTTTGTTGTTCTTCTTGGTTTTAGATTACTTTGATAGATTAGTTAATGTTTTTCAATGGTTGTGTAGATTTTTGTTGTGTTGATGCCTATCTTTTCCATGCTTTTTGTTGTTTGCTGATGGTAGATATAGTGTAAAGTTAGTCTGGGCATAAACTAAAGCTGCTCCAAAATTCTATCTTTTATTCATGCACGTTTATGGTGAATGAATGGTTGAATATTTGTAGTCCTTAGAAGCTTGCACAAGTTTCATGACACTATGAGTCAATCTGGTTAAGTGAAATTTTGTTTTATGCAAGTTGTCCACAGTAGAACCCTCCATGATCACTATTCATTGCTAGTTTCAAATCCAGGAACCTCCTCTCTTCCCTGCCCTTTTTCTTTTTTTTTTTAATAAATAACCTATGCTAAGGTTCATTGCACATTTTAAAGCCAAATATTGAGAGAAAATAGGAGTTTAAGATCGTTGTTCGAACCGTCAACAAACTGCACTCTAACTTCCCATCTTAGGAACTACATTTCAAGATTCACCTCATCTCTAGCCAAACTTTGTAAGCCACCCTATGATTACTAACAAAATCACATCAAATATCAACTGATAAATTCCATGCATGCCATGACTTGACACCCAAGAGACCTTGGGGTAGTAATTGGTAATATTCTTGCAAATTTCTACCTTTCAAGAGAGGTAGTGCACCTATGCACTTCCTGTGTTGAGAAAGTGTACAAAACACCCATCAACAGAACTAGCACTAGGAGGGCTAGTGAGTTAAGCTAGATCAAATTGGATCATTTTCCCCTGAAATGTTCCAAAGATTTTTAAGGTCAACCCCAAAGAAAGGGGGATTTGAAGAATTGTAACCCCCCACAAGGGCTAAGTGAACCAAGGGAGGGGACGCAACCTCTTCCACTTCTCTACCACCTTCACCTTCCTCCACTCAACCACTCCAAATTTCCTTCAGGCATCATCATTCCCAAAATTGTGGATTAGTCTCCACCCTAGCCTTCCAAGTCCAAGGCATTTTCCCAACTGTCGTTGCCCCTGTGCAGCCCCAAGTTACTATTCTCTACTCAAAAATATTGCCTCCACCTCTCCTCATGGCTTGGTTGGTGAAAAAACCTTCTCCATTGCACTTCAATGCTTACCATGACCTACAAAAAAATCTGGAGAGCTTCTGCATGAATTTCAATCCTCGCGATCGACAAAAAATGGTAGAAGAACACATTAAGATATTTGAAACAACAATCAAAGATATGTAGATTGATCTTGAGGATGTGGCATGTTGGCTCTTTCCATACTCATTGGGAGAAGAAGCCTTTTATTGGTATATCAACCTACTGAGGGGGACCATTACTTCATGGGACCTTCTAATGAATTCTTTCTTGCAGAAATACAAAATTCTGATCAACCCTTCAGAGTTGTACCGACAATTTATGTCCATCCGCAGGGAAATTAATGCACTGATCAACTCCTTCAATGATCACTTCCATCATGCCTACATGAGACTTCATCCCCCTTACATGCTCAATGATGCTGCTGCTCTGCTTGTGTATTATGCAGCATTAGATAATTTTATGTCAGCATTAGTAAAAATAATGTGCTCGCCACTCACCAAGCTAGTGGATGCCTATTTAGAGGCTGTTATCACCAATACTGATTTGGGATGGAACATTTTTGGTCCGCTGCTCTCTCCGGGTCTAGTGGATCATCTGATGTAGGTTGAAGGGATCAACCAAGCATTTTCTCATCAGACACCTCTTATGAACTAAGTGCCTCAGCTACCCATAGTACCACATCTAGGATAGCCAATGAACCAAGCACCTCCCGTGCCTTCATATTTACAGCCTCAACAACAACTGACCTACTCCCAGGCTCCCCAGCAGTAGCAGGCATACTCTCAATAGCCTCAAGCACCATTATACCTATAGGGACTAGAATTTCCTCCAGCAAAAAAAAATCAGCCAGTTGCCCTACCCATTTTTCTTCAAAACCAATTGTCACAGACGAGTAACACTGAGAAGGATCGACTCGATGAGCTGACTGAAATGATCAAGAAAATGTTAATGAAGATGACACATCTGAGAAATCAAAATAATCAATTTTAGGCCTCCCAACGTAGCCTCTAGGCTAATCTCAATCGAGACAACAAAGATAATAGAGATAGCAGGGATAACCACAAAGCAAGTACCTCCCCAAGAAAAAATTATGAATGAGGGAAAAATTCTAATCAAAATTTTGAAAGGAGACCCTCGTAGAGGCAGAACTGGATGTGGAACACAAGGCCCAACAATGGGGGTGTTCCCACTCCTCTTGATTAACCTGCTAGCAATGAGAAGACAAGTAGTGGAGTGTACCTCGTTGAGGCTATCTTATTCAAATGGTGCCAAATTCACAAGACGAGCAGACATTCCAAGTTGGACTGTCCTGAATTCCAGACAGCCGCATAAATATTTCAAGTTGAGGTCCAGAACATTGTTGACAATGAAAACTATAGAGACATCATTCCATATGAGCCTTATGACTCCTCCTATCTTGTAGTCAACTAGGTCGCATTCCCGCAAACTGATTGCAACGAGCCCAAAATCGAGACCGCCTCTACCAAGAATGAAGAAGTGCAAGAGGTAAGTAATGAAGAAACCTTGTCTTACTTTTTGCTTCAATAGACAATGACCCAATAGATGAGGAAGAACTATATGTAGATGAGGTTCAAATGTTCCACCAGAGGGCGATTCCCTACTACCTTAGGAGTAGATAGGTGGGTGGACCTTTTAAAACTTCCACTTCGCCCAATAACTTTAGCACCCCGCCTAACCATAATGCCAACAATAATCCCAGTTTTCCTCATGTGCCCACTCAATATCTCAACAAGGATAGGCCATCAAATCAGCGTCAAAGCTAGCCACAAAATCAGCCTCAAGGTCAACCCCAAAATCTGTCAAGCCAAACACAAGCCCAACCTGCTAGCTCTACCATAGGTAGAGCCTTCAAAATTGAAATTGAAAAAATGGGTGAATACATTGCTGAGGAGTTTAAAAGGATTAAAGTAAACTTGTCTACATTTGAGTTACTTAAGGTTCCTCCAGTTGGGCACGCCTTCTTTAGAGTTATTAATGGGACTCCTTCCTCTAAGGAAGCACAAGAAATCCATCCAAAAGAGTTTCTTTTGAAGACCCTCTAAATGAACCTGTTATCCAGCAAATTCATGGCAAGAAGGTTGATCCACCTCAAAACCAGTCGATGGGTAAGCAGCTTGCCAAAGAGTTGGATCAGAATAATAGGTAGAGCTCCAAGGACCAGCCCTTTGAGCAGACTAGGGACAAGGCTGGTGATAAGAAAAAAGCTCAAGTAACTCAGATGGATACACCTATGGGCCTCTTCCAAGAAATTTGGAAACACGACCCTTCCTCACCACCATCCAGATATTCAAAAAGAATTTACACAATTGCTTGATCGACTCTGGAGCATCAACTAATGTCATGCCTCTAGCTGTATGCAAAGCTCTTGGGATTATCCCCACCCCTTCAAGAAGAAATGTGACTCTACTAGAAAAAACTGAGGTAAACATTGTTGGGGAGATGAATTGAATCCCAATGCAGATCATTGTAGACCTGAGGGTAGAATAGGTTATTGATATGCAAGTTGCAGACATCCCTAACACATATGGAATTATCTTGGGACGAGACTTCACCTGTGCATTGAATGGATATGCTGCAACATATTTTTCTCACATGTGGCTACCTTGGAAGGGACTACCAAATCAGATTCGCATAGATCGAGAATCACACATGAAATTCATGATCACAAAATACAACACCACAAATGAAGTGTTGTTCACGGAAATAGAATTGGGAAATTATTGCCCCTTTTCCTATCAGGAAGAACCTGAGCCTCAAGAAGAAGAACTGCCTGCAGAAGTCTTCTTGGTACAATGCAGTCCTCCCACCAAATTGGCCTATACACCTCAAAGTACAAAATTACTAGTTGAACTAGAAGATGAAGAGCCTTACGAAGATGGATATTTAGGATTGCTAGATGGTTTTCAATATTTCATCAAAAAATGCATACAAGATCAACTCAACCTAGGGGCAAGAATGAATTTCCAAGACCTCTTATTGCCAAGCTGGTGTAGAGTTCACAATGCTGCCCACTCTGAGTTCAAATGTTGCTTGTGCCAAACAGTAGTGGAACATGTTAAAGGGTTAGTTACTCCTCAGACAGAGATGCCAACAGGGAAGCCAACCCTCAATCACACCAAATCAGCACTTATTTTGGAGGTTGTAGATACCAAATCACAACCAAAAGCTAATGAACACATCATTGGTCCTTCCATCAAAGAGCCTTCCAAATTCTAGACATTATGCTTTGACGGATCCAAGTCAAAACAGGGAGTTGTCACTGGATTTGAACTCATTAGCCTCATGGGTAAGACCTATTTCATTGCCCATAGAATCCAATTTTATTGTACCAATAATGTAGTGGAATATGAAGCTTTGGTCCATGGTCTTTTGATGGTCTTAAGGAAAAATGTTAAAATGCTACAAGTTTTCAGTGATTCTGAATCGGTAGTCAAGAAAGTTAGGAAATTGTACTTGTAACTGAGGATTTCTTTTAGGTTTAGATTCAAGTTATCAAATCAATACAAAAGACAAAACCCAAAGTAATTACAAAGAACAAAGGAAGCAAACGTAAATGAAACAAGTATACCACATAGTTGTTGTAGCCTCCATGATTCACCTTTGTAACACCTTCTTACTTGCTAGTTGACGTGTTGCCCTCAGATTCGTCGTGCGAGCAATCTACAAATAGATGTCTATGTCCTACAACAAACTTTGAAGGATTTGCATAAATGTCTAATGCCTATGCCTAAATGACTATGATTGACAATGCCTAAACATACTAAGATTTGATCAAATAAAAAGACTAATTGCAATGAGAAGCCTAAGTGTGCAAGTGCATGAAAGTATGTAATGCCTATAATACGTCTACTTATAAAATGCGTGTGTGTGTGTAATCCAAAAGTGAGAGGAAAATGGCATTTTATAGAAAATGGCATTTTAAATGGACGGGTGAGATTGCACTCTGACCAAAACCTAAAATGAAAGGTCCAGATTAAATCTGAGAATCCCTAATTAGGGTTAGGGAAAATTCATTAATTGAACGGTCAAGATAATATCTCAGAGAATCGGATCGACGGTGGAGAATAAATGAAGAAATATTTTTGAAAATAAAGATTTTTGAAAATGAATAGGACTAAGATCGGATTGAAGATCAATTTTAGAAGGGTCGAGAACTTGCCCAATTACTTGACTCTTGGCGGAAAGTTACCGATTTGGAATTAAATTAATTCCAAATGTGAATTTTGAGAAATAGTAAATAATCAGTTTTTTGGATTATTTACCATAATGAGTTGACAGTTAAAAATGAGATGACATTTTAAATAATTTAATTTATTTAAAATGAGAAGAATATCAAATTGGCAATTAAATAATTAAATTTAATTATTTAATTTAGGAGATAAGACTAATAATTAAATAAATTTATTTATTTATTTAATTATGGAAATTGGTGACATATTAAATAAATAAATAAAAACTTATTTATTTAATAATCAAGAAGAATAAAGTGAATAGAAGGGCAATTAAATAAATTAAGAAATTTATTTAATTAAGGGAAGACTTAGACAATTAATGACGTATTTAATAAATAAATAAAAATTATTTATTTAATAATCATGAAGAATACAAAGCCTTGAATTAATTAAACAATTATAAATTATTTAATTAATAGTCGAATGTGGACCAAGGACATAATCAAATGTCTTAATTATGCTAGGATGAAAGTGGTAAAATGGAGCTTGCAGGCCTAGGTCATTTTAAGTGTCTACATTTTGCCCCTCTTTGTCATAATGTAGCATGTCACGTTGTGACAAAGAAGATAAGTCACAAATATGCCCTAGTGCAAAATAAGATGAGGAAGAATGATGAGGAGGGTTACGGTATGCCCTCTCGAGAGGGAAGACGGGTTCCAAGAACATGGGTGTGCTCTCGAAATTAATGAGAAGACTAGAATATGAAGAGACAAAGAAATGTTAGTGCAAAAGATATGGATGATGATATGGATGCAATGCCTATATGAGATGGGCGAGAGAAGATGATAAGACAAAAGGAAATGCATGTTAGTTCCTAGACCAAATCCTTTAAAGTATGACCATAGGAATTTAATATTTATTGCTCTTAATCATCATTGGGCGGTAAAAATGACACAAATGGACAACAAACACAATGGTATGACATAGACCAAGGTGTGCAAGGTCATCCACTTGAAAAACAGACAGTCACAGACAAGGAATGTCCTAACTCATACTAAGGGTCACATTGCCCCAGTCTTTTTGTCGAGACAATCCACAGATAGCAGTCAAATAAAATAAAATAGGCCAGGATACGTCATCGCACCTCTAAATCCTTTATGGGACATCCTCGAGGTAGCTAGTAACATGACCAAAAACAAAAGATAGTAAAAGATCAGACAAAAATAGACAAAATAGTCAAAATATAAGACAAGATAGACCAGAAAGATTAACAACCATTTTATTTTGTTTTCCAATGTTTGTTTGCCAAAGATTGAATTTCATATCAATTTGACAGTTTGGACAGTTGAAGGGTTTTTCCAATTTGACGGTGTTGACAGTTTGATGGGGCCTATTGTCAGGAAGGACACATCCTGAAAAAGGCAAAGGACATTTTGACGAGGTCCAAATCCAAGGACACATCTTGAAGAGGACCAAAGAGTGACGAGATTGACATTGTTTTGACTAATATGTTTTGGCAAGTTGACTGATGTTGACTGTATGATTGATTGGACTGTGTTGTCTGATTTTGACAAATTTTGACATTGACGTTTCGAATGATTGTCTTGTGTCTGAGTTTGACTACGTCTGACTTATTTGACCGATGTGATGATTGTGACAAATGCCATGATTTTATTTGGACCAACCTAAAAGGACTGACCTAATGTCTCAGGGACTCATTGACTAATGGCCTTGCCTACGTAGCAAATATGCAGAGACAACATAGTTCGACAATGACATGGACTGACTGACATGACTGACTTTGACTCCATTTTAAGGATTTTGACATTGATTTGGATGTTTTTTATGTTTTTCTTCAGGACATTTTATGATTTTTAGGTCTTTCTTTAGGACATTTTATGATGTTTTTGGTCTTTCTTTAGGACATTTTATGATGTTTTTGTCTTTTTGTTGTTTTATGATTTTTTTGGATTTTGACGTTTTATGATGTTTTTGTCTTTATTTAGGACATTTTATGATTTTTTTTGCATTTTGACGTTAAAGAGGAATATGACAAATGCATATGACTGATGCCTACACATGAGAATCCAAGGACAAACATGATTGTGCCCCTAGTCAGGCTAAATACCAATTGACAGGTGATAACAACGTTGTTTGATGTGGGAAAGACGCATCCCGAAACAACGAGAGGACGATGACAATAATGTGACAAAAGTATGGCGGTCTACATCTGGGCTAGGAACGCAGTCAAGTAAAATTTTGGATAATGTGCTTGTATGGGTTAGACTCATTGCATTTGGAATGACTTGGTTAGGACTAGATGGGATGGTGATTATCCTTAGACCGTTTGACAAGGGAAAGCCAAGATAGGTGACAAACATGAAAGGATAGGGGGTGGCCTTGGTAAAAGATGAGAGACATGAGACTAAGGGAATTGTCTTATGATTTTCAAGGACTATGTCATATAAGGACAATAAGACTATGATGGTCAATGACATGAAGTTTCGTGAATCGTGTATGACCGAAGGATAGACATGTCCAAAATTTTCCTAAAGCATGATTTATGTGTGCTAGTTTTATGTCAAGACCAAGGTAAGTGGGAAAAATGCATGGAAATGATAGGGCTTAGATGAACGTCAATGTCATGAGGAAGGCATGGGAAAATGAGATGACTTGCCCCCAAGTATAAAATTCCACATAGATGATTTATTTTACACATGACGCCTGTTTGCCAAGTTTTCATCATGGTACTTATCCAAGGCGTCTGTTTGCCAGGTTTTCACCATTGGATGAAATTTTTCTCTTTACTATTTTCTTGACTTTTTGAAAAAAAATTTGGTGTCACCATGACGCCTGTTTGCTAGGTTTTCATCAGGGTGACGATTTTTTAATTTTTCAATTTTTTTTTTGTATTTCTAATTTTGTGGATAGACTGGATGCTTTAGATGACCACTGCCTATTCTGAATTCACTAACGATGCCGATGTAGAGATTGGTGCCATGATATGCCAATAATGTCCTATCTGAAGTAGTTGTCTTGTCAGGATCATAGTACTTGTATACAACTGATTGATGTCATTGTGATTCTTTCTGATACTAGAGTTGGCCTTATCAAAATACGCACATCACAATAGAGTACTATGAGAGTCCTTGTGGTAAAGAGTTGCTGCCATGATGTGACGGATTTGTGACGTGGGATTTTTGGACTTTAAGAAAGATGTAGGATTACAATAGATGATGGTAGATGTGGAAAGGTTGTTTGGACATTTGGATGAATCACCTTTTATTCTCCAAACTTGGTATGGTGTATGACGGATTTTGGAGGGATGGTGTTTGGAACCAACACTCTTAGATGCCTTGTTTGATGACCATTTTGAAGGAGGTGGACATGTGTTATATGTGGGAGTCCTCTTGTCTTGTGGTTCCACATATCTATTGAATTTTTCTTTTGACATATTTTCTTTGTTTGATCCACTTTTCTTTGGGATCCATTTTAATTTCATTTGTCCACTTGTCTTTTTGTCTGATTCGATGGCCTTTAACATTTAATTTTCACCTTTTGATTTGTATGACTTTTGTCTTTGTTGGTTCCAAAGGGAAGATTTAAAATGACGATTTATGGTGTGGGTGGAGGGGGTGTTGGCAGTAATCTTATGACAAGGATTTCTCATGGACTCCATTTTGATGTTTATATCTGACAAAGTTGCCCCCAGTATCGAGGAGGTACCACTGACATCGTTTGATTTGTTGTATGAGGAATAGCCAAGACCTTGATGTCTGTAATTTGCCTAGAGTTGTATTGGTTCTAGAATGCCATTCTCATGTATGCCTCGTCCTTTGCCTTGATATTACATGCTTTGACAAATTATATTTGCAATGGGGTATTTGTTGTTTTGAAAGCAAGATGCTAACCCATCATTAGGTATGTGGATACTGTCACTTGTAATATTTTTCGTTTGCAAGAAATCCTGCTCTGACAAAGATAGATGACCCTAGTTGATAACGTGTCTTAGCTTCATTGTCATGTTGTACATATTCCTGACTGATATCTTTGGTCTGATCATGCGACATGTTAGGTTCAAATAATTATGTTGGTGATTCCAAGGCAATGTCAAAGCCATCATTATTTTTAGTGTCATAGAGCCCAATGGTTTTAGCTATAACTTGATCATATGCAAGCATGTCCCTAGTGGAAGATTCTTGTTTTGGAGGAATATCGTCTATGTGTCCCATGGAGGCAAGTGTCTCATCTTGGGAAGTGTCAATAGTCGAGGCCTTTATAGGGTCAGCAAGTGTGTGATCATGAATGGCATAAAGGTCAAGGAGTGGATCATTTTGGATTTCTTTGTCCATGGTAGGGTCTTGGTCCAAGATGGGTTTGTCATGGATTTAGATTTCTCGGTCAATGGTAGGGTCTTGGTCAAAGATAGGGTTGTCAAAAATAGGGTCATGTGATGGACTACCTTGTTCTTGACATGAGGGTGACGTTATAATGTCATGCTTTGGGCTTTCATTTTGACATGTATCCTCAAGTTTATTAAATGGGATTTGACTTTGGACTATGATAGAATTTTCATGACTAGATGTGGCTTGTGAGGGGGTGACTTGAAAAGGATTAATGACCAAAGGACTAGGATAGGAGGTAGGAACTTGGACTGGACTAGTATATGAAGGACTAGGATAGGACATGGGGACTTGGACTGGACTAGCATGTGAGGGACAAGGATAGGACATGGAGTCTTGGACTGGATTAATTATTGAATGACAAGGATATGACATGGAGACTTGAACCGGATCGGTATGGTATGATGTGGGGACTTGACATGACTTGGTAGATGGTTGATAAGGGATGCAAACTTGGATGGGATTAATAGGTGAAGGTCTAGGATATGATGTGGAGACATGGAATGGACTAGCAGACAATTGACTTCCCTTGTCAAAGTTAGGATAAGGCTGATTAATGGATGTTTGTTGTGGACTAATGTCATGGATGGTGTTAAGTGACTTTTGGTAGTGAGGGTAGACAGATGGAGGTGGCAAAGTATTTATGTCAAAGCCTCGTGGTAACTTAGCCCCTTGGTCCAAAAGTATGGCTAGATACTTTTGAGGGTCGTGTAAGATTGAGTTTTCTACAAAGGAGACTATATCAGGATTTTGCGCTGCATCTTCTAAGTCTTCGACATATTTTCATCCATTTTGGTCTCTTTTTATTAATGGCTCAAAAATGTTTTGTGATGAAGATGACATGTTCATGGAAGATTTCATGTTCATGTTGTGAAATGGGTCAGAAAAGGTCCAATGTTTGTTCGTGTCATAAGTGTTATTGTTGATGTTGGGATTGGAATCTTGTCCAAAGTTTGCCATTTGTTGTTGTTGTCTTTGAAGCCTAGTCTTCAACCGTAAAAGGGATTTTCTCAAATGAGGATGATGAGAATGACAAGTAAATGCAAGGATGACACTAGCCTATGTTTTTTGGATTTTCGATAAGGATGAAAATGCAAGACTATGTTTCCTAAAGTGTTGACTAGGATGACTAGGTGATGATAACGTTTGTCTAAGGAAATGATTGATGAAAGATGATGATGTTTGACTAAGGAATTAATGTTATAAATGCAAGGTCTAGGTTCAAAATGATGACTAAGGTGAACAATGCAAAGTCTAAGTTCAAAATGAGGACTGCGATTGTTTTTTTTTTTTGTGTTTTGTTGAAAAGTCTGAGTTGTCTAAGGTCGATTGTTTTTGTCCAGATTTGTGACTGTTGTGTATAATGTTTAAGTAATCCAGCAAGCACTTGACAAGCACGATGTTTTAGTGTAAGCAAGCACACATAAGACAAGTACAATCCTAAAAAGGCCAATAGGCCAAGGGTTTGTATACTTCGTATAGCCCACTGATATACCCTGGATTGGTGATAAACACCTTTCTTTCTTGAGAGCGGATAGCTTAGAATTTTGGTGGCATTGGCTCCCCTCCACAGCTCATTAACGTGATTCGAGCACACCAAATTCAAATTCTTGGGTAGTGACTTCCCACGAACTGCTATCTCTACTCAAGGGGATCAGTAGTGAGTGTCTTCAAGCATGATACTGTACCCTGCACTATACCAAGCAATGGCCAAAGAACGGTTGGACACTAAAACAAGAGGTGTTTAATTCGGGCATTCCATTCATAGGGCATGATCCATGTGCCAAGAGTCCCCTTTTGGATCCATGTCGTCAGAACCATATGTGTGATTCTTGGGCTTTCCCCAAGAGTCCACTTTTGTATATCGGCTGGAAATCCCTCGGTGTCAGGGTGCTACCGGTCTGAGTCGTCCTGGGGTGAGTACTTTTTCCCACCAGAACAGGCCCAAGTTCTAGAGCTAGTAACTGTTTCTCTTACACCTAGGATCGCTCGAAAGCGCAAGGGGAGAGGATACTTCGATTACTAAGTCATGAGGGTAATAAAAAAAAAGAATGGGTATGGTTTTATGATCACCGAGTTTTCACAAGGTGAGAGCATACTCGCCTACCATTTTGCAAACACAGTCATGCAGATTAGAAGACATTGTTCTTTTTAATTGCACTAAAAGTAAGTGTGTACTAATCTAACAAAAATATAGACACAATGTTTTAGTGTTTATTCTTTGAAATTTGAACCTGCAAGACCACGAGTTAGAAGTTTAGATTTTTGCCTTTGACCCACGAAAAGTAACCGCCAAATGCTACCAACAAAGATTAGTAACCAAAAATAAATAAAAAATTTAATGACAACAACAAATTAAAACAGCAATAACTTTCTCAAAACTTAATGAAACTTTAAATCATTTGAAGTTTTGGAAAGCTAAGAATCAAACCTTCAAAATGCAGAAATTATTTTCCAAGATTCTGCACAAAAAGAATGTTATATGCAAAAGAAAACGCGGGTTTTAAAAGCGAAATTAAAAAAATAGTGATCACTAAAATAACCATAACTTTATCAAATCTTAACAAAATTTGAAACCGTTTAAAGTTATAGAAAGCTGAGACCAAGATCTACAAAACCCAGAAAACATTTTAAAATGTTTTATTCGCCCATTTTTCTGTGCTCAAAAGAAAGTGACGGGATTTCGTAAGAATTCTTAGCTGTAACCTACAAAACAGTGAAAACAAACAAGAAAACACACAATTTTTTCTACAAAACGTCAGGTTCACCAATGTAACTAAGGATTTCTTTTAGGTTTAGATTCAAGTTATCAAATCAATACAAAAGACAAAACCCAAAGTAATTACAAAGAACAAAGGAAGCAAACGTAAATGAAACAAGTATACCACATAGTTGTTGCAGCCTCCATGATTCACCTTTGTAACACCTTCTTACTTGTTGGTTGACATGTTTCCCTCATATTCATCGTGCGATCAATCTGCAAATAGATGTCTATGTCCTACAACAAGCTTTGAAGGATTTGCATAAATGTCTAATGACTATGCCTAAATGACTATGATTGACAATGCCTAAACATACTAAGATTTGATCAAATAAAAAGACTAATTGCAATGAGAAGCCTAAGTGTGCAAGTGCATGAAAGTATGTAATGCCTATAATACGTCTACTTATAAAATGTGTGTGTGTGTGTAATCCAAAAGTGAGAGGAAAATGACATTTTATAGAAAATGCCATTTTGAACGGATGGGTGAGATTGCACTCTGACCAAAACCTAAAATGAAAGGTCTAGATTAAATATGAGAATCCCTAATTAGGGTTAGGGAAAATTCATTAATTGAACGGTCAAGATAATATCTCAGAGAATCGGATCGATGGTGGAGAATAAATGAAGAAATATTTTCGAAAATAAAGATTTTTGAAAATGAATAAGACTAAGACCGGACTTAAGATCAATTTTGGAAGGGTCGAGAACCTACCCAATTACTTGACTCTTGGCAGAAAGTTATCGATTTGGAATTAAATTAATTCCAAATGTGAATTTTGAGAAATAGTAAATAATCAGTTTTTTGGATTATTTACCATAATGAGCTGACAGTTAAAAATGAGATGACATTTTAAATAATTTAATTTATTTAAAATGAGAAGAATATCAAATTGACAATTAAATAATTAAATTTAATTATTTAATTTAGGAGATAAGACTAATAATTAAATAAATTTATTTATTTATTTAATTATGGCAATTAGTGACATATTAAATAAATAAATAAAAACTTGTTTATTTAATAATCAAGAAGAATAAAGTGAATAGAAGGGCAGTTAAATAAATTAAGAAATTTATTTAATTAAGGGAAGACTTAGACAATTAATGACGTATTTAATAAATAAATAAAAATTATTTATTTAATAATCATTAAGAATACAAAGACCTAAATTAGTTAAACAATTATAAATTATTTAATTAATAGTCGAATGTGGACCAAGGACATAATCAAATGTCTTAATCATGCTAGGATGAAAGTGGTAAAAATGGAGCTTGCAGGCCTAGGTCATTTTTAAGTGTCTACAATACTTCTATCACGACAGAAGATTGGCAAACTATAGGAATAGGGTTTCAGATCTCTTAGAGAGTCTAGATGCATTTAATATACATTTGATCCAACATTCCCAGAATCATACAGTTGATGCTTTGGCTCAGGAAACCAACACTTTGCAACCCCTATCCTTGTCCAGACTCAATAAATTCATAGTTGAGTTAACTTCTACAACATATTTTTGGACAACGTCACCCATTTCCAGGTATTCAATATTGATAAACATATCTTGGAATTCATCACTAGTTCAAATTTGTTCACAACACAAATAATGGATGAAGCTGATCCAGAAGAAGATTAATTAGGTATGGAGGGGGTAATTAACCTCAAAACCAACACCATTCCATGAGGTATGGTTCAACTTGAGCACATATTTGACCTAGATCAGATCAAGGATCAGGACCAACAAACAAAGAGGGATGCCATAAGTAACTAGTGAAATACCACAACCTCTAAACAACTATGGAAATCATAAATGTTTTTTATTAGAAAGGTGTGTACTATAGAAGAAAAGAAAGCAATTGTGGATGCTTTGCAGAAGTATCACGATGTGTTGGCATGGAGCTATGAAGGCTTGAAGACTTTTGATACATCCATCATCACACATACCATCCCTCTCAAGCCTAATGTGTGTCCATTCCAATAGAGACAACGTCCTATCAACACTTTATTGGAGCCCATCATCTACAAAGAAGTGCATAAACTACTTTCAACAAAGATTATCTTCCCAGTTAGGCATTGCACATGGGTGGCTAACTTGGTCCCGGTTAGGAAAAAGAATGGAGAAATCAGATTGTGCATGGACTTCCACAATCTGAATAGAGCTTTGGAGAAGGACAACTATCCAACGCCTTCATTAGATGAGGTATTGCAGATCGTCAATGGTTCACAAATGATGTCCTTTCTCAATGGATATTTTGAATACAACTAAGTCATGGTGTAGTATGAAGATCACCACAAGACATCATTCATCACCAAGAGGGGTACCTTTGCATATAGAAGAATTCCATTTGCGCTCGTCAACGCCAATGCCACCTTTCAATGCACCATGGACATAGCTTTTAAGGACTTGATTGGGAAGTGCATAATCATCTACATGGATGATTTGACTATGTTTTCAAGGAAATGGGGTGATCGTGTTTCTAATTTGTGTAAAGTCTTCCAGAGGTGCAGCGAATTCAGAGTTTCTCTCAATCCAAAGAAATGCATCTTTGGAGTGACGGAAGGGAAATTGATTGGGCATGTTATCTCAGAATGAGGCATCTCCATTGACCCTGAGCACATCCAGTCCTTACTAAAGATTCAACTTCCAGGAAACAAGAAAGAACTCAAATATTTCTTCAGAAAGATCAATTTTGTCAGAAAGTTTATTACAAGCTTCACTGAAATCATCAAGCCGCTTAATGCTATTCTGAAGCAAGATGCTAAGATCGAGTGGACCCCAGAGGTGAATCAATCCTTCAAAGAAATTAAGTAGGAAATTGTTGAGGCACCAGTGCTGGTCAACCTAGATTACTTGAAGCCATTTTAGATTTATTCCTTTGCTTCAGATCACTCATGCGCCAACATTTTAACCCAAAAGGAAAATGAAGGGAATGAGCTCTTGATCACCTTTATGAGTGCTCCCTTGAAAGATGTTGAACTAAGATACCAAAATGTGGAAAAGAAAGGACATTCTCTTGTTAGAGGAGTTAATAAGTTCAGACACTACATCTTTCGCAACAAGGTGTTTGTCATTGTTCCTAACCCAGTGGTGAAGACATTGCTCATGCAAAATGAGCTGGGAGAATGAAGGGGTAAGTGGGTAACATTGTTGGAAGAATATGATATGGAAATCCAACCAATGAAGTTATTTAGAGGGCAAGCACTCATCCGAATGATAGCTGAGGCAATAGCTGATACAAGACTTGAACTTACAGTGCAGCAGTACCAACTTAAGGATGTTTCCCCAGGGGAGTAGTACGATGACAGAGTCTACTATTTGATGAACCAAAAATGCCTGCCTCACTTGCAAGGAGTTAAAAATAATTCTCATAGGATAAAAATTAGTAGCTACATATTGTAGGGATCCATACTGTACAAGAGGAATCATGAAGGTGTCTATCTGAGATGCCTTGGCAAAGAAGAAGCAGACTAGGTCTTGAAAGAGTTTAATGACAAATACGACACCAGTCATGGATTAGGTCCTTCCAACACACATCAAATATTATGGGTAGGTTAATATTGGCCTATAGTCTTGAAGGATGCACACAACCATTTTCCTACGTGCCACATCTACCAAATTGTCGCAACCAGAGAGAAGAATGTTGCTGTCCCGTTGCAACCAGTTTTGGAGGTGAGGCCGTTTGCGCAATGGGGTCTTGAGTTCATTAGCCTAGTAAGCCCATCGCCATCTGCAAGACAAAGGTACATTCTAACTACTTCCGATTATTGCACTAGATGGATAGAAGCCATTGCATGTAGGCAATGCACAACTGAGGTAGTTATGAATTTTCTTGAAAGTTTCATTTTAGGTTGATTTGGCTGCCCTTATGCTTTAGTGTGTGACAATGGCCCTGTATTCTCCTCACTTAAGTTTTCTATTTGGGACTTTGATTAAAGTATTTCCCTTAAATTCTCATCCAACTATTACCCCCAGGGCAACAACCTAGCAGAATCCACCAATAAGAACCTGATCACTATAGTAAAAAAATTGCTTGACAAGGATCCCAAAGACTGGCACACCCAACTTTGTTTTTCCCTTTGGGTGGATTGCACGTGCCACAAGGCTGCCCTTGGTGATTCTCCATTCCATCTTGTTTATGGCCTAGAGCCTATATTCCCAATCCACTTCAAGATTCCCACCCTCCAGTTTATCAATGACTTTTACGAAGGAGGGGATCATAGAGAAGCTTGCTTGATTGAGCTGTTACATTTAGAAGAAGTACGTGACTATGCAATAGAATTTTTTTTCCAAACATCAGGGCATGGTTAAGAGATGGTTTGACTGAAGAGCCAAAATCAAGGCCTTCTGAATCGCAGATTTATTCCTATATTGGGACAAGGCCCACAAAAAGAAAGGGGGGCATAATAAATTTGGCAAGCTTTGGCTTGGCCCCTTTCAGATAGTTGAAATCCTTGGAGACAATTCTTTCCACCTAAAGACCCTAACCGGTGAGGACGTCCTGTTTCCTGTCAATGAGAAGCACCTAAAACATTACTTCCAAACTTGAGCTCTTTTGGAGTTGTCCCTGTAAATACTTGTACATAGGTTAGTTTACGTTGCTTTTTGTTTTCTTTCGTTTCACTTCACTTTTTCTTGTTTCCCGACCATTTTTTCTTGGTGAGGGTGTTCTTCATTTCTATTGCGGTGGCCATGCTCATTCAATGAATAGTTCACTATGTTGTCTGTCTTTAGTGTTCTTTGGTTAAATATTCACTTTCAACCATGGGTCCCTAATAACTACCTCGTAATGAATTCCTCATTTGAACTCTACCTTAGAACTCAACCCTTGGTTGAATCCTTTTATGTTCATCTTAGATCATGCACCAAAACATATATTAATTATTTCCAAAGGGTTGTACAACAGCTGTTATGATGGCTTAGTAAGCGAAAAATCTTAAGTCTGCTCCAGTGACCATTGTGGTTCCCAAGCTCATAGTAAGCTTCAATGCTTACACAGTTGAGAAAGAAAAGAAAAAAGTATTAAAAGAACTATCCAGAGAAAGAAAAGAAACAAAAATGATGAAATCAAGGAACCATATGGGTGTGTAGATAACTCTATCAGGGCTATGGTCACCTAGCTGGTAGTAGATCAATATCTGTGGGATCACAATGACAACTCTGTCGGGGCTATGGACGCCTGACTAACAGTGGGGAAACACCTAGGTTACTTCTGGGGTTGGACGGTTCATGTAGCTTGCTTAGTTTGATTGACTGTTGTTTGTCACAATTTTTGAGGAAAGGGAATGAATTTACTACGTACACACTTATGAAATGTTTGATAGGTTGACTCAACTAAGGATCCCATTTCCTTAGTTCACTTATGGAAGTCTACCCCTAGTCTGTGAAACCAGAGATTCTAGGTTCTAGACGTATACTTATCCTTAGAGCACTCGGGAGCATTCTCCATTAGAGTCATGATTTGTTGTGCCCTAAGCACACACACCCCATTCGAAACAAGGACCCTCTCTTTCCTTTGCCTTGCTGGGTTATTTTGTTGCCATCTCCTTTTGTGTTCCCCTTTGTTTGGTGTTCAAAATGGTCAGTAAGCTCTTAGTGGTGTCATCTTAAGTTGACCATGTTTTTCACCCTCAAAATTTTCAAAGTCCTTAGTCCTTGCGGAATCAAATTGGTTCTTTTCCTTTGCTCTTTTAGGGTGGTGTCTATGGAGCTCATCAGGCCCGCCCTGGCGAGCCACCCCTTCTAGAATTTTTTCACCTTTTTGCCATCCCTTTACCACCTTTCGTTGGTGGCTTTCCATGAGCTGGGACCCAACATCCCTAGCGCCATCTATTTATTGCTAAACTCTCAAGCATCCTTCATCCAATGACACTCCGATCGTCGAAGCCTGGACCCTTCACTGTCGTTCGATCATCACCAAGCAATCAAATGACTATCCATCGATGACCGTCCGATCGTTGGATGCTGGCACTCCCACAACCATTTTCAAATTGAGGCTCACCAACTTTTGGTCTTTTGTACTTGGATTTAATGGCCAACATTTAATGCCCTATTTTCTATAAATAGGAAAATTTGATTTATCATTATCACTTTGAAAATTGAGCAGAAAGAGATCAGAACGATCTAGAGCCATCTTCCTGTGCCATCACCATTCTAATGTGTTTTCTAGCTGATTTGGTTGCCTCCTTCATTGAGTTCTAGAGGTGAGTTGGTCGTCTGCACCTTGTTTTGTGTTTTCCTTTGATTTCTGGTAAAATGAATCAATTTGAAAGAAGAAAACACGTGTCCTCGATAGAGAAGAACATCGCACCCAAAACCCATGTGATAGAAACTTGAAAAACCATCCAAATCACCTACTGGATGACTACAAAACCTTGTCCTTTCGATGCCATTCTTCAACGAGAGCATTTACGCTCTACGGGCCTAAGCCTCCTCATCGCCGTTGCCAACATGAAAAAAAAACATAACATCCAAATAGTGAAACTCTATCAGGTCCGCCATTGTGGGAGGATTTCATCCTTTCATCATTTAAATTTGGTCCTCACAAACTAAGTGGAGTTCAACAAGCTACCTAGGTCTGCGCCTACGGGACTTCGTCCCCGGGGCACTATTTATAGTCCTTTGTTCCAAGTGGTAGTTTGATCTTGACCTTCTGATGCTTCGGGCCTTGCTCCCTCACTCACCGTGCAACATTGCTGACCTTGGAAACAAGTGACTATATGCCAAATTCCTTTCAGGTCTCGGCTCGCAGACCTCCATCTGCAAGCTACCGTGGTGACATCATCATCCTTTACGACTTTCTAGTAACAACCTTCTACCCTCTAGGTTTCGTTCATCTCATGACTGTATGAGTGAAATGATAAAAAATCACCAAGTTCCCAACCTTCAGTGGGTCATTCCCCATGGACCTTTTCCATCGGGACTCCATCCCATCCCAGCCGTTATGAAAGGGAAAATTTCCCTCATCCTCCCAGCCTCTGGAACCTGACCTCCCTTTTTCCAATGAGCTTTAAGTGAAAAAGAAAACACTAAAGTTGAGCCCTTAGTTGGTTCTGATCCCTCAGATTTCCTCCATCGGACCTCTGTATGTCTTTCGCTATTTCCCACGACAATCTCCTCATGACTTTCCACCCAATCTAACTCAAAATTCCCAAACGCCAAGACATGATATCGACCGCCCTCTAGAGCCGCAGGTCTTTCTCAGTGGAACTCCTCCCCTAAAATGTCATCCCACCAAAGTCGTCCTTAACAACATACTTAAATGATAGAGCTCCTCTCTGGTTCTGATCACCCAAGGGTGATCCAAATGCCTTCTAATAAACAAATTGACTTCGACCCACATGTTAAAATAGGGAACTCTCCTTAGTGGACTCCTTAAAGTGGCCAAATCTGAAGGCGTGTTGGGATAGGCAGGCGGTCATGCCCTAATTGCCATCCCTCCTGCAACAACTCTTAAACAACCATCAGGCCAGGGAAGCCTGACCCCTGGGGCCCAAATCATCCAAACACCCTACTATGAACTACTAATGTCAATCTGGATTATATGTTAGATTTCTCAAATGCTGAATTATCCATTCTAACTCCATTTGTAGGGATTTGACTAACGTTTCTGTGTTTTCATGCTCGAATATGCTCACCTCTCTTTTTCACGCAGGATATATGGAATTAGGTGTAGGACCTTCGGGGGCAGCCACTGAGAAAGACAAAGGAAAGGAAACTAAGGCACCCCACGGAAAAGAAGATAAAGACTAGATGAAGTATTAGTTCCAAGGGAAACCCTTGAAATCAAAAGTCACCTCAGTTTGGAAGGAGGTCACCAACACCAATGTCAGACATATAGACATTAGTGAATTCAAGCAGAGAGTCTGAATCAGCCCTAAAACAGAGAATGCACGAGACATTAGTGTTAGTGGAATAGCCAAGGCCGCGACCTTTCCTCCCGCCCTCATTGCCCTTGAACTGGTGATGTCCTGCAAGGAGGCCTATCAAGGGGAAACCAAAACCATAGTAGATAGAGATGGAAATGTTTTGGCTAACATGTCCAATAAGGCAATAAAAAATACTTTCCATATCCCTACCTTTAGGGAGATGGAGCTACCGACCATGAGTGATGGCAAGGCTACGTGGGACGAAGATCCCATTAAATGTAAAAAGACTTATTAATCAATACTGGTTGAAGGAAAAAAGGGGAAGTGTTGCAAAGGTTCCCCAAAATCTCTTTCGCAGTGACTTTTATGAAGATTATCACAATTTGGTGACCCTACTAAGTAGAGTAATTAGATTTCCAACTACTGCTTACTTCCAAGAGTGGATGCTATACTTCGTTGAAGAGATTATCCATGGAGAAACCAAGTTTTACTCAGGTAGGATAATCAATGACTGCTTCCACGAGCAATTTATGGCCGTAAAGAAAACCTCCAAGTTTTACATGACATCCTACTTGGTCTATTCACTAGTCAAACATGTACAATATAGAGGTTTGTTTAGAGCTTTGGATGAGGAACTAGGTAGGGAGTTGAAGGTCTATGATAAATACCCTCAATAAAAATTCAAAAACTTCAAGAGGGATTATTGTAGGGTCAATGATGCTTTCATAGGTCATATCATTAGATTTCTCAGGAGTGACTTTGAGAGGAGAGTCTCTCATAGTGCCAGTGCATTTCTAAAGCAGTTTGTCTTTTTATTCATCTAGTATCTGAAGTTCACATATATTCGTGTAGAAGGCTTTTTAGAAAGACCCTACAAGCTGCCTCAGTATCCCAATGACTGGATCATACTATTAGAGCTCTCTCGGTAGCTGTGGCATGTGCACACCGTTTTAACCAACAAACATAAGGCATGGATTCCCTATCCCCTTTTGTTTGATCAAGGGCTATACAAACTCCATACCTCTCAGTGTGCCGATAATTCAGAGAAGGAACTAGCGGAATACCATTTGAGACTCCATACCGCTCAACCACAGATGGATCCCTATGGCCATATCAAGAAGGCACTTGGACCCAAATATGCCTATCTACATAGCCTCGAGGATTTCTGGGCTAATTGCAAAGATGATAATGAAGTACGAATGATGCACTATATGTGGATGACAACATATTTCATAAAGAGAGTCAATCTATTTCCCATTGTAGATCAGGTAAAGGAGGATGAAAGCACAGTCATGGATCCTCGGTATGATGTAGTTACAATTCTCCTGTTGCCACTAATTGATTGTGATGAACAGGATGTCGACAACCTTGACATTTTAACCAAGCCTATCAAGGCTCGAACAAA
The DNA here is from genome assembly GCA_007258455.2 of Sequoia sempervirens. Lineage (NCBI taxonomy): Eukaryota > Viridiplantae > Streptophyta > Pinopsida > Cupressales > Cupressaceae > Sequoia > Sequoia sempervirens. The sequence continues at coordinate 197,449,435 of VDFB02058242.1, read as the reverse complement.
AGAATGGATTGGCAGATAGATTTCCCAATTGAAGCAAAAAGGAGTCACTTTGACCTATGAGGGGCTAGAGAACAAGCCAATGAGCAAAATGACACTAGGACAGTTGCTGCCCCATCAGGAGAAAATTTGAAATTCGCTCCAGTTACCAGGTCAAGGAAAAGAAAAGAGACCGATGAGAAACAACCCAATCCCAAGGTATATGCCAAAAAGGCTTCAGAAGGTGAACCTTCCAAGAAACACAAAATACTAGGTAGTTTCACAGAGATTCCTCCTATTCAAGAAGATCTGCTACATGAGGGAGAGGAAATGGATGTTGAGCAACCAAAATATGCACCTATTGCTTCCACTACTACTGCCCCTCCACCTACTTCTCAAGAAATGGTAGCTACTTCCTCGCCTGCGGTGGATATCTTGGTCCACCTTGCCTCTTCTCCACCTACTAGGCAGGTTGTAATGATCGAATCTTCTTCCACCACCACCCCTCCACTCTCTTATACTTCCATGTCCTCAACCACATCTCTCTCATTAGTGACAACAACAATTCCAATGCCCACACACTCACTTCTAGAGGCCTTCTCACGACATATGCAAAACGTTCCCATTGAGCTTTCTGAAGTATTGATGAATCGAGCCATCCAAGTTTCCTTGGCATAGGTTCTAGCCAACATTCCTGCCTCAATCCCTTTGACTAAACCACCAAAGATGAAAGCCACGATGAAAATATCTGAGGAGTTAGAGAGGCAGGAAAAACAAGGGTATTGGAGGAGGAAGCAAACGATTACCATGAACACCTAGACCACCAACACTTGCAAATTGATAAGTTGGTTCATGAAGGGGAAGGAAAAATATTTCGAGAGTGATGAAGAAGACCATTCCAATGCCAAGTAAATTGTGGAGACTTTTGATGCAGGCCTTGAGGAGGAGTTGGCTCAACAATTGAAGGATGCTGGAGATGAAGTAGAAAAGCCACCTTCTGAAGAAGAAAGGGAGCCAAGTGATAAAATGGAGGAAGATTGTAAACTTCCAATTGGAGAACAAGAAGAAAGCCTTAAGCTTGATGAAGAAATGTCTCTCTTAGAAGAACAAGAAAGACAAGAAAAAAAAGAACAAGATAAGCCACCTTAGCATGAGGAAGAGGAATTAAAGAGGAAGATAAACCTGAAGAAGAGTCTGAAATGGGTAAGCCTAAGATAGAATCTCACAGAGAAGGACATCCTAAGGAACATAGGCATGAGGCTGAATAAGAGGACAACCCAAAGAAACACATGCCCACCAAGTCCCCGATCAAAGACATAGTGTTCATCTGGGGCTCTAACGAAGAAGAAGGAGAAGACATGAGGACAGAGCAAGAAACTCCAAGTGATAAAGAGATTGAAGTAAGGAGGAACGAAGAAGAAGGTGATCATGAATCATCCAAAGAAGAATCTTAGATTCCTGAGTGGTTGGAAAAGAAATTAGAAAAGAAGACTCTGGGTCCCAGAGATCCCAAGGCAAGACTTGAGGCTATCTTAGCTCAAGTACAAGTCAACATGAAGAAAGAAAAGAACCCTAAAGTCAGATCCAAACTAACCATGGATGCTTCTAGGTCTAGGACTGTACAAATTTACATGCCAGTTGTTGGGGAAGAAGGGATAAGTTATGACATCTCCACCATTAACCTGGGGACAACCACCAACAAACATAACATAGATCATCTCCAGTAGTCTGTTGCCATAGTAGTACATTTGATACAAAAGGATAAAGTCTCCAAGGAAGAACTTAAGGCACAAGTGGCTGATTTGACTGACTATATTCAGCAATGGTCATCCACAGAGGAACTTCCCATGGCATTCTTGGATCCGCCACTACTACTGTCCAAAGAGAAAATTGAAAAATTGAGAAAAGAAAGAACTAGACTAAAACTATAGAGGATTGGTTCCAACAGGTTTTGTATGCTTGAAACATGGGCATTAATCACCCTGTCAGGACAACGAATAAGTTCTTGGAAGTACAAAGACACCTAGAGGGCATGAGAAAGTTCTGCATTGACTTCCTGGGAATATATGGGTCCACTTGTCTTAAAATTGAGGCCATCATCAAGCCACCTCAAAAAACATGGGAAAAGGAGCTTGCATTCACAGAGGACGATCACTGGCTAGTGGATAAGCAGAAGATGGACTTCGGCCATAGAAAGGAGATATTGGAGCAAGTGCTCCACAAGGTGGAACTTGACATTGATTGGGAAAAGGACGTTGGGACTGATTGTGTTTAATATTTTAAATTAATGATAGGTTACGACATGCCCGCCATCGAGATTGACCCAAAAAAGATAAATCCTTATTTCTAGAAGAAGATGGAATGTTGGGCAAGCTCACCATGGATTCCATGAGTTTTGCTGATAAGGTTTTCACCCAATCTAAGCAGGTCAAGGACAACACTACTAAGTATGATGGAGATTGGGATATGGTCACAAACCGATCCAAGCAAGGGAACTACCAGGTGCTCCAATCTAACATAATGGAGGTTGATAAGCTCCAAGCATTAATCAACAAAATTATGGAGTATGCCACTTTAAAGAAGTAGGAAGGAAACCCAATCATTGATGACAAGCTCCTCATTGAATAGTTGTAGCAAAGGAAATCAACTAGAACACAAAGTGCTAAAGTGTTGCCATATAAAGACAAAATAGGGAAAAGACAAGGATGTAATTTTAAATTGTAATATATTTGGGGGTAGGTGAAACCCTAGTTTGTAGTGAATCTTGGCCACACAATGCAAATCACTCTTGGCCATTCATTTTTCTTTTTGAACACTATAAATAGGGGGTCTCCTCTCATTTTCAAGAGAGAGCTGAGTTGTTGTAAAGGCATGCTGCAAAATTTTTAATAGAAGTTCATTTATTTTTGGTGGAATCTTGAGTTTATTTTGCATGTTGCATGATTCATCTCCCATTGTTAGTTGATTTAGATAGATTTAATTTTTTGTTCTTCTTGGTTTCAAATTACTTTGATAGATTCGTTAATGCTATTTAATGTTGTGTAGATTTCTGCTATGTTGATGTCTTTCTTGTCCATACTTTTTGTTGTTTATTGATGGTAGATAGTAGCGTAAAGTTAGTTTGGGCATAAACTAAAGCTTCTCCAAACTTCTATCTTTCATTCATGCATGTTTATGGTGAATGAATGGTTGAATATTTTCAGTCCTTAGAAGCTTGCACAAGTTTCATGACATTGTGATTCAATCTGGTTAAGTGAAATTCTATTTTAAGGAAGTTGTCCACAATAGAACCCACCATGACCACTGTTCATTGCTAGTTTCAGATCCAGGAACCTCCTCTCTTCCCTGCCCCCATTTTTTTTAATAAATAACCTATGCTAAGGTTCATTACACATTGTAAAGCCAAATATTGAGATAAAATAGGATTTTAAGATCATTGTTCGAACTGACAACAAACAACACTCTAACTTCCCATGCTAGGAACTCCATTTCAAGATTCACCTGATATCCAACCAAACTCTGTAAGCCACCCTATGATTACCGCAAAAATCACATCAAATATCAACTGATAAATTCCATGCATGTCATGACCTGACAGTCGAGAGACCTTGGGGTAGTAATTTGTAATTTTCTTGCGAATTTCTACCTTTCAAGAGAAGTAGTGCACATACACAGTACCTGTGTTGAGAAAGTGTACAAAACACCCATCAATAGGGTTTTTTTTACCAGAAAGGGTTTTTCCCACATATATTTGTGTGTTTATGTCTTCTATTTCATCTTGCATGGTTTTTTATTATGTTTGTTGAATCTATTAATGATGTGATTGAAGCCAGTTAATTTGCATGAGTTTCTCTCAAAAGGATTAATGTGGGAAATGAACTATTCCTATTTCTTTTCGAGATGCCCAACCATATTTCCCTACATATTGTAGGTTGTGAAGAAGGATTGTTGAAGGAAATGAAGCATATCAATCAAGGATTGATACAATATTATTGTAATCTTGTTCTAAGGTTAAATAATACAAGCACTATTGATTTTGGTGGAGTTTTTTCCCAAAAGGGTTTATCCATGTATATGTTGTGTCACTTCTATATTCTTGTCTCATTTTTCTACAATCTTCCATCTCTTTCTACAATTGGTAAAATTGATCTAAATAGATTAATCATACACAAAGAATTGTGACAAAGAACACTTAATTAAATCTATAGTCTCATAGTTTTACAAGTTTTAAGCTACAATATTACCTTCATTTTTAATATTTGGTATTAGATCTATTGGATGGTTAGAGTTTGGGATTCCTTTCTCTTAAAATTTTGAAGGTTTTTTGGCTATAGTGGGAGCTTTTACTATTATGTTATTTCAGATTTGCAAAAGAAGTGTGTTACAATGAGTTCTTCTTCTCATCTAGATATTGAAAGATTAAATGGATCTAGTTATGAGATGTGGAAACTAAACATGGAGTTGTATGTAAAATTTAATACATGTATTTGGGTTGATGGTTGTAAGACTTGGTATGGCTTGCTCAATCCTTGAAAGGAAAGGCTTGGTAAGAGAGGAGTTCTCCTAGGTGGTAAGGGGGGGATTGTTGGGTTAAACTAGTTCTTGGGTTAGAATTAGTTGATTCACCTTTAGTGGTATTTAGCACATGTTTTTGTGCTAGTTGTCTTGGTCGATGGTTTTGGAACTCATGGTTTTGAGCCCATGGTTTTACATGTATGGAAGCCTATATAATGGCTTGGTGACTCCATTATAAGTGCAGTTGGTAGTTTGATGTATGCAATGGTCTGTACAAGACCAGGTATAGCCCAAGCAGTGGGAGTTCTAAGTAGGTTTATGTCTAACCTTGGTAAAGAACATTTGACTTATGTTAAGAGGGTGTTTAGATATTTACAAGGTAATTTTGGTTACTGTTTGGTTTATCATGGTGCTAATGATATTGGTATTATGCATAGATCATTGGACATACAGGGTTTGGTTGATTCAGATTGGGAAGGAGATCTTGACAGTCAGAGGTCGACAAGTGGTTGTGTTTACTTTTTTTGGAGATGTGATTAGTTGGATGAGTAAGAGGCAGCCTACAGTTGCTTTTTCCACCATAGAAGCATAGTACATGGCTGCTACACATGCCTCTAAAGAGGCATTTTGGTTATAAAGACTTGGGAAAGGTATTGGTTTTAATTGCAAGAAAATTAGAATTGAATGTGATAGTCAGAGTGCTATTTGTTTAGCCAAAAATCCTATGTATTATTCTCGTACTAATCATGTTGATGTCCAGTATCACTTTGTGTGAGAAATGGTTAAAATTTGGAAAGGTATTGATATAGAAAGTTGACACTTTGATCAATGTTGTAGATCATCTTACGAAACCAATTCCTACAAATAAGTTCTCTTGGTGTAGGAAGGGCAATGGCCTTGAATCCTGTACTTGATTTATAATAATGATTCCTTTTTTAGAATAATTGCAATGTATAATTTCAAGTGGGAGAATGTTGGGAATAGGATTCCATTTAATTTCAATCCTAAACATATTTTATGTATCTCCTAAGTCCTTGGAAAGTGTTCCCCAACAATTGGATTAGAAAGAGATTAAATTCAAATGAAATGAACATGTAAATTGACATTTGTGATTATTCCTAAATGATAGGAACATGTGGGGATGTACAAGAAGAGCTCATACAAGATAGGAGCACATGGGGCACCCATGTGGAAGGTGGAACCCACCTTGCTTCAGTTAACTATTTCGAGGATTGATAACACTTCAATAATGCATGTTTTGATCCTACAAGTTAGGGATTGATATTTACATGAGTGGATTGGAACTATTAGTTTAGTATCAATTTAGTTTAGTTCAGTTCAATTTAGTTTAGTTTAGTTTAGTTTAGTTTAGTTATGGTTCAGTTATCTTTAGTTGCATGTAGTTAGTTTGAGTTGAATGCTAGTTGACTTGATTTGATTTGAGTTGCATGACTAATGAATTTAGTTGCATGATATATAATAGGCAGATACTTTCAGTTAAGTGGGGATGATCAATCATGCATAATGTTTACATGAATTGATGGAGAGATATGTTTCAGTTAACTATGATTGACTTCAGACCACCTTGGGCACCCAATTTGGCATCTTTTAGTTAACACCTTTTGCATGATAATATATTTACAAGGCTCATTCAAGTGGGCCCATTCTTGGGCACCAAATTTGAGGTGAAGTTTACAAGATATTTTCTTGACCAAAGTTTAGTTAAATGTTCAGTTTGGGGCGCCTAAATTGAGGAAGACTTTGGTTTTCCTTTAGATTACATTGTGGAGCTCTACTTTCCCAATCTAGACATATATTTTTGTGAGTAGCTTTATGCTCTTGTATTGTACAACTCTTATGAGTTTACATGCCCATTAATTGTATATTAATTGCAGCAAGTGTATGAGAGTTCCATGAGATTTTATTGCAGGTTGTGAAGAAGGATTGTTGAAGGCAAGGAAGCATATCAATCAAGGATTGATACATTATTAGTGTAATCTTGTTCTAAGGTTAAATAATACAAGCACTATTGATTTTGGTGAAGTTTTTTCTTGAAAGGGTTTCTCCACGTATATGTTGTGTCTCTTCTATCTTCTTGTCTCATTCTTCTACAATCTTCTGTCTATTTCTACAATTGTTAAAATTGATCTAAACAAACTAATCATACACAAAGAATTGTGACAAAGAATACTTAATTAAATCTATAGTCTCATAGTTTTACAATTTTTAAGCTACAATATTACCTTCATTTTCAACAGATTAGAGGTTGTGCGTAGTCTAGCCCATATAGTTGATAATAATATACCTACCATGGCTAGTTGTACTCAAGCTTTGGGATACACTCAAATCCAAGGAGGAAATCAAGTCTCCCTCCCTACAACTATAGCCTCTATTTCTACATACACAAATCCATTTGTTGCTTCAAAAAAATAACCAACCATTGGAATAACTTACACATTAGGTCTTTCCACTAGACATCCTTATATTTTTGGATCTTCCCATGTTACACATCAATTTTCATCACCCCTCACAAATTTTCCACATAGTAGCCCACCTAGTACATACACACTTCCACCATGTTCACCACATTCCCAAAACATGTGAACTAATGATTCCATTATCAACCAAATTTTTCCAAATTTCACCTCACTTAAACAACAAATCTCAACCTTGAACCAAAACCAAAATGAACAACCATTGTAATATATCAAAAGTAGCCCATTCTCACTTGAAATATTGAAATAAAAAATTCCACAACACACAAGGATACCCTAATTTGACAAGTATAATGTTAACGGGGATCCTAGCAATCGCATATCAGCATATACTACCATGTGTAGTGACTTTATCCTTGAGGATAAGCTCCTAGCTAAACTTTCGCTTAGGTCATTGATAGATATGGCCTTGAAATAGTTTTGTGCATTACCCAATAATTCAATCCACTCATTTAATGAGCTCGCTATTTCTTTCCTCAGTCATTTCCAAGTCAACATTGGTCCCAAGATCAACATAATTGCTTTAATTCAATGAAAACAAAGACAAGGTGAAAAGGTTACAAATTTCATAAGCCACTATCAGTTGATTCTATCACAAGTCAATATAACTCATATGGATGTGGAAATCCAAAGAATATTCATTGAGAACTTGCAAGAGAACATAAGGGAAAAAGTAATATTAATGAAATTTCAATTCTTTATAAGCATCTATACGACACTTCTTGATTATAATAATTCAATAAATAAGTATGAAGAAGCATCTTCATTAGTTCATACTAAAAAATATGAACCTATACCTCAAAATAACTATCAACCATTCAAAATAAAAACAAAATTTTTATCAAGTTTCACACACCTCCAACAACCAACCACATTAAACCTCATGTTGTCGCTATAAGTTTATATTCATACCAATTTAGACCAAGAGATAGGAAATTCACATAGTTACTTGACACTCTCCACTCCATCATGTTACACATTTTGAGTAAAAACCTATTCCGATGGCCTCTTGTTAAACTTGTGGATACAACCAAGAGTCTACCTCCAAATTTCAATCCAAATGCATTTTGTAACTTTCATCACACAAATGAACATGATAAAAAATGATGTATGTGTCTTAAACATCAAGTTTAGGAGCTCAGTGATTCTAATCACATCCAATTGGGTGGTTTTAATGACCAAGGGAATAAGTCTATTGCCCCACCTAACCAAAAATTGAATTTTTTTACCAATCCTATGCCTAATCATTCAACCAAGTTTGTGAAAGCTTCTGATGTTAAGAGTGATGTGATGAATATTGAAAAAATTTATGATATGAGTGATGACATGAATGATGATAAGAGTAATGATAAGAAGTATTTAGACTACATGGTTGGTTTTGTATATGTACAACCTCATAAGGGCCAAACTATCATGTTACCTGACATTGCTTTTACTAATGATGATGCACTTAGACATGTGCTTGATGGTCCTCTCTACATTGCTAGTTGTATCAATAAAAAACCTATAAAAGGAATACTCATTGATCCCACATGTGCAAAGAATGTGATCATTGAGGAATTCTTATTTGTGCAAGAGCTTTATCAAGATACTTATGAACAACTAAAAGTATGGATAAATACTCATAATGGTTTTTCTCACCCTACGATTGGCTCCATAATCATTCCTCTTAAAGTCGAACCAAAGCAAGTAGATGTATCATTCTTCATCATCCCATCATCAGACCAATTTCATGTGAAGCTAGGCTATCCATGGCTTTGCTCCATGAATCTTGTCCCATTAGTCATTCATAAGTGCATAAAATTCCCCTTTGAAAATAAGATATTTACAATGCATCATAGTGGATTTAATCCTTTGTCTTCCCATGAAAAATTTTCATTGGATTTATTTTGGCCTAAACCTATGGAATCTATAAAGCCTCATGAATATTTATTTTTCAAGTCATATCAAAATTTTAAGGCAAAGCACATAGTTGAATTATCTCTTAGCAATATTCCTAAGGGTGATAGGTCGATGGTTGTTCCTTATCCCCAACCCATCATGGATGAACCTATGATTGAGACAAAAAACCTTCCAAGTAATGAAGATAAGTACAATTAATCTCCTCCACCCATATAATATAAAATATCAAGAGACAATAAAATGATCCCTTTTGTGCCTCCGAAGATAAAACAAGTGTATAAACCTAAAGAGATAGTATTTCCTTAACCCCCAGTGGTCTCCTCGGTTGCTCCCTTAAGGGAAGGAAAGAAACCAATGGTTGAGAAACCCACTCCTACCCATCACAAATTGAAAATTGTGCAAAAATAAATAAAAGTGCTAAAGAGTGTAGGTGCAAGCATCATGCTATTGCTTACCAATTGGAAGAAAAGAACAAAACAATGCATGATAATCCAACACCTATAGAAACAAATCAAGAAGAAATTAAAATTTCACCAAAAAAAGGCATAGAACCAAAACAATAAATGAAACAAGAATATCTGACTACAATTTCCATAAAACCTCCTATTGAGATCAATTTGGATGATGATGTTGAAATTGCTAAAATTGATGAGAAGGTGCATAATGAGCTTAGTGTTTTGTTTTTAAAGGAAATGAATTTATATGGGGGAAACCATGCTAATCCTCTTGATGAGAGTGACCCACCACATGTTGCACTTGGAGATGCTCCTAGTACAACACTTGCTATAGTCCCTTTAGCTAGTTATCCACCTTCTATTTATGATGAGCAAGATTGGGATGTGGATGGTTGGCTTTAGGTCAGCTCACATGTGACATACTCTTTTATGTTTTTCCATGTGTTCTTTGTGTTTGCTTACGTGTGATGTGATCTCATGTGTTGTGTTTCTTGGTGTGTTTTTAAATATTTGTGATTTTTCTTTGGATGACCCTTGTTGCTTTGTTAGCACAATGATACAATGGAAAGGAACTTGTCATGACATTCTTCTATTTGTATCTTGGTTCTTCTATATTTCGTAAACATTATATTTTCTTTTTGTCTTGTGTTTTCCTTTTGGGGATGATGCAAAGTATTAAAACATTTATGTCTCTTCCATGTTGACCGAAAAAATTCTTTGTTTTCTCTCTCTCTATGTTTCATTCCTCCTTTGTGTTAATTGTTTCATGAACATTTGGGGGATGATGTCAGTTTTGAGCTCTATTATATTACTATAGTGAAGATGTATACTAACCCCAGATCTGTGGATCCCTCAGTATACTTTTCTGTGTTGTTTGTTGTATTGCATTTGGGAGAATTTTTTTCCATGAAGTAGTTTATTTGGAAACATGTCATTGGCATAAGGCTTTCCAAATAGGCTCTTGTGATCTTTTGTTACATGGAATTTATCATTTTTCTACTTTAAAGTAATTTCTCACAACATGGTGTTTAACAATTCCTTTAAAGTGGGAGCATACATTGGCATTATTTTGCTTCACATTTTTCATAGAGGCTAAACTTAGTGGTGCATTGACATTGATATTTGACATTTTCTTGGCTTCACTTTGTTCAAAGGGTTTGAAATTAGTGTAAGAATTGGTATAGAATTTTGATCATTTTTTGTAGCACTTTATCAAATCATGAAGTATAACTCTTGGTATGTTTATGAGCACACCTTGTAGACCTAGTGTGTGTTTTTCATTTTGCTACCTATTTTGGGGGCTCACCTAGTGAATATATGACTTCACTAGCTTGTGTGTGTATAGGAGTGAATTTTTACCCCTTATGAAAATTCCCCATTTACCCCTCCTCACGTTAGAAAACCAAATTTGAAGGTTAAATTCCACATAAGCTCATTTCCTTCATTCCACTTGGCACCTGTTTTGTGTGTCGGTAGAGAAATAACTATCGAGGATGCCTACGTGACACATAGACATCCGCGTAGCGCACTTACATCCTTGGAAAAGTCCTACGTCTAGAGCCTATAGAGGCATTACACTTCCCATTGGAGGTCGATTTGTAATGCCCCCAAGACTAACCGACTTGAATATGGCCATTTTCTTCACTCTCTCCTTCAAATTCACTCCTACATGCTTTTGATCTTTGTAATCCTTTAACACACTCTCCAAGCCATTCTCTAAGCATTCTACACATCTTTTCTTGCGTCCATCACTCTCAAGCAACACTTTGGCACTCCATAGCAGCAACTACAACACTTCGTCAACTCCGTAGATCAAGTGTGGAACAACACCATTGCAACAGGGGCTTGAGTCCTCTCATTTTCTCCTGAATTAGCTAGTGAGCTCTTAGTGGAGGTGGTTATCTTTCTACTCCTCTCCTCTATGATTTGGTGGGTAGCACCTTACTGTTTTATAGTGCTTTTGTGTTCTTTACTTCATTTCCTTCTTTATAATATATTTCTCTACAGTTGCTATCTTTCCTGTCCGTGGAGGTGGAAACACCAAAATGGGGGTCTGAATGAGGCAGGACCCTATACAACCATCCAACAATTTTTGTCTTTATTGTGTGTAGGTGAATATGCTTCTTGGAGCTAGCTAGCGAACAAGCTTTTCTGTGAGATCATTCTTGTCACCCTATCATTAATCTACTTACTTTATCACATTCATCAATACATTTTGTATTTCATAGTGCTATTTTTTTCTCCTAAAAACCATTAGCTACTTCATTAGTCTTTTTTCTTGTGTTCAACCTTGTCTTGTTGGTCCTCTGGTCATATGAATGCCAATGAACCTAAGAGACACTAGTGCGCCTAGTGCTATTTCAAGTTTCGGCTCTGAAGAGTGATTGAAGGACCTTATAGTCCTCATCATTATTATCCCACATCTCCTAACACCCCTTTAAATTGAGGTAAGTTAGGGCAGCCTTTCGCTCTTGGCTCTCTGTGACCTAGGGCCTTGAACATGGTTGGTCCCCCTCTCTTTCTTTTTTGGTGAACCTGACGTGAACCATTTTGGTTTGTTTTGTGATACTGAAAGTTTCTTTCCTCATATCCTAGGAGTGTTGTAGGTGTGAGTGTTGTAAATATTTTTCCTTACAACCCAACCTGCGACCCCTAGTAGGCATAGTTGGAAGGTTCCAAAGGTGTTGCATAAAGAAACCTTAATTGGGTCACCATCTTATCCTTTAACCTTTAGGGACTCTGTGAAAGTTTCATCTAGTGTGCATAATGTCCTCTTTCTTGCATTAACCTATCCCCTCTACACAACCTATGGATAGTGGTACTAGCATAACCTTCACTTCACAGGACCTACCAATGGGTTTTAATAGGGAACCATCTCCTCTCTATATCCTTGCATGGATCAATGGAAATATCATAACAGGTGTTCTCATTGATTCGACGTCTCAAGTAAACATCATAACCAAGGAGATAATGCTAATCAAATTCTTGCATAAAGATGGGTATGATGCACCTGTGAGCACCACCGCAGGCATGACATACCTTTCGTACCCCATTTGGGTAGTATTGTCCTATCGGTCTTGGTTGGTCCTAAATCTGTGAAGCTTCTATTTGACATAATCCCTAAGTCTGAACAATTTAGAGTGAAGTTGGGTATCCCTTGGTTAGTAGCTATGAATTCCGTACCCTCGGTCGTGCATAAATGTTTAAAATTTATCCATAGGGGTTCCATGCATGTGATTCATGACACTGGTTATAAACCATCGGTTGCTCATGGTAGCTACTCCTTGGATTACTCCTAGCCTGCACTCGTTGGTCCTCTCTTGCCTAGGATGGAACTCCTACATCAAATGTATCAAAATTATAAGAAAGGGTGCCTAATGCCAAAAGTGAAATACCCTTTGTTGCCTTATGTTGTCTCACATAGGGCTTATCTAAAAGCTGACAATGATGCCGCCAAGGTACATAGAAGGGAAGAAGAGAAGTGGTCCTGAGATCCTCCTTCTTCCTCTTTTTTGTTCATCCTAATGCTTCCTCTCACCCCACTAAGGCACCATTAGATTCTATTCTATGTTTGCGAGAGAATCCTATGGTGCCCACTTGGTGAAAGCCCAAGCGTCCCACATTTGAGCTTCCTATTTTTCCTACGGAGCCTAGGTTTGTTTGGTATAACATGAAGAAAGGTCACCATGGAGAGTCCTCTTTGTCTTGACCTCTATGGCCTCCTACCACTCATGCTCCTAAAGTAGTGAATGGGCAGAGGCCCACTACTAAGGAACTTGAGCTGACTCCCTCTACTACTTCTCAACTTGCTCCTCCTACTCTCGTTCAGAAGTCTATTCCTTCATTGGAAATGACTGTAGTGGACACTCCCATGGTTGAGTAGGAGCCTTCCATTCCTTTGCAGCCTTTGAACTTTGGTTCAAGGAGTCACAAAAACCACCTTGTGCGCAAGCGTAAGTGATGGAAAAAGGATATCATAGTTGAGTAGGCCACCTTATAGAGGAAGGAAGAGGAGACGACCACCCTTGTATCCAGACCTCCCACTGTGTCCTCCTCTCTTCTCCCCTATGCTTCCATTCAAACCAACTCTCTATCACTTTTGGCTTTCACTGTGAGTGAGAATGTGCTTGACCCCAGAAAGGTGTTAGTGTTCATCGCTCCTTTGGTGGAGCTACCTCTGTTGATTGTCCCTTTCAGAAGTCCAGCCTTTGTCAAAACCTATAGATATGACTAACACCTCAGTCATATCTACTGCGGTTCTTTCCTCCTCCTTTTCCTCTGCACTTCTTGCCTCATCTATGGGGAGTTCGCCTCCTTTGATGAAGTAGAAGGTAGAGTGTGGTCCTTCTATCAACGAAGGATGTAAGAGATGCCCACCTTCTCTAAAAGATGGTCTCATGCTGACTTGTTCTGTCCTAGTGACGAAACCAGTCTAGACTTCTCCTAAGTTCATCACCTCTCCTGAATCACTCGATGAGTCTAGTGGTGGATCTTGGGTGCAACCTTCTCTGTCCATTGAGGTAAGACATGGCACTCCTATGAAGTGCTTGTTTAACTCTTTGAATGAGGTTCTGGTGTTGTCGACAATTTTTGTGAAATTGCTGACCTTAGCTCCACAAGAGCTCAGTGGAGAGGACCTTGTGGGGCACTTTTTCTTAGCCCCTGTTTCAAGAGGGTTGGATGCTCCTCCTCTTAACATTCCACCACTGTAGGTTCATCCTCCTTCCCCCTATGATGATCTAGAGTGGGAAGTGGATGACCTCTTGGTCGATTAGTGTTAGGGGGAGGCCCTTTCTTTATCTTTAGATTAGATGTGTGTGTGTGTGTGTGTTGTGATATGTTCCCCCATGATCATGCTATGTGTGCTTGGATGACCCTCATCACCCCTATTGGTGCTTGGATACATGGGTGGTTTTTGTGTTGTAAACCTTCTTCTATTTGTATCATCATTCTTCAATGTTTGTGACTTGATTTTTGGAAAATTGGGGATGATGCAAAGCATTGGGGGCATTTAGGCTTCCCTTCCATGTTGACCCAATCTTTTATTTTTACCGTTTTCTTGTGCATTCTTCACATGGTTTGATATAGTAGGGGGTTGATGATAGTTCATTTTATATACTATTACTATACATACATATATTTATGAGCAATTCTGACCCAAAAATATCAAGCTACCCTTGTGCCCTTTGTTCATGTTTTCTTTTTTACTTGAGTTGTCCCTCTTATGTGCGATGACGCCTCTTCTTCAACATTTTGATTTTCATAAAACACTTTCATTGCCAACGAATCTTTTCTCTAGAATCTTCACAAACTTGTTTTCAAGAATCACATTGTCGACTTGAAACCCTAATGGAACATGTTTCCTTCACCATGGGTTCACAAAGAAAGAACTTGAGAACCTTCCTTCAAAGTGGGAACAAATTTGAACTTCCCTTTGCATGGGGGCATATTCTTCCTTTCAAATTCCTTGATGAAGTGAAAATATTTCAAAAGGATTCCTTCATGATACATCGATTCGAGAAAGAAAACACCTACTTTCGAACAACACGTCCCTTGAGTGGACCGCTTCTTCACGTCAGATTTCCAAGGGAGCCCTTTGAAAAATTTCCAACTTGTTGATGGTCTGCATGATTCTCCACTTACTTTCTTGCATGTCCGCTTTATGAAATTTTCTATCTATAGGTAAACAAGTCTCTTTGCAGGTGCGCCCGTGAAACTACTTTCTGACTCCGTGAAGTTTGCTTTCCTTGGGTTTCCTCCATGTGAGAGATCTTGGAGAACACCTTCCTACAAGTCTGTGGGTCTATAGGTCACTTTCTTTAAGCTTCCTCCATGTGAGAGATCTTAGGGGTGGCTCCCCTATAGGTCTACAAATCTGTAGGGCACTTTTTTGGGTTTCCTTCATGTGAGAGATCTTGAAGGACACCTTTCCTGGAAGTCTATAGGTCTATAGGGTGCTTTCTTGGCTTCCTCCATCTGAGAGATCTTAGGGGATGCTTCCATACAGTTCTATGGGTCTATAAGGCGCTTTTGTGGGTATCCTCCATGTGAGAGATCTTCAGGGACACCTTCCTTGTAGGTTTGTGGGCCTATGAGGCAGTTTCTTTTTGGGGGTTACATCATTCTAGGTCTATGGGCCTATAAGATTCTTTCATTCTTTAGCCTCATAGTTCTATGGGGCTATGAAGTCCTTTGCTTGTCCTGCACTCTCAAGTTCACCAAATTGTGGTCTGCTTCCTCGATAGTTTAGGTATACATTTCTAACCTTACTACTTCTTCGATCTAATTTACCAAAGCACTCATCTGTATTCGTGCTCACTAAAGTGGGGAAAAAATGTATAGGAGTGAATTTGCACCCCTTATGCAAATTACCCTTTTACCCCTCCTCACTTTAGATAGACAAATTCAAAGGCTAAATTCCACATAATCCCCGTGCCTTCATTCCACTTGGTTCTTGTTTTGTGTGTTGACAAAGGAATAACTTTCGGGGATGCTCATGTGGTGCGCAGACCTCCCTAGTAGATTCCTGTGTCTGGAGCCTATAGAGGCATTACACTTCCCCTTGGAGGTTGATTTGTAACACCCCCTTGACTAACCAACCTGAATATGGTTGTTTTCTTCACTCTCTCCTTAAAATTCACTCCTTCTACACGCTTTTCATCTCTTTACATCCTTTAGCACACTCTCCAAGCCATTCTCTAAGCATTTTACATAGCTTTTCTTGCTTCCATCACTCTCAAGCAACATTTTGGCACTCCATAGCAGCAACAACAACACTTCATCAACTCCATAGAGCAAGTGTGGAACAACACCATTGCAACAGGGGCTTGAGTCCTCTCATTTTATCCTCCATTAGCTAGTGAGCTCTTGGTGGAGGTGGTAAGCTTTCTACTCCTCTCCTCTACGATTTGGTGGGTAGTACCTTACTATTTTGTAGTACTTTTGTGTTCCTTACTTCATTTCCCTCTTTATTATATATTTCTCTGCAGTTGCTATCTTGGTTGTTCATGGAGGTGGAAACACCAAAATGGGGGTCTAAAGGAGGTAGGCCCCTATAATGCCACCCAACAATTTCCTCTTTATTGTGTGTAGGTGAATGTGCTTCTTGGAGCTAGCTAGTGAACATGATTTTCTATGAGATCATTCTTGTCACCCTAGCATTAATCTACTTACTTTATCACATTCGTCTATACATTTCATATTTCATATTGCTATTTTGTTCTCCTAAAAAACATTAGCTAGGCCGTTAGTCTATTTTCTTGTGCTCAACCTTGTCATTTTGGTCCTCTAGTCATATGGATGTCAACACACTTGAGAGACGCCAGCACACATTGTTGTCATCGTGGAACCACGCTTTTGTCCTTGGGCAAAGAGCTTCCTGAGGCACAGTGTTGAACCTAAAAACTGACTTACCTAACCCTATTCCAAGTTTCAGGTCTGTAGAGTGATTGAAATACCTTATAGTTCTCATCATTCTCGTCCCGCATCTCTTAACACCCCTTTAAGCTAAGGTAAGTTAGGGAAGCCTTCTGCTCTTGGCTCTCCATGATTTGGGGCCTTGAATGTGGTTGGTCCCCTATCTTATAGCGTGTCTTCCTTATTTATGTTTTACCTAGAAAATATCATACATTGCTATTGTGTGAGTCGTAAACATTTTTGTATGACCACTGGCATAATATAGCTTGTTAGCCCATACCCCTTTTCTCTTTTTCTTTGCATTTACTTTGACATTGTATGTTTGTGTATCTTGTCTTGTTGTGTATAATGAATGTGTGGTTTTTGTGTCTATGTTAGTTTTCCATGGGATCTTGGGGGCTTGGTCTCCTCCTTGATCCTTAGTCATCCTATCTTTTCAACATTTGTGCAACTAGACCCCTCTTGACATATATTTCTCTACTTTAGTGTGAGTCTGAGTGTAAGTTCATACTCTCACTGAAGTGGGGGCTAAATGTAGCATTTAAAATTATCACCCATGATGATTTCACACTATTTTTTTCTCCCCTTTAAGGTATTGGACCTAACTAAGCATTCAATTCCTAAATTATGTATTCCACAACTTATTTTAAATATTTTTTGACAATTTGTAAGTATAAAAAATTCTCTTATTTAATACTTTGTCCCCAAATTTTAAACTTTCGAAATATAGGGCAAGGACACTGGCGCCTAGGGCACCTATGTCCCCCTATTTTGTCTCCAAATTCAAATATGTCGATTGTGACACTTTATTATTTGAAATTCAAATACTTAAAGTTAGCTATCAGGATTTTATTTTTGGGAAATTGAATAAATTCCTATAAATACCTAGTTATTGCATCATTTCACATCTAACACTCATGAACAAGCAAGAGGTTAAAATATGAAGCAAATACTATTATAAAGAACACTATTTAGCATTCAAGAGTATAGTTTTCACATCATTATTACAATAATTCAAGATCTAACATCATGTGTGTTCATGTCGCTTTGTGAAGGCTAACATTGTTGTAGGTCTCCAAGAATTCAAGCATTCAGGCAAATCTATCAAGCAAGATCCAAGATACTTGAAGTCATGTGTGTGACTTCAGTGCTTCAAGGAAGCTATTGAATAGTGGTGAGTTGTAACAAGTGGTTCATTCATCATTTCCTTCCTTTCCTTTATAGGTTTATCATTGACATTGTCATTATGGAAATGAAAACACTAACAAGGAGTTTGAGAGAGATAAGCACCTAAAATTTCATGGCATTTTCCCTATTTGTGAATATTTAGGTTACAGGTTGAAGAGGATCAAAGGAATTTTGAAGATACTTTGTTCATTGTTGCATTCAAACCCTATTCCTTGACAACCCACAAAAAGTCAATTAAAGAAATATCTAGAAGCAACTTGAATGGTTCCAAGTAGAAAATGAAAATATAGTTTTGGAATCATAGGACTATGAAAATAGCCCTAGTAGGAGAGTGGCACCCCCAACACCAACATCTTAATCATTTTTGTTGAAATTTATATTACAGGTGCACAGTGTCCTCCCCTTTCTATTTTTGGTATCTAATTTCCTCCATGATATTCTAGATCTACTTTTTCTTCATAAAAGTGATAATTTGCATAATTATGACAATTAAATAATTGCATTTTATAATTACATCATTTCCAAATTTGGTCCAGGTAGGTTGAATCACCTTTTAGGTTGTAAGTCAATCTCATACCTTATCCAAATATATCAATCTGCATTATATCCTTGCATTCATCTATTCCATTCTCATAACCCCCTGAAACATTTTGGGAAAGGTGTCAAATCTCTAAAGTTTTCCCGATCCCATTTGTTTCAACAAGACAAAACCATAGGTCTACATGGTTAGATCAAGAATTCAAGATGTGTAAGGATTTTTTATCGATTGGAACTATCATCTCTATGGTTGATTTTGTAGAAAACTACACATTACAACCACAAAATGAAGTCCAATCTCAATATTACAATTTAATTCAGGTTGCAATTTTTGTTCACATCACATACAAACATACCCTTGATAGCACTAAAAAGAACAAAAAGATATTCAAGGAGTACCATTTTTACATGAGTGATGATCGATCTCATTCATCAGAGTATGTACAATATTTTTTTAATAATTTTTTTGAGTTCTTGTAGGAAAAATATATTACAATGGTTTAACATCTCATTTGGTCAAATAATTGCACCGGTCAATTCAAGAATGCTTGTATGTTTTATTGGTTGAGTAGAATGCATGTAAAGAGGGATATACCTCATATTTGGAGTTTTTTTGAAGTTGGGAATGGAAAAGGGAGCTTGATGGAGCAGGTGCATGTGTAAAGAGGGCTCTACTTAAAGGACAACTAAATATTAGAGATGATGTTGCATTCATTGATGCAAGTTCAATTATTGAGTGTTGTAACTATGCATTGTCACAAGGATGGGAACTTGATTAAGAAGTGTGTAGGTTCTTCTAGTTGGTTGATGAAGGTAAACTGGGAGAGAGATTGGATTATCAAACAATCAAGGAATCATCAAATATGCATTCATTTTGAAGCTCATATGCAAGTACATGGACTATTTGGACATGAGATTTAGCTTATTTTTCTCAGAGTTGTATCAGATGTGAGTGGGATATTTTCAAGTCAACTAAGTGGGTAGATACATGGATTCCACAATATCTAACCCTTTTATATGAAGCTCATTCATCTTTTCTTAGTGAAATAGAAACATCATTTGACTATTGTAATGGAGTGATTTTGCACCCCTCGCAAATTCCCCATTTGCATCCCCTCATCTTAAAAAAATTAAACCCAGTGATGCTATTCCACCTCATCCATTCCGCTTCCACCCACTTGGTGGCTGTTTACAGTGTCGGTGGAGGAATTTTTGTTGGGGATGCTAGCATGGCATGCAGAAATCTACACGGTGTGCTTCCATCTTGATAAGATTCCCACCTTTGGAATCTGTAGAGGCATTACACTTATCCATTGGCGAAGAATAGTAATGCCCCTGTGCCCTTGACCGACCTCAAATGGCTCTTTTGGGATGCTATTCACCTCAAAACAATTCATTCTTCATTAAATTGGATCATCTACACACTTCTTTAGGATTCTTCACTCTTCACATTTCTACACATTTCTTGAGCTTTTCACAACACTCTCCACCATAGTTGAAGCTCTAACGCATTACTCCACTGGATTTCACTCTCGTTGTTGTGACAATGATTGCACCTTCAAGCTTGAGAGCTTACATCTCCATTCATGTGCTCAAGGGAACCTTGTTTGGGAGATGATATCCATTTTACATAGCATTGTCATTTGATTTCGTAGCACAATGTTGTTATTATTGCTTGGTAGCACTTACTTCCATTACTTTGTTTATCGTATTTTCTATCTCATGGCTATTCTAGCTGTCCATGGAGGTGGGAACACCAAAATGGGGGTTTGATTGTGGCAATCCCCAAAACAGCCCCAAAATTTTTCCTCATTCTGTTGTGTGTAGGTTTTGCATTTGTGTGGAGCTTGCAGAAGTCTGGACCATTCGTAAGTTGTATTTCCATCACATTTTACTCTTGTCAAATTCTAGTTAGAACTTTAAACGTTTCTCTCATTATTTTTTTATTTTTTTATTTTCTATATTCATTATTGCATTATATCACATTAGTTAAGTAGTTAGAATGTCTCTATATTTTCATGCTAAATCTCAAACTTTCTATTCGTACGGATGCCAACACACCATGCTATCATCCCTGTTCTACGTTACTATCCTCTAGTAGAGAGTTGTCTAAGTTATAGTCTGAGATCCATAAACATACTCTCTTAACTCCTTGAAACTCTTGAGTTAGTAGAAAGGAAGTAGTATTGAGAGTGCTTTTCTTTCTCTACCCTAAAACATCAAACTTAAAAAATCTTTAGCATGAGGTACATCAAGGCATTTGATCGTTCTAGATCCTCTTGTGACCCAAGGTCTTGAGTGTTCGGCCCCATCCTCTATATTTTGGTGAACCCGATGTGAACTATTCTAGTTCCATTTGGTAGTGTTGAAAGACCCTTTCCTCATGTTCTAGGATTGTTGTGGGTGTGAGTGTTGGAGGGTGCCTAGCCTTGCAACCCAACCTACGACCCCTAGTGGCATAGCTAGGAGGTTTCTTAAGCATTATGAGATGGAACCTTCAGTGGGTCTCCATCTAATTATGAAACCCTTGGGGGTTCTTGCAAAAGTTTTTTCTAGTGTATGCAAATATGGCTTCACTCTTACATCTATCCATCCCATGTGTGCAACCTATGAGTTGATCTCTTGCTATAAAATTTACCTCACAAGATTTTCTGAAGAACTCTAATAGAGAACCTATTAGAACTGTAAATTTTTGAAATTTTATAGTTGTCTATACTCATAAGTTTTCCAAAGAAACCCATACCATTAGTATAAAATTAATATAATCTACTATGCATAATATATTTTCCCATGTTCTAATCATTTTTTATCATTTGGTCCTGTAGAATTCACCCGATCTTGAGCATTTGAATATATAAGTAATATCAGCATGAGATGTTGTGTAGGTCTCTCCGATCCATAAATCATGTTATACTAACGCATATTTTTTTAGTATATCGGTGAGAGGTCAAGAATTTCATCCTGATAAAATTTCATTTGAGGATACACATCAAGAAGATGCAGTTCACAGAATCAAACAACAAATAGGTTCTGTTGGTGAGATAATGATCATCAGGGTGATAGTGAGAAGTCATATCAAGCTTATATATGTCTTACCACTCGAAGTACAAGGAAATATGTCAGCCAGACTAGCGCCATCAAAGTAAAATTCCTAAGGTCAGCCTAAGACATCCATCCAGCCTTGCCCATAAATTAGAGGAGCATTATGTCATTAGGATAGTGCTATTGGGATGAGTTCAAGGTGTCTCGCTGACCCTCCATGACACACCAAAGGAATTGCATTGGTAAGGGACTTGGCGATATGTTAGAGGGAATGATCATTGGAAAGACATGATTCAAGGTCTCATTGATGAAGAAATTCATCAACAAAACAAACTTCAGCGGTGAGAGATAAGAAGGTCATACCGAGTGTAGTTCCATTGGCAAGAAAACCATCATGTCTTAGCGATCAGAATTGCCGAAGAAAAAAACTGATAGGATTGGCTTGGGGATCTCGTCGATAAAGAACAAAGGAAATATCTTAGTGAGATATATATCCTTGGAATAAGCTTATGATCGTCTGCCCCACCTACTAAGTCACATCGATAGGTTTGCATCAGTAGGAGTTATAGCGATATACTTGAGACCGAAGGAATAACTCTCGAGGAGACTCATAGTGTCGGGGAAACTACAAAATGTCTTAGCGGGTGTTTAATGAATGTTGGCTAAAGCCTGAATAAAAGGATCACCCAAGATTTGAAAATGTCTTGCCAACAAGATTATGTGATATGATAATGAAAAAACCTGCTAAAACATTAACAGCGCCACAGAGCATAAGTAATTTCATGAATCAAGGAGAAATGAATTGAAAATATTATTTCAGAATTGATAGCAGATGAAGTAGAGGGGTGAACGAAGGACAAGGGAATTCTTTCAGCTCAAAGGTTTCAAACAAAATACAGTAAGTTCTTTGTACCTTAATTTCTGCAATTTTGAAGAATGGAAGTCACCAGTTCAAGAAAATCAAAGGGTAGAAAACATGGGGAAATTAGTCATCCTAAGGGGGAAAAAAAAAATTCAAAATTGAGCTAGAGGGAACTGAGCGAAAAAATGAGTCAAGATCTTATTGACCAATTACCTGGCTCTGGATCCACGGCCAGACGATCTCCACAACTTATTGCAGAAGTGGATAAATTAGATGAAAATTGTAAGCTCATAGGATATATTTGGACTCCAATAAGAGGTTATGAGTTGTTTAGTTTTCATTACTATCAAAGGAATCGATTTGAACTAGTATGTAACCCATGGAGGCTTAATTTGGGGAAGTTGGTTTGCCCTAATGTATTTGTTAATGTAGACTTGGTGAGATTGTTGGCTGCCCATTATAATTCAAAACTCAAAGCTATATGTGACCCATCTGGGAAACCATTAATACACATGTCAAAAGATGCAATAGGTGAGGTCTTCAAATTGGAAGGGATATGCAACGAAAAGATCATATGTGAAGAATTAGAAAAGGAATTCAGGAGGATGGACACAATTTATAAAGGTTGGAGGTTGCCATTGTACAAAATTAGATAGGGTAGAAAACCAATTCTGATAGAGGATAGTGATAGACCCCCATTCCATGTTGATCTTTTTGAGCCCTATATGAAATACACTTATTTCTCAGTAGGTCAAGTATTGGGAATGGAAGTCCCTAAGTATATGTCAATTGTGCCCATGATAATTTCAGCAGATGTTCAGTATCACAATTCTTGACCTTTTGATTACACCTCATACATTTTTAAAGGGCTTGATTTTGGGTTGATGGTAGTAAAAGGTGGAGCCCCTATCTTACATCTTAGGCATTATTCACTGTTGATGCACATAGTGTTATATTTTGGATAGGAGTTAGGGTTGTGGCCTAAGGAGATGAAAATTTCACAAATTGACAAGGAAGGTATGTTATTGCCTATTCAATTATGGACTGCTATTTGGGACAACAGGTTTGCTAATTCTTGTTTTGTACACTTTGAGGAGTATTTTGTAAATTCATTATACAAATTTTATAATCATCCATGTGCTTATTCTTTATCTAATGAGATAAAGTCGTTTCTCAGACCTAAGGACTTCAATGGGCCAATTAGTCACAATTGGGGGGATTGGTAGTATTTGGAGGATGCTATCATGACTAGGGTATATGGATTTGATGATGCCCCATTCATTTTGAAAGGAATGCTAAGGTGCAGAAACAACTCTCCTAACATCAAAAACTCAGGGAAGAATGTAGAGATACTTTTAAATTTTCAATTACAATCCAATTAAGATGCACTTGAAAGAGATAACAGAAAGAGAGAATTAAACATACACATATGAACACCAGATTTACGTGGGAAAACCCTTATGGGAGAAAAACACACCACACCAAGAAAAAACCCTATGTATTACAGTAATGAAATTACATACAAAGTACGGGCTTGACTCTCTGATGTCAAATTATAGCAGCTTTCATAATGACCAACCTTGTTAAAAACATTCACATTACAATGCTCTCAGAATCAAATTCATACACTGACCATCCATCAAACTGTTCATCCAAATGTGCATCGAATATTGATCAAACATCCATCAAACCGAACATGATCTAAAATTCCAGAGTATATCCATGTCGCTTCTAGTCTGTTGAACTTCCTCATAGAACAACCATAACAGACTAACTTCCAATGGTTCCCATTCAACTTCTCTGATTGGTCGAGGAAAAACCACATAGGATGGTCAATCAGTCAAAGGCATTCAAAATGTATTCGCATGTTGGTGAGACACTAACCGTGTCTCCCCGATGCCACAAGACCAGATCGTAATTGTCACCAAGAGTCTTCACTATCAACAAGACGTTATACTGAGTTCACAAGCTGCATCAACCTCAAAATTCTCATTGGTGATACAATCGCCATTCGATAAGACATCACACTGAAGTTCCAAAGTCACATAGACAAGAGTATTCCCATCGGCGAGACTATTGTCCTTCTCCAAGAGATCATACCAAACCTTCATGTTATTTCAAAATGTCCTACAGCTAGCAAGACTTACCGCTACTGCTAGGAGGTTACACCGATGTTCATATCCATCGGCGAGAGAACCAACCATCGGCAAGACTTCTTACCGAGACTTCCATGTTACCCCGATGAGCATCGATGAGATAAACATATGTCACCAAGAGTTCATAGTGAAGCCTCCATGTTACCCTGAAGACTCCAAGTGTAGCTATCAGCGAGACATTCCATATTGATAAGACTTCATACCAAAGCAAGCCTTTCAACCAAGGGTCTCCCTAATGACTTCGAATGTAAAAATTTTGGTGAGACTTTCCATATCGGTAAGACTTCATACCGAAGTAAGCCTTTCAGCCAAGGGTCTCCCTGACATCGCTTGTCACCCAGAGTCTCCTCGATATCCGATAATAATGGCCTTTGGGCCAGACCAACCCACTCAAAAGAAGGTTATAGTGAACACCACAAGTCACAACGACAACACCAGTCAGCAAGACAAAAGCATTGTCTCGGCGACCTATACAAACCACAAGGTTACTAAACTGCTAGTCGGCCAGACAAAAGGAATGTCACACCAACTTTTCTCTTCCAGAGGTTTTAGCCTGTGAGATTGAGGCACATATTTCCAACAAACTCCCACTTGATGAAGATCACACATGCACCTCCAGAGCACAACAAAACTACAAAATTCATGGGCACTGAGGCCCATTGAGCTAGCACACCACCTGAACTTGTTTATGCTCACTAGCTTCATCAATGCATCTGAAACATTCTCCAGAGTATCCACTTTTTCTAACAAAACCTTTCCATCCTCCACCATATCTCATACAAAGTGATACTGTACATCTATATGTTTCGTCCTGGCATGGAAAGTAGGATTCTTTGCCAAACAGATAGCACTCTGACTGTCACAATAAATAGTTATTTTCCCTGCATCAAAACCAATATTAGAACACAAATTTTTTAACCAGATTGCTTCTTTATAGGCGTGTGTTGCTACCATGTATTTTGCCTATGTAGTGGAAAAAGCGACTACAACTTGCCGCTTACTCATCCAACTCACTGCACCACCATTCAACATGAAAATATACCCACTAGTGGGTGTTCTGCTGTCTATGTCCCCTACCCAATCAGAATCCACATAGCCTCGAATACTGAGAGTCCTTTGTGATTCAACCAAGTTCCCATGGTAACACAAAGCATATTCTGAAGTGCCCTTCAAATATCTGAATACTCTTTTCATAGCATCCCAATGTTTCCTTCCAGGGTTATCCATAATTCAACTAAGTACTCCCACTGCTTGGGCAATGTCTGGCCTTGTACAGACCATTGCATACATAAGAATTCCAACCGCACTAGCATAAGGTACACTGGTCATGTCCTCTATCTCAGTAGGAGATTTTGGACAGTCTTCAATAGATAGCTTCATTCCCTATAAAACTGGAACAACTAGCTGCTTACAATCATTCATGCAAAACCTCTCTAGAACAGTCTTGATATACTTACTCTAACTGAGCCACAGTTTTCTATTTTTCCCATCCCTAGTTATTTCCATTCCCAAAATATACCTAGCTGCACTAAGATCCTTCCTTTTGAACTTTGCATACAACTGAGACTTAAGATCAAAAATCATTAACTTACTATTGCCTATGAACAACATATCATCAACATAGAGAGCAATAATAAGAAATTGATCACTTTCAGCTTTGTAATATACACAATGATCATATTTTGATCTTACAAATCCCAATGACAAAACAAACGTGTCAAAATTTAGGTACCACATTCTAGGAGACTGCTTTAATCCATAGAGAGATTTATTCAACTTGCAAACCAATTTTTCATTACCTTTCTCCACAAAGTGCTTAGGCTGGGACATATAAATCTCTTCTTCAAGATCACTATGAAGAAATATTGTTTTCACATCCATCTATTCAACCGCTAAGTCATACGGTGCTGCAAGTGACAAAAGAAATCTGATAGATGTCAGCTTAGCTACAGGAGAAAAAATTTCTCCATAATCAATTCCCTCTACCTGGGAATAACCCTTCGCAACCAACCTTGCCTTGTATTTTTCCACACTGCCATCCAAACCTATTTTCTTTTTAAATAACCATTTGCAGCAAACAACTTTTCTGCCTTCAAGAAAAGGCACCAAACTCCAAGTATCATTCTTTTCTAATGATGCCATTTCTTCATTCATGGCTTCCAACCAAGAGTCTGAATCAGACATTCTAAATGCCTCTTTCATAGTCCTAGGCTCATCAGTGCTAGAAATTAAAGCATAGGCACAAGTTGAATCTATCAAAGAAAACCCATACCTATCAGGTTGCTTTCTTTCATGAGTTGACCTCCTCGCTTGCTAAGGCTGAGGTTGTTGTTCTTCTTCTTCAGAACTCTCAGAACTACTTGAGCTCTCCTTAGCTTCAGTACATTTGAATTTTCAATTCCTCTTTATCTGGTGTCGGAGGAATTTCAACTACATCCTTTTTGTTTTATGATTTTGTCTTTACTGTAGATCCAAGGTAGAAGGCTTTAGCTCATGAAAGATAACACTTCTATTGTACAAAACCTTCTCCGTATCAGGATTCCAAAGCTTGTATCCTTTTATGCCAGCACTATAGCCAATAAAAATATATTTGACAACCTTGTTCTCCAACGTAGATCTTTTCTCATTCGACACATTTGCATATGCCTCATAACCAAAAACACGAATATGTCTTAGCGAGGGAGGCTTCTTACTAGAGCATGCTTCCAAAGGTGTTTTCTCAACAAGAGAGGAATTCAGAGAATGGTTTATCAAGTAACATGTTGTAGCAACTGCCTCAACCCAAAACTTCTCGTCCAAGCCAACACTACTCAGCATACTTCATGCTCTCTCCATCACTGTCCTGTTGAACCTTTCTGCAACTCCATTTTGTTGCGGAGTATAAGGTGTAGTTTTATGTCTTTTAATTCCATGATCTTTACAGTATCTCTCAAAATCATCAGAACAAAATTCACCACCATTATCTGTCCTTAAAATTTTTATTTTTCTTCTAGTCTAATTTTCTACAAGGTTTTTAAATTCCTTAAACCGACTGAACACTTCTGATTTACTTTTCAAAAAATAGAGAAATGCTCTTCTTGAATAATCATCAATAAACGATACATCGTACCTTGACTTAGAAAAAGAAGGAAATTTACTGGACCAAAAACATCAGAATGTACATAATCAAGCAAACCAAAAGATTTGTGAGGACTAGAATAAAATGAAACACGGTGTTGTTTTCCATTTATACAATGTTCACAGAATTCAAATTAGAGGTTACAATCTTCGAGCCCCTCAACCAGATTTTTATTCTTCAAGGTTTTTAAACCTTTCTCACCAATGCGGCCTAGCCTATGATGCCAGAGCATAGTCTTTTCTGCTGGAAGTTTAACTTCCATAGAGTTTACAGAAATAGGAACGTTTTCCTCTTTTCCTCCATGAGTAGCTTTCTGTGACTTTGTAGAGACACTATTGCATTGAACAACATGTGCATCCAGCTTATACAAGGTACCAATACAAGCACCCCTTGGTAGTACCATAGAGCCTCTAGTCATCTTGCAGCCATTTCCAAAGAATGTGACTTGCACTCCGATATCATTCAGCTTACTAACAAAAAGTAGATTTCGAGCTAGACCTGGTATGTGCATAACATCATTGATTCCCTTCACTCTCCCATCAGGGAATTGAATTCTGACTCTCCCACAACAAACAATTTCCAAAGATGAATCACTTTCCAAATAAACCTTTCCACCATCATAGTTTTCATACTTCATGAACCAGTCTCTATGAGATGTCATGTGGAAAGATGCTCCAGAATCAATCAGCCAGACATCATCTGATGCCTGTGTAGCCAAGGCTACAATGAAGGCGTTTGCATCACTCTGAGAGGAATCATAGTCAGAAGAATTCTTCTTTTTCTTCTTTTTCTCCTCTTTGCAATCCTTTCGGAAATGACCAGGTTGCCTACAATTCCAGGACTTCACCTTGGAATTCTTGCCAGGAGACTTTGATCTCCCCTCTAATTTGGATTTGGACTTCTTGTCCTTCTTCTTGCTTTCTCTTTCGACTTCCTCTAACAGCAAGGGCCTCCTTCGCCATCTCAAAAGATTTCCTTCTCATCTCTTCTTTCTGATAACAAAGAAGCAACAACATCTTCCATCTTGAAATTGGATGTTGTACTCCCAATAGCCATCACCAGGTGATCCCAAGAATCTGGCAAAGAACACAATAACAACATACAAGAATCCTCTTCATCTATCTTCACACCAACAAATGTTAACTGTGCAATCCACATGTTGAAAGCGTTCAAATGATCAGCAAAAAATCCTCCCTCCTGCATTCTCAAAGCATACAACTTCTTCCTCAAGAAAAATTTATTCACCAAGGACTTGCCCTGATAAATAGCTACCAGTCTTTTCCACAAGGAAGATGCAATATTTTCTTCATGAATATTCAGAAGAACAGAGTCTGCTAAACATAGCCTTATCAACCCCTTTGATTTTCTATCTCCAAGGTCCCAATCCTCTTGCTTCATGCCTATAGGCTTCGCTCCAGACATAGCAATCCAAAGATCACGATCAACCGACAGATCTTCCATTTTGAGTTTCCACAACTCAAAATTGCTTCCATTGAATTTCTCTATTTCAATCTTTCCTAACATGCTAACCATCTCAATCTGTAACTTGAATTACCAAACTTCTACAAGACTCCCATTGAATAGAAATTTACTCAAAAAATTCAATGTACCCACAAGGATAACACAACTAGCCAGGCTCTAATACCACTTGAAAGGAAAGCTAAGGTGCAGAAAAAACTCTCCTAACACTAAAAAATTAGGGAAGAATGTAGAGATACTTTTAAATTTTCAATTATAGTCCAATTAAAATGCACTTGAAAGAGATAACAGAAATAGAGAATTAAACATACACATATGAACACCAGATTTATGTGGGAAAACCCTTACGTGAGAAAAAACCACCACACCAAGAAAAACCCCTTTGTATTATAGTAATGAAATTACATACAGAGTATGGGCTTGACTCTCTGATGTCAAATTATAGCAGCTTTCACAATGACCAACCTTGTACAGAACATTCACATTACAATGCTCTCATAATCAAATTCATACACTGACCATCCATCAAACTGTTCATCCAACTGTGCATTGAACATTGATCGAACATCCATCAAACCGAACATGATCTGAAATTCCAGAGTATATCCATGTAACTTCTAGTCTATTGAACTTCCTCACAGAACGGCCACAACAGACTAACTTCCAATGGTCCCCATTTGGCTTCTTTGATTGGTCGAGGAAAAGCCACGTAGGATGGTCAATCGGTCAAAGGTGTTCAAAATGTATTCGCATGTTGGTGAGACACTAACCGTGTCTCCCCGATGCCACAAGACCAGATCGTCATTATCGCCAAGAGTCTTCACTATCAGCAAGACATTATATCGGGTTCACAAGTTGCATCGACCTCAACATTCTCATCGGCAAGACAATTGCCATTTGATGAGACATCACACTGAAGTTCCAATGTCACATAGACAAGAGTATTCCCATCGGCAAGACTATCGTCCTTCACCAAGATATCATACTGAACCTTCATGTTATTCTGAAATGTGCTATAGTCGGCAAGACTTACCACTATCGCCAGTAGGTTACACCAATTTTCATACCCATCGGCGAGAGAACCAACCGTCGACAAGACTTCTTACCAAGAATTCCATGTTACCCTGATGAGCATCGATGAGACAAACATATGTCGGAAAGAATTCATAGAGAAGCCTCCGTGTTACCCCGAAGACTCCAAGTTTAGCTATCGGTGAGACATTCCATATCGATAAGACTTCATACCGAAGCAAGCCTTTTGGCCAAGCGTCTCCCCGATGACTTTGAATGTAAAAATTCGACGAGACTTTCCATATCAGTAAGACTACATATCGAAGTAAGCCTGTCAGCCAAGGGTCTCCCCGATATTCGATAAGAATGGCTTGTCAGCCATACCAACCCACTCGGCAGAAGGTTACAATGAACGCCACAAGTCACAGCGACAACACCAGTCGGCAAGACATAAGCATTGTCTCGGTGACCTATACAAACCAAAAGGTTACTAAATTGCTAGTTGGCCAGACAAAAGGAATGTCACACCGACTTTTCTCTTCCAGAGGTTTCAGCCTGTGAGATTGAGGCACATATTTCCAACACATTTTTCCTAAAATAGTTCCAAACAAGATTGCATACTTGGAAATCGTCAGGAAAATGGATTTTTCTAGTGTTATGAATTTGAGCTCCTTTGGAAAGTAGGATTTTATGCCTAGCACACTATGCTTTGGTGACATTACTATATTGGTGAAGGAAGGGTAAAATTTGATTCTTGATAAGTTACTACAATATAACATGAAAAGGGGACCACCAAGAAAGAATTTTGATCCAGAAGAATATATCAATTCTGCTAAAAAAAGATAAACTTTGGAGGGTATCATCATATGCCTTATCAATTTGATGACATGATCAGGAATTTGGAAGAAGAAGAAGCAAAAATGGTGGTTGAAGAGTATAATGAAGGGTTGCAAGATACAAAGTTGTTATCTTCTGGGGAAGAGACATCTAAAAATAATGTGCCACAGGGTCTACCTAATAAGATGTCAAGATTGAGAACTCAAGATTACGCATTCCCTACGAGGGAATTGAGTGTTGAAGAGAGTTTAGATATAGATGAAAGGAAAGTTAAGTACAGGACATTTGTAGAAGATAATGAATTTATGAATTCTCCTGAATTTAAGGTATTCCTATATAAACAAAAAGGAAAAGAGATAAGAGAAATGGTTGAAAATGTCACAACAGGTAATGAAGAACAGTTACTAAATGATCTAAAGCTAAGTGTGGAAAGAGAAATGGTGGGTATGACTCCTAAGAAGGGAAGGAAAATGTTAGAAAATGCTGGTGTTGTGATTTTTCCAGGGTTGGATGTCAATTTTGCATTAGTTTTTGACAGTTTCCTAAAGAAAAATAATGCTACACACAAGCTCAACTCGAAAAAGGTGACATAAGTATATGCATGGTCAAAATACAATCTAGATGAAGGGTCATTAATGATTTGGGCATTGTATCCACCTCAAAGAAATTTTGTTATTATTGATACTAAGAAGGAATTCGAGCATGTTATGAATCTAAAGGTTGGGGAGGCTGATCCTATGGCAACAACAGAGATTGGGATCAACATAGCAAAACTGAACAAGGCCCAAATACAAATGTTGATCAAGGAAAAGGAACTGTACAAAATGAATAATGAGAGAATGCTGAGAGAAAATGACCACCTAAAATATTTTCTGGTAGTCACGATGGGATCAAATAAGTTGCTCACTCATGGTGAAAGTTTAGAGGAAAAAGATCGCTGGGAAGGATCAAGTGCATATTCTCAAGGGAAATGTGATGCACTTGTAGCAGTAATCAAGAAGCGACAAGCCAGCCTAACAACTTGGTTGAATAAGCTCTGGAGAATACACTCATAATTTTACTACATTACATGAACATGAGAGAATAGATGGTAGGATCCAAGAGAAGATCCAGGAAATAAATCAAAGGGATGCTCCTGATAATGTGGCAATTGAGGCTACAAATCATCTTATGAGAAAGCATAGAGACTTCCTTGAAGAGTTGCGAGGGGATGCACAAGGATTAATGGATGCCACTAAACAAGAATTGACTTTATTTTTTGATGATAGAGGAAGATTAAAAGAAATGACTAAATGGAAAGATGAAAGTGAATCTGTATTACAGGAAATTATGAAGACAACTACTGAAAAAGATACAACACTAGATGAAGCATGCAAACAGAATGAAAAGATGGTGAAAATGGAGATCACAATTCGTAATGCATTGGGAGACACAGATACACATGAGCACTGGGACTACTTAGATCACTTGTCAAGGATTCATTTATGGATTAACAAAGCCTAATTACTTATTTTAATTTATTATTGTTTTAACATAAGACATTTTTGAAAGGATGTGTCCTTTCGAAACAGTTGATGTATAAATATCCATTTTTGGTGACAAAAGGATATAGGAAAATAGGAAAAAGATACAGTAGATTACAATGATTTACAACTATGAGACTATGATGCATGTTTGAAACTATGGAGATATCAATGGAAATCATGTGATGTTGTGGCACATTTATGGTATCAATTGTTTGTTGTGTTAATTGAAAATATTGCTGAAGTTGTCTCCAAGGTTGATGTTTTCTAGTTATTTAAATTGATATAAAAAGTGTATATTCGATTTATCAATGCACACTTGTTGTATTTGTATGGTTTGGTTAATTGGTTCTTTCAAGGAAAGATTAAATCCTTTTAGTCAATCATAGTAATCAGGGAATCTCATTTGGACCATTAAGAAGAACATGGTAATCATATTCTTGCATGTTTATACAAGTTGTAAACTCAAATTTATATGCTAAAAAATTAGAGTATCTACCAGAAAGAAGTTATTCATTTCATATCTTTCATTTGACTCCATTACACCCAATAAGGCACTAGTCTCTTCCACTCTACCATTTAGTTTCATTCATTGTTTACATTTGTTAACTGAACATATTAGATTTTAGCCTTGATATTGCTTATACAATTTCTACCAAAATAAAATTCATTTATCAACTCCCATTTTCCATTGTGATGAATTACTTTAGGGAAGAAAATACAAACCAAGTCTACCTCATTCATATAGGAATACCCACCTAGGTTTAGCAACACCTGAAGAGAAGAAGGTTCAAACCATTTGGCCTTGTCTGTTACCCTAAACTATACCAATAGTTTGACAACCTATTGAGGTATTCTATCTGTGTTTTTGAGAGCTAAAAAAATGATCCCCTTTGTACATCCCCATAGGTATCAATGGGAATACCATAATTGATGTTCTCATTAACCCTACATACTAGGTGAATGTCATTACAAAGGAGATCATGTTGATAATTTTTTTACATAAGGATGGATATGACGAGTCTAGAAGCACTATACATACACACGATGGGATTTTCGTCCCTCCCATCGATTGTATCACCTTGTCAGTCTTGGTTGGGCCCAGGACTATGAATGCACTCATTGATATCATCTCGAGGTCCAAACTGGTCAGAGTGAAACTAGGCATTCCCTAGCTGGTTTCCATGAATGTAGTTCCCTCAATGATTCATAAGTGCTTGAAGTTTTCTGATGAGGCTTTTGAGCATGTAGTCCACAACACTAGTTACAAACCAATGATTGTGCATGGGGGCCACTCACTTGATCACTTTTCTCTCGCTCTTGTTGGTTTTCTCCCTCCAAGGATGGACATGTTGTATTGAACTTATGTGAAATACAAGAGTGGGGACATAATGCCAAAGGTGAGATACCCTCCTTCTCCCTATGCCATTTCGCATAGAGCTTGCATGATGGCAGAATGTGACGCTACCTCTTTTGCTCAAAAAAGGGAGGAGGGGAAGTTTTCTTAGGGCCCTTCTTCTTCCTCCTTTATAGTCCCACTTGTTGCTTCCTCCTGTCCAGCTACAACACCATCGAATTATGCTCCAATGTGTTTTCTAGGAAGTTCGATGGTGCTCGCTTTGTGAAAGGCCAAGCGTCAGGAATTTGAACTTCCTATCTTACTCACAGTGCCTCCACCCATTTTGTATGGTAAGGGGAAAGGTCCCCATGGATCATCTTATGTGTCTTGGCCTTTACGACCTCTACTACTCCTATCTCTAAGGTAGTGAATGTGAAGAGGCCTGACGCTGAGGTACTCGAGCCTACTCCTGCCACTATTATTGCATCTTCCTCTCCATCTCTTCCTTCTATTCTTGTCCAGGAGTTCCTCTCTCCCCTAGAAAGGACTATGATGGCTATTTTGATGGATAAATAGGAGTCTTCCATCCCTTCTTAGGATATAGCCTCTAGCTCCTAGAGTCGTAGAAACCACCTTATGTGTGAGCGCAAGCATTGGAGGAAGGCTTTGGCTGCTGAGTAGATGGCCTTGTAGAAGAAGGAAGGGGAGCCAGTAGTTCCCGCTTCAGAATCTTCTATTGCATCCTCCTCTGCCATTCTTTTTGCTTCAGTTCCCCCTGCCTCAGTCTTGCTCTCGGCTCTCCCTATGAGTATGAAGGATGCTCACCCGAAGAGGGTGTAGTTATTCATTGCTCCTTCGGTTGTCCTTCGGTTGAGCCTCCCCTTCTGATGTCCCTTCCATACATTCTGCCCTTTTCAAAACCCGTGGACATCTCAAACACCTCAATGGTATCTGTCATGGTTCTCTCCTCTTCCTCCTCACCCTCTGCTTCATTTGTGGGGATTTTTCATCCCCCAATGAAATGAAAGATGGAGGGCAAGCCTACATGCAATGGGGTTGGAAGAAGGGTTCACCTTCTTTAGAGGGTGATTTTGTGTTGGCTTGCATCATCCTAGTGACAAAGGCAGCTCCGATGTCCTTGGAGTTCATCACTACTTCTGAATCTTTTAGTGAGGGTATTAGTGGATCTCGAGCACTGCCTCCATCACTCGCTAAGTTGAAACATGGAACTCTTGTAAATTGCATGTTCAACTTTGTAGACAATTTCCCAACCCTATCAATGATCTTTGTGAGATCACTAACGTTCACCTCACAAGAACTAAGTGGAGAAGGCCTCGAGGGGCCTTCTTCCTTGGCTCTTGTTTCAGGAGGGTCGAAGGATACCCCCCTTGATATTCCACCCTTGTAGGTTCGTTTTCCCTCCTCTTATGATGATCTAGACTAGGAGAACGATGAACTCTTGGTTTATGAGGACTAGGCAGTGCCTCTTCTTATCTGTAGATTATATTGTGTATGTGTGTGTTGTGTTCCCTCGTTCTTGTTTTATTTGTTTTTGGATGACCCTTGTCACCCTTGTAGGTGCTTGGATACATGAGTATTTTTGTGTTGTAAAACTTCCTCTATTTGTCACATCATTCTTATCTTTGTCGTACCTTTGATTTTTGACAATTAGGGATGATGCAAAGTGTTGGGGGAATTTAGGCATCCCTTCCATGTTTACCCATTTTTTTATTTTCATTTTTCTTTCATGTGCATTTCTTCACATGCTCTGATATAGTAGGGGGTTGATGACAGTTCATTTATATATTATTATACTTATCTATCTATATTTATGAGCACCTTTGACCCTGAAATATTAAATCCCCCTATCTCTTGTTCGTTATTTTATTGTTTATTATCTTTGTCTCTCGCTTGCTTTGTGATTTTCAAAGGTTCATTCGGTGGCCAACGAATCCCTTCTTGAAAATATCTACTTTTTTAAAAAATATTTTTCAAAAATTCCATTCTTCAACATAGATTCTTTGATGAATTTTTCTTTCATCTCAAATTTGTAAGATAGAATTTGTACTTTCCCTTGCAAGGGAACACACTTTCTTTCAAATTCCTTGATGAAATGAATCTTTCAGAAGGAATCCTTGATGCTAGAATCATTGGCGAAAAATATTGCTCTTTTGAAAAATGTTATCACTTTCAAACTGAGCATCCCTTGAGAGGACTCCTTGTCTTTTGAAGGGTTCCCGAGGGAGCCCTTTGGAAGCTCTTCCTTTGATTGTCGACTGACTACGTAATTGTCTACTAACTTTCCTGTGTGTGTTATTTTTGACATCTAAAATGTTTTGTCTATGAATTAACATGTTGCTTTGTAGGTGTGCCTATGAAGCTACCTTTCAATAAGACTCTACAAAGCCTCTTACATTCAAATTCCTTTAGGATTGAGCAGCTGGGGGGTGCCTCCTTCACAAGTCTAAGGACCTATGAAGTGTTTACATCCCGTGGGATCTCTTTGTTCAACTCTATATCTCTAAGGACCTATAGAGCCTTTTGTTCACCATCTATGGGCCTATGGATCTATGACACATTTGTTCAAACTGTCCTTGGGTCCAAGGACTTGTGGATCCAACTTCACTTGGTCAGATTGTGGTCTGCTTCCTTGAAGATTCAAGTATACATTTCTAAACTCTTTCAATCTACTTTACCTCACATCTGATAGCACATATGCTCACTAAAGTGGGGGAAAAATGTAAGAGAGTGAATTTTCACCCCTCACAAATTCCCCAATCCCCTCACCTTAGAAAAATTAAACCTAGTGATGCTATTCCATCTCATCCATTCTACTTCCACCCACTTGGAAACTATCTGCAATATCGGTGGGTGAATTTTTGTCGAGGATGCTAGCATCACACACAGACGCCTGCGCAACATGCTGCCATCCTGACAGGATTCCCACCTTTGGAGTCTATAGAGGCATTACACTTCCCCATTAGTGATGAAGAGTAACTCACCTACACCCTTGACCAACCTTGAATGAATCTTTTGGGCTGATATTCACCTCAAAACAATTCATTCTTCATTCTATTGGATTCTTTGCACACTTCTTTAGGCTTCTTCACTCTCACTTCACGTTTCTATACATTTCTTGAGCTTTTTCACAACACTCTCCACCATTTTTGAAGCTCTAAAGTATTACTCTATTGGATTTCACTCTCATTGTTGTGGTAGTGATTTCACCTTCAATCTTGCAAGCTCGTATCTCTCTTCACGTGCTCGAGGGCACCTTGTTTGGGAGGTGATATATTTTTTACATAGCATTGTCATTTGATTTCATAGCATAATGTTGTTATTATTGCTTGGTAGCAGTTTCTTCCATTACTTTCTTTATTGCATTTTCTATCTCATGGCTATTCTGGTTGTCCGTGGAGGTGGGAACACTGAAATGGGGGTTTGACTATGACAAGCTCCAAAACAACCCCACATTTTCCCCTGTTTTGTTGTGTATGTTTTGTGTTTGTGTGGATCTTGCGAGAGTCTGGACAATTTGTAAGTTGTATTTCCATCACCTTTTAGTCCTATCAAATTTTAGTTAGAACTTTAAAACATTTCTTTCATTATTCTATTATTTTATTATTTTTTGTTCATTACTGCATTAAATCATATTAGTTAAGTAGTTAGCACGTCTCTATGATTTTCGTACTAAATCTTGTATTTTCTGTCTATATGGATGCCAGTGCACCTGTGAGACACCAACTTATAATCTAAGGTACAGTCTGAGATCTAGAAATCTGCTCTCTTAACTCTTTGAAACTCTCAGGTCGATAGAAAGGCAATAGTATTGAGGGTGCTTTTCTTTCTCTACCCTAAAACATCAAACTTATCTTAAACAATCTTTGGCACAAGGTAGATTAGGGTAGCTGCTCATTTTAGACCATCTTGTTACCCAGGGTCCTAAGCGTTCGATCCCCCTCGTCTACAACTATGACCATATTTTAGACCTTGTACAACTAGGACATGTTTATGTAGTTGTTGCACTACATGTGAATGAGGAGAGATCATTCTATTGGTTGTCATGATTTGTTCAAGGAAAAAAAGCTAACACAACCTATGCCAAATGATGATGGGTTCACATATATGATAGGATTAGTTGTTATTGCTAGAACTTGGTCATGAGCATATATGATTAGAAAGAATGGAATTCCTGCATTTGAGGACTTTGAGAAGCACAAGATTATACTCATCTATTTGCACCTAGTTGTAACAACATATGTTAAGTTATTGAAGCATCATGCAAAACCAAGAACAAAAGAACCATGGGTGATTACTATTGTTGATCTTGAAGCAATATTGGAAGCTTTGAAGATAAGAGATGACCCCTTATGTGCACTTGAGTAGAAGATCTATTTTCTGTATGAGATAGGTATGAAATGTTCATCTTATATAGAT
Organism: Sequoia sempervirens; assembly: GCA_007258455.2. Taxonomy (NCBI): domain Eukaryota; kingdom Viridiplantae; phylum Streptophyta; class Pinopsida; order Cupressales; family Cupressaceae; genus Sequoia; species Sequoia sempervirens. The sequence goes on along the minus strand of VDFB02058242.1, from coordinate 197,411,147 downwards.
TCTTGTTATTTCTATGGGTTGGATTAAAAGTACATTAAAATTTTGCATAACAATTAACTAGTATATAAAATTTTAGGATTTTTGGAGAACAAATGTATATTTTCAAGCGATTCAGATCAATACATCCATGGTTTTGTTATGAGTACAATGAGGTACAATTATGGTAATGCATGGACATATAATTCATAAGTATTGATTCTTAATATTGTATTATATTTGGTTTGAGAGAATGTTCAGTTAAAACTTTGTAGTTCATGTTAATTATGCTCAAGAATTTTCCTATATTTATATGTAGGTCTACTAAACTCAAGTTTGGAGCATGAGGAGGTTACGATGACAATAAATTCCCCATTTTTGAGTTTTAAATAGGTCTTCAAGATTGATTTTCTTAACAATTCAATTGTTTATATATGTAGGTGTTTTGGAGAACAAAGGTATATTTTCAAGTGATTCAGATCAATACATCCATGGTTATGCTATGGGTACAATGAGGTAATGATGGTAATACATCAACTCATAATTCATAAGTAGTGATTCTTAATCTTGCATCATAGTTGGTTTGAGAGAATGTTTAGCTAAGACTTTGTAGTTCATGCTGCTTATGCTCAATAATTTGTTTATATTTATGTGTAGGTCTACTACAATAAAGTTTGGAGCTTGAGGAGGTTACAATGACAATAAATCCATCATTATTGAGTTTCAAATAGGTCTTCAAGATTTATTTTCTGAAAAATTCACTTGTTTATATGTGTAGGGTTTTTGGAGAATTTGAAGCAAAGGAAACACTATTGAGATCAATAGTCATAACTGTTACAGTGGTCACATATCATTCATAAGGTGACATCCACATATAATTCTTAAGTAGTGATTCCTAATCTTCCATCACATTTAGTTTGAGAGAATGTTAAATTAAAAAAAAAGGCTCAATTTGGCCTATTAGAGGGCCTTAGTGGCCTCCTGGTGGCCATTGGGTAGCACTGCCTATGGTCATGGCTGCTAGGTGGTAGAGCGATGGGGCTTGGGAAATTTTTTTCACTAACCATCAAAGAGACTATCACGGTTACCAAAAATTATGTGGGTATTTTATATGGACCCTAGTGGTTATGTTAACCATTTGGTGGCTTTAAGTCATTGGTAACTTTTTGTTCTCCATTAGCAGTTAACGCACAACAGGCAGTCAAGGGCCATGAGTGGCCTTTATGGTTGTTGGGTGGGAGTTAACCTGTAGTCAGTACTTTAAGCACTTAAGAATTTTTTAAATAATTTTGTTTTAATTTTTTCTTGTGATAAATAGATTTTGAAAAATGAATATTTTTCATAATTTTTTAATAAAAAACCATATGATCTATGACCTGGGAGGCCGTACAACTCCTTGGACAAATTTTATGTCAAAATTCATCTCCTCGACCTCCTAAACATAATGGCAATATCTTTTTTGGTCGAAAATGCTCCTATAAAAACATGTTCACCAAATCTGAGCTTTAAACCCCTCTTTGTAATTATGTAAAATGATCTCCAATTTGGATGTAACAAAAGCCAATCTTGACTTTCTTGAGCCTCCTAGATGCATTGGAATAGTAAGAAATATTACCAATATAACCAAAAATATTGAAATCACCCAGATCTCACAAAACAAATATGCAATATAAAGAGGTTATTAAATATTTGCAAACCCTTTTTGATTCTCAAGATCATCAAAAATTTAAGAGAAGAGCATATGATAATTTATAATATTTTTACATGAAAATATCAATCTCTCAATTATAAATATATGAACTTATATTTCTTAAAAGAAAATCTCTAATACCATGTTAGCAATCTAAAATAGATTGAACAACCCAAGAAACTTTATAAGAGAAATTCAAACCTACATAAACTGAAAAAAACATAAATAATGCAAATGAACAACTCTGAGTGATATGCAATGTCAAGATGAAAAAATTGCATTAAGAGCTTCAAGATGAAAAATATAAGCTAGGTAGTAAGTTTATATAGAACTAAGGAGATGATGGAGGAGGAAAATCAACCAATGAGAATTGACCACCAATAAGTGCTAAAATTAAATAAAGTGATAAAAAGGTAAATACTCCACCCTTAAAAGGTGGAGACAACTCATCACTTTATCTCCTAATTATTAAATAAGAAACTCACTTTATTATCCCAATCAGACTTAATAAATGTGTAGGAAAAACCTATAACTAAGTGAAAATAAAAACCTACACTAACAATATCATCCTTCACTACACTATGTAGTGATTTCCTCTTTGAGGATTATCTCTTAGCTAATCTCTTTCCTCGATCTTTGAAAGAAATGTCCTTCAATTGGTTTGGTTCATTACATAATAATTCCATTCACTCTTTTCACAACTTGTCAATAAAATTCTTCAACACTTCCAAGCTAATATGCTACACCAAGTCACATTAACAAATTTGGTTCATTGTAAGAAAGGAGCCAAGGAGAAAGTGACTAATTTTATATGGAAATATCAAGCCCTCTATTCTCAAATCTCATATTCTCTTCCAGATGTTTATGTGTAATGGGTTTTTATTGGAAACTTATAACCACACATTTGAGATAAGATTCTATTAACATGATATCCCTCATTCACACATATTTGCATGACTCTTCATGATTAACAATTATCAGTTAGCTAATATGAGGGTTCATCCGCATCAGCTCCTATTGGTCAATATGAGGTTGCTGCTAATTCCAATTATTAATAATTTAAGAAGAAAAACAAAAAAATCATCAAGATAAATTCTCCTTATTCTAATAACATCCAAGCACAGGTTGTGGTTGCAACACCTTCTGCTACAACCCCTTATCAATTCAAACCAAGGGATTAAAAATTATCACAATTTCTGAGTCTCTTAATTCCATTATGATACAATTACTTAACAATAACTTGATTTAACTTCCTTCTATTAATCTTATGAAAACTAACAAACCTTTACCTCCTTATAACCTAAAATATTTTTATCAATATTATTGAACACCTGGGCATGATATCAAGTGATGCATGCATCTTAAACACCAAATGAATGACCTCATAGACTATAATGTCATCCAAGTGGCTTGTGTGAATGATAAAGAGAATAAATCCATCACACCTAATAAAAAACTTACAAATCTATACCAACCAATTATCTATCCATTCCGCTATTCTTGTAGAGCCACTTGATGTCACAATATCCAGTTCCATAACATTTGATCATGAGAGTAAACCGTTGTAAAACATAATCACCATGATATAAGTTCACCCTTGCCAAGAAAAATATAAGCTCATTATTGATATTACCTTAAGCCACAATGATGCCTCTATCCATACACTTGATGGTCCTCTTTATATTACTACTAGAATTAATGATAAAGTCACACAAGGAGTACTCATTGGTTCGATATGCTTAGTGAATGCAATCATGAAAGAGTTCCTTTATGTGCATGAATTTTACTAGGATAATTATGAGCAATAAAAATTCTTGGTTAGAGTGCATGATGGTTCCAACCATCTACAATTTGTATCATAATCCTTTGTGTCTGGGTTGGACCAAAAATCCTAGATGTACATTTTATCATAATTCCTACCTCAAATCATTTTTGTCTAAAGTTGGGTTATCGATGGGTTACTTGCATGAGTGTGGTCCCCTCCTTCATCCATAAATTCCTCAAGTTTCAATTTGAAGGATAAATATATATTATACATCATAGTGTTTTAAATCCTTGTCTCTACTAGATTTTAGTTGTTCCCCTTGAGGCTCCTTAGTCTCCAATGGCTATGATGGTTGTTCCTCCTATTCCATAGGTAGTGAATGAATCAAGGCCCAAATCAGGTATCCTTCCCCAATCCCAAGAGTTTGGTATCTATGTTGAGGTTCTACTTCTACCATCCTATCCAAGACCACAAGGTGAATTCCTGACACAATCTATACTTTCTCACACCTCAAGGATTCCTTTTGTTCCTCTCGTTTCTTTGGATTATAGAGAAAAGCATCCACTATGAAAAAACCTCCTAATCCCATTGTGTTTCAACCTTTAGTGGTTCCTTTTGTTCCTCCTATAAATTAAGAAAAGGAACTAATGTTGGGAAACACCCATATACTCCCTACATAAGCCCAAACTCATACATGATGAAATTTAAATATGAAAGGATAGAGGCGACAATGATGTGCTATGGCTCACCAGCTTGCTGAAGGTTGTGAATATTCACCTAATGATCCTTATCCTATGTAGCCAAATTATAATTAGGTTCCTCTCCCTCATCCATCTTCACTATCACTTGACTTTTCTTCACCTTTGTCACCAAAAAACGAACCTAAGCCTTATCTCTCTCAACCAAGCAAAAGACTAAAAAGTTTGCCACCTTCACCATTGTCAATTCCACATGATCCTTTTATCTCTCCTCTCAAATATCCTTCTCCAATGAATGGCAGTGTTCACAATCATGCTGATAACACTACCATGCAACCCATTGTGGTTTATTCTAACACTAATTTATATGATAACATGGATGAATCATTAGAAAACTATAAATAATTATCTCTTATTTTTGTGAAATTAATGAACTTAACTTTTGGGGGCATGCATGATGATCCTTATATAACAATTCAACCCACCATAATGTGTTTTTTGTTGTGTATTTTTGTTTTTTAGTTCTCTTTGGATGACCCTTGATGTTCTCATTGGCACTAGGATACAAAGATAACTGATATGTTGTCACATTCAGGTGTGTGCACCAATCTATGATAGAAAAAAGGTGCCACATTGTGAAAAAATGTGAAAAGGCCATTTGGTGAGTGTGCAATTTGGTGCTCACCAAATAGGCTTGGAAATACCAAGCCTATTTGGTGAGTTCCAAATTTGGTACTCGCTAAATGGCTTGACCATTTGGTGAGTGCTAAATTTGGTGCTCACCAAATATAAAAGTTAAATAAAAAAAAACATTGAAACCTCTCATTTCTACCCTTCTGTGATTTTACTCTGCTATTTTTTACCTCTGCAACCTACGCTAACCAAAGGGAGGCCATTTTTTCCACTCTCATCTTGTGATTCCTTGTTAGGATGCCACCAAGATGTCACAAAGGTGAAAGAGGTATGTATTTCTATTGTTTAAGTTTCAAGTTTAAATCAAATTGTAGATTGAATTAGGTTTTTAATTAAACTTTGTTTTAATTTCTAGGAAGCCAATCTTCACCTCCAAATATTCAAAATTCATAATTACCTCCTCACCCTGATGAACAAGAAAAACATGAAACTCCTCCCTCAATTCATAGAAATCCTATGGGAACACAATAAAATATTTTTAATCAAATAGAAAACAACATAAGAGAGCTTGAAGAATTGATTGCAAGATTAAATGATACTACTGCAACACACCCTCATAGGAGAGGCATTATCGAATCCCTACAATCGATTGTATCTCATGTAAGAGCAATAAGTGCACAAATTATTATTTTTTCAAATAAGAGGGAGGAATTAAAATGATTTTATAAAATTGGGCATTCATATGCACAAGTGAAGAAAGATAAGATTAGAAAAGCTGACTTGTGTTCCCTTTTCACAAACCCAAGAACTAATGCACCTTTATCACTTGCATGCAAGAGGTTCCCCATCCATTGGTGCGATAATGAATTAATTAAAAATATTTTTTGGGAGTGGTGGAGGATGGTTTTTGAGTAATCTTCATGTAATAAATATGAGGTCCCATAGTATTTTTTGAGGAAACCCTATTGTGAGTTTGTCCTTAATAAGATGCTAAATTATTTAGACTATTTAGACTTTCAGGGTAGAGGTGAGGGATCCACACATGATAGAGTGGCTGCACGATGTAATACATAGCTAGCATTGAGACCCTTGGCTAGACTCGTGGTGGAGCATGTGACTGTTCCTTATGTTGTGAAGGATAGTGTTGAGGTGGACATGCTAGAATCGATTAGGTCACTCACTCAAAGCCTTGTATAGTGTGTGAGGCCTCTAGCAAAGCCTAATGTGGACGATTCTTCTAGGCCTAGAGCTCCAATCCACTTTTTCCACTCTTGCGACACTATTTGCATGTATGATGGTGAGAGTACTCAGGATAGGATACATTAGCTGCACAACATATGGTTATGATAGATGCCCTATTAAATGAAACATTCTATATTGATGCTCAAGTAAATTTTAGAAAGTTCATTTAATTTTTGTTATTAAATTCTATTCTAAAATGTAAGAATAACTAAATTGGTATAATGAATATGATGAAATTCAGGGTCAGAGTGTTGATGATATGTGCAACATTCCTGTGACCCCTATATGTTTACATCATTGAGTCCACAGGTATGCAACTAGTATTGAAGAAATGATTATTGCATATGAATAGTTGAACCTTATATGAATGATTGTCTCATAACACACTTTGGATGTCAAACAGTTTTGTTGCGGACCTTCAACATCAACAACTTGCTATTCTCATCCTCAACCAACTTTCACTTAGGTAACCTTTTTTCATTAGTGGTTTTGTAAAAAAATGTTAGGTAGTTTTGGTAATTGAAAAAAACACTATTCCATATGATTTTACTTTTTAGCACAATTCCATATGATTTTGTACAATTGTACTTTGTTCTTTAATGCATCTATCCTTTGAGGTTCTATACGGATCCTGAGGGCTTGATTTTTCTTAATTTGATTTTGAATCAAAATGAGCTAGCTTTCTTTGCTTAAAAACCCTTTTAGTTTCATGGTCATCCAAATCTTGACATGAATCCTCATTCAACCAACCATATTTAAGGCGATCCTTCATATCATTGGTCCTTGTGGTACTTCCACCTATTCTATAAGTTAATCCATAGTTTATATGTCCAAAAATATCATTTTTTTCCCATGAGAAGCACCCACATATTAACCTGTTGACACTATTACTAACATCTGTAATTAGTCAATGGATTGAACCCATTGCAAGTGTCTTAAAAAATAAATTTTAGGAGCCTAAGAATACCCACCTTTAGATGAAACTACTCTAGTACATGACTTTGATTGCCCAAAATTTATTATACCTTTGTTTGGTCATACAAATTGAGCATTTGGTCATTGATCTATCTAGCTATAGTCTAATCACATCAAACTCTTGCCACCATCTCACCTCCCATTAAAGGGTAGTCTAACCTTGAGGAACTTAGCCATAAGGAAGACAACCAGAGCAACAATGTGTTGAGTTTAAATTACAAGGAGAGTGATGTGTGCAACTCATCATTTATATAATTCCATGCAACTTGAGCAAGTGCATTCAAAGCACCCTGAAATTTTTTAATTAGTGCAAAAAGCATTTTATGTGGATGGTGAACATTGAGATCAAATCCCAAAGTTTCCAACACAACTCTTTTCCAAACAAAATTATTTTTGTGCATAAACTTAAAATTTAAATAGTTGTGCATCATTTTCAGCATTTGATGTCTCTATGCCCCATTTTACCTCTTTAATCATATGAATAATTAGCATATTCTTGTTGCCATACCATGAATTCAAGGATTCCTACTAAAAAAAAAAAAGCGAAAATTCATACTACAATTCTTATAGAATATTGTAGTATTAACTTTGAATTAAAGGTAATTACTGTTGGAAAGAATGAAGAAGGTTGTCATTGATGTCAACACTACACTGTGTGGGTGTAAAAATAGTATGAAGGATGATTGTAGAAGATATATTTTGCAAGAGGGTTTGATCCACAAACAAGAAAAGTCAAGTATTTTTGCTAAGTGTCTACACCAGAAGTTTCAGTACATAGAGCCCTCCGAAATTCACTTGATTTGGATAATTGGTTCAAAAGTTTCAAGTACCAAAATATTGGCATGTAAGGTTTACATAATTTTTTGTATGACTTATCTGGTCCAGACTCCTGCACAAATTTGAGTTAGACCTTGCAGTTTTGAGACAATGTTAACAAGTGTCTATGCATTGTGTTTTCTAGTTGGCATGATATTTTGAGGTCCACGTGTCATATGGTGATGAATAGTTGGAGTATTTTGCTCTTAGGTCCTATTCTTGGCCGACCTAATGTATGTAAATAGTTGTGGAGATTAAATATGTGACGCGAATGTAAGGAGCTATTGTAGGTCCATGTAGACTTATATTACATTTTTTTGAACTTTAAGGAATTTTTGGTTTGAATTGGGTAGTGACAAGGCACGTTTTGTATGATTTAGGGATACATCTAATTAGGCTGACCTAATTGATGTTTGTGAAGAATTTTGGTATATATACAAGGTTTTTATGAGTTTGTGGAGATAGAATATGAATGTGTACATGATCCGAAGACAAGTAGTGATGCAAAATTTAGCAGAGTTGAGCGAATAAGCTATGAAAGTTGAGAAGAGGTGTGTGAATGTAAAGCAAAGTAGTAATTTGTAATTTGAGTTTGATGAATTGTATTCAGGTAGTATTATGAGCTTCAAAGGAATTGAATCTAGCATATGTTAGATGCACTTTGTATCAATTCAAATCTTGACTATGAAGCCACTCCTTTCTATCTTTCTTTTCTTTATGAACAATGAGTTCACTTGGATAGTGAGCCCTTCTAGAAGTGAGAATTTCTGTAATATATTATACTCAGTTATAACATATTGATAGCTAATCCTCATCGTGGTTTTTCCCATTTTGGGTTTTCCACCTAAAAATCCTGGTGTTAATGTGTTATGTGTGTTATGGGTGTTTCATGCTTTCATTTCTTATTGTAGTTAAGTATGCTTTGGTAATTGGATGGTTTAATAGAATACTGATTCACCCCCCCTCTCAGTATTCTATGTGTTCAAAAGTTACATCATATTAGAGCATTTTGACATGTATGGTTAAACCTAAAACCTAACATATAATACCAATATTATCTTGGTGATAATCTAATGTTAAAGTGTTATTAAGATCAATTATTTTTCTTCAAATGTATAGATTTATAGCTTGTAATGTTCAAAGTTTATAAATTTAAATGTTAGCATTGTAAAATTATAAAAGAGAGTTTATGAACCTCCTTAAATTGATTTATGTATTGTTTTAGAAATTATAATAAAACGATTAAAACTAATCACTAAATTATCAAATATTAGTTTCTAACAACTATGAATGGGCCCTAGTAACTATAATAATAACTTAGATTGATATAATGTGATAGACCTACAAAAGTAAGAAGATAATCATTAAGCTTTCAATAAAGTACTCTAAATAATTGAGGATGTTGTTGATTTAATGTTATATCAATTTGAGTATATGAACACATGTTTCGTCCTTGGAAAGCATTAAGAAAAACATTCAAAAATAAAATAAAATTGAATATAAATGTAGGAAGTATAAATTCATGTTTAAAAAATTCTAAATTGGAAGCTTTTAGGCCTAGAAAGAAAGATTCTAGACTAGATACAAACAACATTTTCTTAAAAGGATGATACAAAATTCAAGGTTGATGTTTCCATAGAAAATTCACTTAGCATAAAAGAAAAATGAATTCCTATTGCATTTTTAGTCTTATTATGGTTGAATGCTTTTATTCCTACAGTAAAAAATTAAACTTAAAATATTAAGACCTTAAGCTTTCTTGTTACAAATTTTCCAAAAATAAAATAGACTGGAAGAATCATACACAAAATGCTTCTAAAGCACTACTACCATTGAATCATAATTTAAAGGTGAATGAATTTTCTTGATTTTTTATAGAAATTAGTTTGTTTTAGAGAAGGAAATTATTTCAAGACAATAATAAATAATTTTTTTGGTGATATATTCTCCCCAATTATTTAATCCCAAATTTTTTAATTTCCATCTAGTTTGTATTTTAATTAAACAAAGAAACTAATGAAAGTGATAAAAACTTCATATTTATTGTTTCATTTTCAAATGTTGACATTAAACAGCCCTGGCGATGTTCGCGACATGATGGACCATGGAGTTGCTACAATAGTAGTAAGTTTTGATCCTTTGATAGAGGTATGCTACAGATTAATAAATATGACATTATATTTGCTCTTTTATTGGTCTATTAATGAAAACATTAATGATACTCATATATAGTTTAATTGCTATCTTGATGCTTTTTGTAGGGGCTTGTCACTCCAAATCATCAACATACTGTTGTTGCAGATGAGCATGCTAATTATTTGTTTATGGTAAGTGATTATTTTATTATATGTCATTCGACAATTCAATTTATATATATTAATGTCTATACTTCTTATTGTATCAGTTGGATCTCTAGATGAGTGAAGAGAAGAGGATGAGTGAGTACATTCGAAAGACAACAACATCAAAGCCAACTCCATCCAGCCAAAATTCGAAGGCAATGCATGATCTATTTCCTTACCCTAGTGGGAAATGACTATGTATTAGGGTCGTTTGTTATATGGCTACATAGTATATTTGAACATATGTTTTGTACTATCGACATGTGACATTTTATGTCCATATAGATTTTTTGCAAGCATGTAGCACTTTATTGGATAGATTGTACATACTTTTATTATCATATAGCGTTGTATAACCTTATGGTGTTTTTATTAATGCAAATATTAATTGACCATTGTTATCATATTATATAATTGAAAGATTTTCCTCTCACCTCACACTTCTATAAAGAAAAAACATACTATAAGAGCACACTAAGGGTATGCATATTGACTTTTTTATATACAAAATTTTCTTCAAAGGATAAACATATAAATGAAAGTTATAAATGATATTTTAAAGCCTCCAAGGAATCATGTTGTGACATATACAAATGTTATAGTCAAAGGAGTAATACATTTACAAAGAAAGTTTTGGATATTATGAATGATGAAATAAATTTTGAGGAATTTGACTATGGTACAGTGTAGTTGTGTTGAGGTTCAAATTTAGCATTAGGTACCAATTGAAAAAAATCATGTTACAAATTGAGCATGACAACACCAATATGAAGGATTTTATATAAAAAATAAGTATGATATATAGTAAATGTCTATTGATTCATTTAAAAATTAATAAACACTAAAACAAGGACCTACTAACATACTAAATAGATGCATAAGTGCATGGAAATGATGGAAAAAAAAGTGGCCACTAAGATTTTTAAAGGTGATTAATCATAATGTACTTTCTTCTTAAAAATATAAAGCATAGGTGTTATGGCTCAATAAGCCCAATCCATAACACAAAAACATTATAATATATGCATGTTATGCACACACATCAAATTTTTTGTGTTTATCTTTATAATACATAGCATTTTAATCATTTCCCTTATTAATTTATGCCTTTTGTCTAATATAATTTTAATCGCTGCCCTTATAGCTCTTCCTCACCATCACCTATCAGTTGTAAAGAACCAAGAATTCTTGAAATAAGGGCTCAATGCAACTAGTACCCATGCACATAGACATCTCATTTACTCATGTTGTATACCTTGTCCTACCTCCACTCATAGAGAAAGGATCAACATGGTCTAGCTCAAAATTGTTGGGAAAGTTAGGGTGCAAAATAGGACCATGCACAATGTAGATATTCCCATGTGTTCATGTTGGGTTTGACTGTTTAGTTCCGTGACACATAACAAAATTTAGGGTACCCTGCAACTTCACATTGCATGCATTTGATGGTTTTTGTGACATCAAAAAAACTTTCACCACGGTGAAATGGTATCAAGTATTCAAAATCTAAGGGATGTTGTTGTAGAGGGGGATCACATGCACCTATAGGTTCAGACATAACATTTGTATGTGCCATCGACTTTGAGAAATAGCATGTCAAAAGTTCAAAAAAAAATTGCACTTAGGGATCTTAAGAGAAAGAGTTGACACAACGTAGTCTGGAACGTTTAGGAGAGTTGGGGTGCAAAACAATACCATGCCTAGTGTAGACATGCCCACTTGAATAAAACAAAAAATAGCCTACTTTGCAACTTTGTACTACATGCATCTGACAATTTTTGGGGCAACAAAAAAACTTTCACCACGAACAAATCGCTTAGAGATATTAAAAATTGAGATAGGTTATTGTAGAGGGACCCTATATTACCCTATAACTTTAGATGAAACATTTATAGGTGCCACAGTTTTTAAGAAAGAGATCATCAAATTTTTCCACTTTTTCACACTTTAGTCTCTTAAGAGAAATTGTCAGTACAATGTAACCTAAAATGATTCGGCATGGGGGGATACAAAACATAACCTTACCTAGCATAAACTCACTCACTCAGACATGTTGGAATTTTCAGTTTGATTGCATGATGAACAAAACAAAAATGACGCCACCTTGCAACTTTCTCTTCAATGCATTTGACGCTTTTTCCATGAACTGAAAACTTGTCACCACGGGCAAATGGATTGGATATATGGAAAACTAAGAGAATTTATTATAGAGGGACCCTACATGACCCTATAACATAATGGTTGTAGGTGCCATGGTTTTCGAGAAAAATCTCATCAAAGTTTTCCACTTTTTCACACTTAGAGCTCTTAAGAAGTTGCTGGTACAATGTAGCCTGGAACGATCCAACATGTTGGAGTGTGAAACTAGACCTTTCCTAGCATAAACCTGCCCATCCGAACATGTTGGAACTATCAGTTTTGTAACACGATGAATAGAACAAAAATTATGCCACCTTGCAACTTTAGATTGCATGCATCTAACACTTTTTCCATTAACTAAAAACTTGTCACCATGGAAAAATTGATTGAACATATGAAAAACTAAGAGATTTTATTATAGAGGGACCCTACATGATCTTATAACTTTAGACAAATTTTTTTCTAAGTTCTATGATTTCTGATTAAGAGCTCATCAAAGTTTGCCACTTTTTTTCACTTTGGTTTCTAAAGAGAAATCACCGCTACAATGTAGCCTGGAATGTTTCGACATGATGGGATAAAAAACATGACCTTTCCTAGCATAAACCTACCCACTCATGTGTAGAAACTATAGGTTTGGTCGCATGATGAACAAAACAAAAATTACACCACCTTGCAACTTTCTCTTAAATTTATTTGATAATTTCTCCATCAACTAAAAACTTGTCACCATGGGAAAATGGATTGGAGATATGAAAAACTAAGAGTGGTTATTGTAAAGGGACCCTAAATGACCCTGTAACTTCAAAAAAAATTGTTGTAAGTGCCATGGTTTTTGAGAAATATCTCATCAAAATTTTCACACTTGGAGGTCTTAAGAAGTCACCGGTAAAATGTATCCTGAAACGATTTGACATGTTGGGGTGTGAAATAGGACCTTTCCTACCATAAACCTACCCACTTGGAGATTCCTATGAGTCTTCATGGGGTTTGACTTTGTAAAACCAAGCAAGCACCTATGACAAGAGAGTAGGTATGCACATGTTGTTAGGGCAGATCTAAGTGATTGTGGTTCACTCAATGATGATTGTTTTAAGCTTGCAAAGACATAGCTAAAAATCATGACATTCCTAGGAATACAATAGGAAAAATATTGCTGCCCCTTTAAAACCTCATGGATATCATGAGAATGTTGCCCCTTTAAAACATCATGGATGTAATCAGATTGCTTCCCCTTGAAGTCTCACGTAAAAATGTATGGTTTCCTTGGAGTTGGAATCGATGTGGCCTCCACAATCTATACCTGTATGAACTCATGTAAAAGCTTGAAGTTGAATCATTCTATAAAAGGTTTCCATGAAGTTGGAATAGATGTTCCATCTACAATCTAGATACAAATATGAATTCATATTAAAAACTAAGCATGAAATGATGATGTATAGGTTTGATATGGATTTGGAACCAATGTTCTCATGAGATTGTTTCCCCTTGAAGTCTCACATAGAAATGTATGGTTAGTAGGGTTTCTCCTACTCAATGAACATGCCACCATACAAATCCATTTATTAATAAATAGTTATTGAAGGAACACCATACGTTGCACATACTCTATGATTCTTTTTGATTCTTTTATATGAATTTTTGATCTAAGATTTTGATAGTTCTTTTTTATGTTTACTAGTGATCTAGAATTTTCCTTAAATATAATATCTTAGATACTCAAGGTGTTTTATTGTTCAAGTTGAGAAGTAATTATAAAAAATTTAAAGGTTTAGCATTGAGAGTAGGAAATTCAGAATTCAAAATAGTGGAACATGACAATAACATGCTCTAGGGGAAAAATCCACACCCCATGGTCTAATCTAGGAGGGTAGAGGTACTAAGGTATCAATTATGTGCAAGGCGGCAGTCAAATTAATATACTCCTACTTTAGAACACATGCAAACTACATGAATCATGCATGCCAAAGTAATATTTATGTTGTAAATGAAATTAACATAGAGATTAGGATATAGGTAAATAACATTACCTCATTATTAATTTGTGCTTTGAAAGAGCAATATCCACAAATCTACACACAAAAAATATTATTAGTACATACAAAACACACATTAGTGACACAAAAACACATGATCATAAACATTTTCATTCTTTCCAAGAGTGAAATGAATAATATGTAGAAGGTGATTTTGGTGTGAAACGATATCATGTTGAGCCAAAAAATCATGAGGTTATGATTTAGTTGGCCCCAATGGTAGCTACAATCATGAAGCCATGTAAAAATTGAGTCTAAGTTTGATTTTGAGTCTAATATAGAGATATAAGAATCTAACCAAGTTGCACCCCAATGAAACCATGCAAGTTGTGGATGTAAGTCATGATGTATATGGTTGTTTCCCCTCTAACTTTGTAATGAGATTGCTGCCCCTTTAAAACCTCATGGTTGTCCTGAGATTGTCGCCCCTTGAGTCTAAGATGGAGATATAAGAATAGAACCAAGTTTCACTCCAATGAAACCATGCAAGTTGTGGATGTAATTCATGATGTATATGGTTTCTTCCCCTTTAAATTTGTAACGATATTGCTGCCTCTTTAAAACCTCATGGCTATCATGGTTATTTTACTCCTAATTTAGAATGCATGAAAATTACATGAATCATGCATGCCAAAGTAATATTTATGTAGTAAATGAAATGAACATATAGATTAGGATATAGGTAAAGGACATTGCCTCATTATTACTATGTGTTTTGAAAGAGCAATATCTCCAAATCTACACATAAAAAAATATTATTAGTGTAGACACATAAAATATACTGATTGACATTGTGCACTTGATCCCGACCTACTAACATTGTTTCTTCCATAATCATCCCTTGGTCTAACCATTTAATAAAATCTCCTTATCTGATTGAATTCATCAATTTCTATCTCTTAATTAAATAAACCATTTTATCTAATCAAGTCATCTCTTTTGTTAATTAAATCAATTCATCTGATCTAATTATCCCTATTTAATTAAATAATCAATTTATTTGATTAAATTTCTAAAGTCTATCCAGTAAATTAAATAAATTAAAACCTTATTTGATTTAATCTAACACCATCTCTTTTAAATTAAATAAATCAAAACCCTTATTTAATTAATCTCTTATCATGTTCCCCTCTTATTTGATTTAAATAAATCCATAAATTTGAGTCAAATAGCTCACATCATCTAACCTCTCTCATTAAATTAATTAACCCTTGATTAATTTAATCTCATCTCATGTCCCATCCTCTAGATTTTTTAAGTTACACATGAAAATATATTTAATTCATTTAGTAAAACCTTATTTTCCTCACAAGGCATCTTTTGGAATATTCTCTCAATTTGAATTCAAAAATTCCAAGTCAACATGTACATCCAACAAGGAAATAACTTCATCTTACATGTCTTTTTCCTTGAGTCAAGTGGCATTTATTGCATTTTCCCTTCCCTCTTACAAGTCATTGTAACAAATTTGAAATTCAAAATTATGCATTTATTGGCACATTCCCCAAATCTTGCACATCCTTCATCCATTCATAGCTTGACAAGTGGCATCATGCCATTGGATGAATGTTAGTCCCACATTGCTCAAATTTGGACATTAATCCATCTTGGAATTCTATAAATAAAGAGCTCATATCCTCATTTGATCATCCACAATTTATTCAAAGTTACCATACTCAAATATCTCTCAAATTTCATCCATTATCATTGAGTTCTTAGTTAGGTTTTTGCATATTTTTGGCTTGGAGCTCTCATCCTTCACCATCAAAGTGGATCAATATCCATCAACATATCAAGCTTGCATCTTAGGAATTGGGAAAGGGCCAATTTTGACATCAAATTGGCACCAATTCCCCCATGGGATCATGAGTTTGCACATTTAAATTAGGATTCAATCTATTTTGTTCTTTTTATTATGCTTTTCATTGTTTTTCTTTCCTAATTTGAAGTTGTGAATGGATTTCATGGGGAATCCTTGTTTTAGCTTGCAATCTCTTGTTTAACTTGTTTATTCTTGTTGTTTTTCAAGTACTAGGATCGGGGTTCGCACAATTAGTACCTACGAAATACATGATTATAAACATGTACATTCTTTCCAAGACTGAAATAAATAATATGTAGAAGGTGAGTTTGGTGTGAAATGGAATCATGATGAGCCAAAAAATATTGAGGTTATGATTGTGTTGGCCCCAATGGTAGCTACAAGCATGAAGCCATGTCAAAATAGAGTCTAAGTTTGAGTTTGAGTCTAAGATGGAGATATAAGAATGTAACCAAGTTGCACCCAAACCATGCAAGTTGTAGATGTAAGTCATGATGTATCCAGTTGTTACCCTTTAAACTATGTAATGAGATTGCTACCCCTTTAAAACCTCATGACTATCATGAGATTGCTACCCCTTGAAGTCTCACGTAGAAATGTATGGTTGGTAGGATTTCTCCTACTCAATGAACATGTCACCATATAAATCCATTTATTAAGAGAAATATATAATTATGTTTCAACAAGTGTCACATAGGATGTGAAAGTGTAGAAATAACACAAGAATAACTTGGTGTAGGACGTGATCATGAAGTACCACAAGATAAATGCCATGTAAAGTAGAAGCATAAAAGAGCAAGGGAAAATCATACAATGTAAAGTGAAACCCTTTAAATGTGATGGTATGATTTAAGATGTAATAATATTTAAATATTCACCAGTAAGCCACAAGCCATGAGACAAGGAGGGGAAACAAGGAAGATGATAGGTATAGTGGTCAAGGAGGATAGTAGTCAAAGGGCTAAAGGAGGAAAACTTTAAAGGAGGACAGCAATTGTATCACTAATACAAATGTATAAGCATCAGTGACCATGAGACAATGAGTGACAACAATGAAGATGACAGGTGGTAGGAAAATCGAAATCAATGCAATCACCTTGGTTAAAGTACGACAACGATCAAAAGGTAGATAACACATGACCAAGTGAAGGTTGTGTTATTTCTTATGCATAGTAATATGCATATAGTGGATAGTCATGTGTTGAGTAGGGTACACTAATATACTCTAATGTGACCTAAAAAATAAAAAAATACTAATACTCTATCAACCACTAATATTGTCTAACTATCAACTGTAATATATGAGTTAGAATGAAGAAGATGTATAAATCTACAAAATAATATGATTTAAAAAATTGAAACTTTATAATATATGTGTTTTTCTCATTTCCATAGTAGTTAGAGCACAAGATAATGATATATATTTTAATAACTAAAAAAAGTGATCAATAACATGACTTTATAAATTCAATTTACATACTTACAAATTAATCCAACGAACCACCCAAGTATGCTCTACTCTTTATTGTTTCAAGTATTGCCTCATGGTCAAACTCACTCACCTTTCACAGGTTCTTGTTCACAAGTCCGCCCCCATATTTTATCAAATGAATATTGGTTTCCATGACAAGGTTTGAGTAATGAAGAATATTTTGATGTGTGTCAAAGTCCTCAAATAGTCAGACATCAGACTTCTTAATTGGGTACCTTCTAAGCCATGTTCCAGTAACAACCACTGAACTTGGTAGGATATTCTATGTTTTCTCCATCTATAACTGGGGCCTCCAATTTGTTTTTGGTGTCAACACAAAAACACAAGTAATAATTTGTTCCTTATATTCATTGTCTTCATCTACAATCACTGCATAAACATGCCCTACATTGATACGTGCATCCAGTTGGATGAATTTAATGAGCATTATAAAAAAACTACAAAGTAAGATAAAAATAGGAATTTTATAAACTATGCAAGTTGATATATTACCTAGTTCCAGTAGATTTAATACATGATCAAAGTCAATGGATGATTGCATCTCTATGATTTTTAGTGTTGTTGGGAGCCGATATGTGTCAAGTGGGCTTAGATTTCTTAACCACCATTCATCAACCTACTCCTTTGACTCACACTCATTCCATGCTTGAACTATACATAAAGAATAAAAGCATGCCATCTTCCATGTGTGGATAGCCCATGATCCTGCATTGGAGCTTCTAAAAGAGTGTAGCTCACTCAATCCTATCAATATACAACAGTGTAAGGAAAGCTTAGGTGTGGAAAAAACTCTCCTAATGTCAAAACCTCAAGGAAGAATGTAGAGGTGAATTTAAATTTTGCAATTATAGTTCAATTAAGATACTCATGAAAGAAATAATAGAATAGAGAAATGATCATACACAATTGGACACCAGATTTACGTGGGAAAATCCTTATGGGAGAAAAACCCACCACACCAAGAAAAACCTCTTTGTATTACAGTAAACAAAATTACATACATAGTACAAACTTCACTTTCTGATGTCAATTTACAGCAGCATAATTTCCTGATCAACCTTGTACAAAAATACTCTGAGAAACATCCAATGAAAACACATAGAATAATTCATGTTCAATCGAGCAACATTTCGTTATCACACACACTCAGTTCATCATCATCTGCCATTGCCCAACATAGTAATTTTTTCTCACAGTTTGTTCATCTCCCTCATAGGAACGGTCGCAACAGTCCAACTACTAGCGGTTTACATTCCGCTTCTCTAATTGGTCAAAAACAAACCACGTAGGATAGTCATTCGGTTAAGGTGTTCAAACTATATTGCATGTCAGTGAGACACTAGGTCATGTCTCCCTGATGCCACAATGTCTGACAGTCGTTATCGCTCAGAGTCACCACCATCGGCAAGAGTCATATCAAGTTCAAACCTGTCACCCATACTCACTCTATCACTAAGAAATTACATTGATATCCACTAAAGAACCATCGGCCAGACCATCATTGTCACTAAGACTTCACACCGATGTTCAACTCATGTAGCTCTATCAACAAGACCATCACTATCGGCGAGACATCATACAAAACACAGAATAGTCAGAGAGACCACCGCTACTGGTAGGAGATCATACCGAATGTCCATCTGTTGGCAAGACTAAGAGTATCAGAAAGAACTCATATCAAACATAGAATTTCGGCGAGAGAAACACTATCACCAAGAGTTCATACCAAATACAAAATTGTCGGCGAGAGAAACATCCATCGGTTAGACTCTTATCGAGCCTTCATGTAACACCAAAGAAATTCTTTTGTAAGACCATTAGCGAGACTAACACTATTGGAACGAGTCATTCTGAAGGTTCGCATCTCTCCCCGATATCCAAAAGAAACCAACTTCTCGACAAGAGGTCTGCCCAGGCAGAAAGAGATGGGAAAACTCACAGCGATCGACATGTCTTGTTGATGACTCCTGTTGGCAAGACAAAACCAAAGTCTTGGTGATCTGAGCACTTCAAATGTTTAGAACACAGCTGCTAGTTGGTAAGACTTCTAGAGGGTCTCACTGACTTTTCTATTTCAGAAGTTTACATGCTAGTGTGAGCATACTTTTTTAAAATCTGCAAAAGCACTAAACTTCATACAAGGGTTAGCATTTTACAAATCTACCAAAGTAAACTCCTATGAAATATCTTGCAAAAATGCTTAAAACATGCAACAAAGAATGAAAGAAAGCTACAAGCATTATGAAAGAAAATCACAAGTTACCTATTCCATAGTGGATTGGTGTCACATGTGCTAGTGACCCTTTCCCAATCCTTGATCAAAGCTCAAGATGATGAAATTCAAATGGAGATGATGGAGTGAAATGGACAAGATCAAATCTCAAATGAAGAGAGTAACCTTGCATAAGATTGTGGATCCTTGAATGAGAATGAAGGCCTTCTTTTATAGATTTTGTTGATGAGAGATTGGCCAAGATGGTGAATGTGGGATTAAAGATCCTCTAATGAGAAGATGACACTTGTCAAATGGTGAGTGGTCAATGGTTGTGCAAGATTAGGGAAATGTGCCCATGAGAGGGAGAATTTGAATTCAAATTTGAGAGTAAATCCTAAGTGGGGGACAAGAAAATGAGCAATAAATGCACTGTTGGAGGGACAAATCAACTTGCATTTGAATTCAAAATTGAGGGAATATTCCCCATAAATGCCATGTTGGTGGAAAATCTTGGATTTAATAAATCAATAAATTGATTTATATGTGCAAGTGGGATGGGATTAACATTTAATCAGGTTTAGATTAAATAGATGATGATTATGCTGATTTAATGCTGATTAGGTGAGTTGACTTTTAGGACTTTGATAATTGATTTTATTTGAATTAGAAAATGATGGAATATGATTTAGGATTTGATTTAAATGGATTTTTGATTTATTAAAAGGTTGATGATAATGTTTATTTGATAAATGACCTTAGGAAATGAGATTATTTAATGAATGGATGAAAGTGATGAATGGACCTAATGCGACATCTAATTTGACGGAATCCGATCGAA
>VDFB02058242.1:197188124-197390368 GCA_007258455.2 Sequoia sempervirens | reverse complement strand
TTTATAAGGCTATGAGTTGAAACTTCCTTTTTGAAAGATTCCCTTCTATGATATAGGAGCGGGTGGTATTGGCTAAGATGACTTTTTTTCCCTAGTATTATGGCAACTCAAGTTTCAAAGCCCTCTTAATAGCTTATTGAAGCAATGATGGTACAAAGGCCTTAACTAAATCCTTGAGTGGTTCATATACACGATCAAAAAATATAAAAATGATATTATTTTCTAATACATTAGCTACCATATATATAACTTGATAAGTTTTAACTACATTTGTATCTATTGAGGTTTATTTTTTTATTTTAGAAATATATCTTAAATAATCTTTATCATCCTTTTTCTCAAATATATGCAATATAATTTGGTTAAAATCATCAAATGTTTACATATAAGTTCATGCCCTTGTGTGACTAGACCATGGTTCCAACAATGATAGGAAACACCCTACAAATGTAATCTGGAAAACTAGATGGAATATTATTCTATCACAAGTTTGAGTAGGAAGTAAGCCCACAAACTTTGTAGCCAAGCCTAACAAAATATATTGTTTTTATCAATAGAGATGAGTGTATTTATTTTTTCACCCTTTACTTAAACTATTTCTCATTATTATTCTGATTGATCATCTAGACTCTTTTATGTTGGAAACTCTTAGATTCTCTAATTAATTGAAAAAGCATATAGTGGCTTTCAAGTCTTTAAATTTCCTTGATAGTATTCAAGAAGCCTATAGAGATCCTCTACGCAAGTAGTCTTAGGTTCTAGGTCTTTCTTCTTTCTCTAGGAAAATCGAACTAGTAAGTTCTGAGATGAAGCTCATTGCTAGTTAGTTATTTGAAAATGAACTTTCTCCTCTTTGTGATGTTCTATTATAACCCTGGTTCTATAAAGGAATAGTGGTGGGTATTTTGTTTTGGATCTATAATAATTAAGTCAATAATTTTGTCATTCTCTCTTGGTCCATTATCAATAAATATGATGTTCTATCTTGCTACATATAACTACTTATCACAATGCTTGAAATAAATAGGTTATTTCCTCATATTCCATACACCTCTCATTACTTTCCATGATTCATAGGTAGGCAATAAGTTAGCTCTAATACCATTGTGATGACTTCAACCAAATTTTAATATAAAATATATTTATCACTTTCTAATAACCAAGATCTCATGAAAGTGAGGTGAGAGCATATGATCTATAAATATGATTATTCACCATTTTTTTTACCAAGATCTTGTAAGGCTGAGCTAAGATCATGATGCAAGAGCATCCATGGCTCAGTGTAATCCTGTGTCAACTTGAAGGTGTTATTTTTTTGAATTTTCAATTTTGGTGTGTTGGATTTCATGTTTGATTATTGAAATTCATATTTTGGTGCGAGATTAAATATTTTGTGATGTGGGAAAATTTGAATTTGGATTTGATTTCAAATTGGGTCAAATTGGTGAAGGGGAATCATGGAGAATATACTTTAAAACTAGAAAAGTAGAAAAAAGCAATTAACGGTGTGGGTCTATTGGAGCCATTAAAGCCATTTGTAACTCCTATTTTGAATTTCCACAACTCCTAAAAAATAGGAACCCAGGAGGTGGGCGCCCAAGTTGAGGAATCTATTTTTTTGTTTTATTTGTGAAAGCATTAAAGCCATTTTAAAGCCATATTGTATTTTTCCCAAGTCTGGAAGATTAAAATGCATATTTTATTCAAGATTGAATATTAAATTAAATTTTATTTTCCCTTCCTGGAGGTGGGCGTTGATTTTCTTGGGGGGTTTTGGAATGCAAGCAAAATGTTAATGAAATGTATTGAAATGTCATTCCAGGAGAGCATGAGAAGATAAAAGTTGAATTTCTTTCATTTTGAGTTAGTTTTTCAGAAAGGAAAAACACGGGAAGAGAAGAAGGTCATTGCTTACCTTCAGATGGATATTTCTTTGTTGGATTGATAGATTTGAGAGTGTTGATAGAGGAAAAATTAACACAATTTGTGCAGATTGAAGACATTGTTTGTGAAATACTTTAAAGTTGCAGGTGTTGGAGAGAAGATTGACTCTAGGGTTTGATTTGCTGCTGAAAATTAGATTGTGTGTGATTTCCAATGGTTTCTTATGGCTTGTTATAGTCTTCAACCATGATTGGATTGTAATAGATTAATTTCCCATATTTAATTCAAATATTTGCTAATTATATATTGCAATTTGGGCTTGGCATTTGTGTTTCAATTTCTCTATGTTGTTGAATGATATTTGTGAGCTTTCTAAATTCCATTTGCAGCAAGTTAATTTAATTTAGATAGCTCATACATTAGATCATATGAAAATGAATAATATTCATTATATGTATTTAAATAACAAATGCAAAAAGATAAAACCATGTGTAAACAAAATGAGTCCTTCACAATCATATCGTTGCTAAATATTATTCTTATATTTTTTTGGAATACATCAAAGACACATAAATATAGTTATGCTAGAGAAGACAAATCAATATGATTATATTGCATGCATGTTTTTCAAATCCAAAATATACCTGTTGATAAATAAAATAAAAAACTTTCAACATGCACATATAATATTTTAATGAGATTGTCCATAGGAAGCTAAAGGAATTTCATCCTCCAATCTCTAGACCCAAGGGTTTTCACCTTTGATTTAATATATGAACATAGAACTAAACCAATATAAAAAATATGAGAGATGTAATTCATCTCATTGAAAACCAAGTACCTCAATTTATAACATACTGAGGGAAATCTTGGGCACCCAAATTCCAACACTGCATGAGTTGTTCTTTCAACATAAAATAACAAATGTAAGATTTATCCTCATAGATTCCCTTCGTGAAATCCCACACTCCATATCTAGAGATGCAAAAATGAAATATTAGTACATCTTATTTAATATTAGACCCATTTTTCACAAAACAAAGCATATTAATAAAATTTAGGCACATAAATGTTGTTACATTAAGAAATGCATCTTATACTACTTAGTTAGTTCCACCTCCAAAATGTGGCATGGAGACCTTTGAACTTACTTATACTTACCCTTGATTGATTTCCTGCATCCAAATTTGTAAGCACAAGTTAAAAAATCACATTTGATATAAAGTTGCTTCAAAATAAAAACATGGAATGATAGCATGAAAAAGGTTACACACTATTTGTGTAGGTTTAGGGATACTTTGGAAGACATTCTTACTCTTTTTTGTTGACCAAGAGCCTACAAAATAAAACCCATTTGTAAGACATTGTGCATTCTTTATCAATAATTGGCTCAAATTTCTAGTATTATCAAATCAAAGATAAGAGGACATAACCTTTGTGGAGTCCAAAATATAACTATGCCATCTTACATGGATCACTTGCATGTAAAAAAATTCCTATAGAAGAATTAGCTTACCATATATATAAAATAGGGCTTTCATAGTTTTATTTTTATTCTTGTGTTTGAGTGAGCTCAAGGGATTTTTGAGCTATGATTAAATAACCAAAAATTTGGACATGAAAATAGTCTATGGAGAGCTAACAAGATTATAAGATTATGGCCTAAGCACTAGTATAGATGGAACAAGAAGTGAACATTTTAAAATAAAACTCTCATTGCCCTAGGTTTTAGTATACCTCGGATCTAATAGTTATGGTTAATGACATTTGGGATGGGCTATTTAAAATAATCATTATTGGGTGGAATTGGGTAGACTCTAAATTATTTTGTTCTTTCATACACATTTTTAAATCTACTTAGGTCAAAGGGTTGGTTGGCAAGTTGATAATCATGGGGTGCATTTTTTTATTTTGGTAGTTACTCATTCATCTAGGAAAATTATAATATATCTTGGCGAATGAAGAGAGATAATTGAGTCTTATAGTTTTATAATAGATTTTCCTATTTTTTTTTGGGGGGGATTTAAAGGGTTCTTATGATTTTTAGATATTTTTAGATTATATTAAGAACTTGTCATTGTAAGACCCTTATGTTCAGTGTAGTGATGCCACTAAGTAGGGTTTTCTTATAGAGTTTTTAAATAACCTTGATATCATGGATCAAAGGATTATACTATCTACTTATTTAGATAGATAGTTGGGATTCATTGATTCACTTGTCTAGTTGGGTTTACTAAGATATTATTATATATTAGGTTGTAAGAATGGAACACTTTCTAGTTTCCACACATAGCCAAAGAGTGGGATGTTACACTATATGATGTTCATTGCATCCTTGGTGTCTTCATCCAAGGTGACAACCTCACTTTGAATAAGGCTATTTTAGATGAGAAAATGGTAATATGGGACTCATACTTTAGATATGCCCATCTAGATATTGAAAGCACGTTAATCTCAATTCCACATTAAATTACCATTCCATTGTAGAAGGCTATTATAGGCCCAATTATCACTAGGTTAACTAGCAACAAGAAGGCACACATTCTTCTTTACAATTGGGATGCCATCATTTAATATATTAAGCAAGGTAGAGTTTATGTATGAGGCATTGATATCTTGGCTTGATTATTTTGTGATTTATTTATAAGGATGATATTCTACTATTTTCGTCATCTATCCCTTATTATGGGTACATTCTTAAGCATATCATTCCCTATTATATACACTTTTTGATCATAGATATCATAACCTCAAAGATTATGAGGTGGGCATGATTAGGGAGCTTTAATACCATGACCTAAAATTATATAAGTTTGAGAGATAATAACATGATTTGATATCCTTATATTGATATGGTTGATCATTGAGAGATGCCAATATGATTTGAGATCCTTATATTGGCATGGTTGATCATTGGTAAGGGGATGACATAGTTTCATACTTATGCCATGGTGTTGTTACTTTTTAAAATATATACGAGGGCATCACTCAACACCCATCCCATTGGTAGACTATTGTAGAAATTTAGATAAATTCCAATGGAATTTTTTCTTAGTGGCTATAGTATATATTTATCTCAGGGAATCCCATGAGTTCCTCACAATGTGGTTCTATGGAATCTAGTCCCACAACATGTACTACAATAATAATAATTTCCTGTATCATGATAAGAGGAGGAGGGATAAAGAGTACATAGTTCAATGAGAGGCCCCATATTAGGAAACTCCATAATAAGAGAAACGATAGTAGGGCCTTGCGAGAGTTATAATGTAGATCTCATTTGGAAAGAGGGTGATCCTAATGAATATTTGTAATTGTTTCATTTCCTACAATAATAATTATCATATACCCTTTAGAATTTTTTTATTAGGTTTTGGACTCACTTTGGTTTCCATCTCCCTTAGCATGCTTTTAGGTTCATTAAAACACTTTACCTTAACCTTTTTCCACCCATGATGCAAAGGCCTACCTTCCCATGGGCTATTTTCTCAAAATTAATGTTACAATTATCATAGTCTTGTCATTCCCTGATGTTTCGATCCTTGTTGAGCTAGAACTATCTAGACATTTGCATGTCATGCAAACCTAGTGTTTGGATCTTTGTTGAGCTAGAACTAGATCTAGACATCTGCATGTCATGCACACCTAGTGTTTGGACCTTTGTTGAGCAAGAAGTATCTAGACATTAGTGTAGTGTGTAGACATTCATGTGTCACACAAATGTCTCATGATAATTCTCAAAATTTTAGTTATTTTTGAGTATTTATTTACCTATCATCTACCTAGTTTGTAGGTAAGAACTCTAGAATAAATCCAAATAGATCCCTATCTCCCTTATCTCCTTCCATTTTATCCATTTTTAAATTTATCTTCAATATCTCTTGCAATTTATCATTATATCAAGTTACCACACTCTTACCAATTATTTTATACCATTGTTTCCAACACTTTTAGTAGTTTACCAACATTTTATGAACTATTTGTGAAGAATTTAAATTTCCATTACATTCTTGAAGAGTTTAGTAGTATCTATCAACAAGACTCTTTCCTTGATTGACCTCATCAAGATTATAAGGTGATTTATATTGTTATATTTTTCTAGCTTCTCACTTTGTATTCCATTTTATCATGGTAGAGTGTTTTTGTGGCTATCTTTGACACCTAGATTATCACTTCCTTACTCTCAACACTCTCATTTTTATTCTAAGTTTATATTACTTTCATTTGTTATTACTTTTTCAATTCTTAGTTATAAATAGGATATTGTCACACACTTTATATCAAGATTTATTCATTTGTCTACTTGAGTTATCACTTCCTTACTTTCAACACTCTCATTATCATTCTAGGTTTACATTACTTGAGTTTATCATTACTATGTCAAATCCTAGTCACAAATAGGATAGGATCACATAATTTATATCAATATTTCTTCATTTGGCTACCCATTGATGTTGGAAAACTGCACTACATGCTTGAGGTCATTCTTGGAAAGCTCCTTTGTAGCCCAAAACTTTCCTTCATTTTAGCTTGCAGGTTATTTTTGGGAACACCTTATCAAAACTAGGTTTGTTGTTCTCTTATCTTTCTTTATCATTTTATTTCATTTAAAGCGTAGTTTTTTTTCTTTTTTTCTTATCTTTGTTTTCTGTATAAGTTATTGGCATTTCTAGTTTTACTTGTTTGTAGATTGAACTTGGTTTTGGAAGCTAAAAAATATTTTTTGGGAAGTTGATTTGCAAAAAGCATACAAAAAAATTCACACTATGTAGATGTCTAAATGTCATGCAAGAATCTAGGCTAGACAACGTTATCTTTCTACATATACAGTCTCTCTATGCACACTTTTCTATTTTGGTGCTAGTTTCTTATTATTTCATTTTTATAACATTAAACAATATTTCTTTCTTTTCAACTCTTTGATTTAGCTAGTTGATTTAATTTTCATACTTTTAAAGCATTTTCCTAGGTTATTCAAAAAAATTACTCTTGAAATAATAATAAAACAATTCAAAACTTTTCATTTCAAAATTTCGGCTAACCTAGGAGGTAATATTGGAAAGATTGAATAATTTAGAGAGTTCATGCACTTTCTAAGTTATTTTAAACTTTTCCTCTATTATATTTTGGTGAACTTGGTGTTCTTCTTCCTTTCTTTCAAAAATATTGTAAAATTCTAAGAAATTAAAAATTAAAAAACTCTAAAAACTAAAATAAATCACATTCTTGGTTATGTGTTGTAATCCCTTTTATGATTTTTATAGCCCAATAACTCTACATAACATTATTTGAATAATTTTGAGAAATATTAACATGTCTTATTCTAAAACTCACATAAATCCAATTTGTATAACTTGCAAATTTTCTAATTTATCTTTCTACCTAAACAACACAACTTTTCCCCAATTACTTGCATCTCCTAGAAAATATTTTTATGATGTGTAGGGGGGCTTCAAACATAAATCCCACCTTAATGTAAAGTTACATAACTTGGAGATCCTTCTTGTCAATTTTAAAAACATGTAATTCTAAAAAGGACATATGAGATTCTACTAAAACTTCATTAGAGAGTAACCATCTCAACATGTGATCTTAAAAAAGTGATATCTCTAGATTCAATCAATTATATAAAATATCCATGATCAGACATCCAATCATAGCATGCCATCTAAACTCTAAGTGAAACACTGCAATACCCATAATATCCAAGAAAAAATGATCACTACACTTAATGCTAGAATAATATCACAAATCATCACCAAATATCCCTCTATACAATTGGTACAAAAACAAGGAACTCTCCATGACATCATGATCTACATATCCACAAAATAGGACCATGTATATCTAACCAAAATATTTTATCTTGAGCTCACCTATATAATGCCAAAACTCTAATGCATACTCAATATTTCACCATAGGATAATATCATCCATCCTCTAAATCAAGGATCATATATATCAAACTAGAAAATCATAACCAACACCTTAGCAAAAGACTCCAAGAGTCTTCCATGGTAACAATATGTCAACATATCCAAACCACATGAAAATAAGCATCTCTTGTCAATAGAACTAAATATTTCAAAGAAATCTCACTACAAACTAGTAACAAAATCCAATAACTCCTCCATGATACCAAAAACCACTACAAAATATTATCCATCACCAAGTGATGAATCTAAATCATTGTGAAAGATATCATTGAGCCATGATACCAAGATACACATGGCATCATGATATAAATATATTCTAACTGAAGATCGCCCATGACCCTTGTTGATAGAAAAACCTTGACCAAAGTCTAAGGTTTAATATTCTATTATATATAGTAAACATTGTTGTGATGCAATAAAAAGGGTGAACTTAGATATGCAATTAGTATAAACCAAGTTATAATGAATTATATACATTCATATATATACAACCATAAAATCATATATTAATATACATTAATGGCTTATACATGTATTATAATTAATTCTTCACACCTTACTCACACATTTCATCTTCCTTATTCTCACGTATATTTAATCCATATTATTCCCCATGATTCCATACTCTTATCTCTCACTTTTCCCTTATTTATATAGCCTTTTAATTTCTTTTCATATTTCCTTTCCATCATATCTCTTCATAATAACACTTAATTATTGTATTATCACAAATTCACCTTTTCTTCTATAATATTTTATACTTCTATAGCTTATTTAGGCATATTAGAGGTGTTTTAAGGCTATTTAAGTGGTATACAATGGATATATGAATCTATAATGACCAAAATTGCATATGTGGTTCCTCACAACCCTCTATATCTTGCTAACAACCCTTGCACAATCAAAACATTCAAATGAAACACCAACATATCCAAAGAATAAAGTAGAAATATGATGGGGCAAGGGACCTAGCTCGATTGGCTAAATCATCCTATTGTAGGAAAGAGGTCATGAGGTCTAGTGTCCCCCCATCCCTGTGGTATTGGAGGCCATGTCATGCCAACATCATCGATCATGTGAAAAAAGTTTACTAGATGCACTGTAGTTTATGGAGGGGGGCTACCAGATTCCTATAGTCTAAAAAAGTAAAAATATAATCTCTTAATCAAGAAGATAAATAATCAGCTACAAATTGGGAATTAAGCCATCACCATCAATAATGTATCCACATAAATAACTATTCCATGCTAAATATTTATGCCAACAAGAATATCCATATGTTCACAATGATTACCACACAAAATACCTACATCAATCTCCCCAAATCTCACACATTTTTAGCATAGTCAAGTGACACCATCTCTTTACCTCATAATAACATAAATACCAATACACCAAGTAACCAAAATAAGGCCAACTAATAGAATCTACATCAACACTAAAATATGTATGGGTATAGATGACTCACATTTGAGTTATCTATGCAATCTATTAATGTAGATAGCTCACAAAAAAGTACAAATCATAGATCTCACAATATAACATACAAGCTCAATATTGCATCAATAAACATATCAAATAGAGACTATTAGAGATAAACACATAGATTACCCATGACTTAATACTAAATCACATCTAGATTCAATATTTTGCAAATCCACAAAGTAACCATAGTTAAGTAAGCTATTAAATAACTCTATAAAAGTGTAATTTAATAATTTGCATATTAATATTTTTAAACCTAATTCATAATGAAGTAAAATATTTTTTGTCTCCTATAAAAAGTCAAAAATTGATCACTATGAGCGCATGATATGACTTGTTAAATTTAAGAGAGAAAATTTGGCTTCCAAATTTAACATTTTATGTCATAAATAGTAAAATATAGAAAACCACTAATACCACTGCATAGTGCTTAGGAATTCTTTTTGTCAACTATAAGACCTTAACATTTTGATATTTTGGGTTAAATTTATGTTATGCATAAAAAATAACTTTTTATAGCACTTGATTGCACTATTTTGCTTGTACATGTATGACCTTCTAGCAAAGCCGTTAGATGGGTGGCATGGTGCCACCAAGGTATTCATAGAGAGTTAGGGTTGGGAAAAAGTGGCACTAAGATAATTTTTTAGCTATAGACCATAATAGAGGTGGTAGCTTCTAGTGGTGCCTAGTTAC
Organism: Sequoia sempervirens; assembly: GCA_007258455.2. Lineage (NCBI taxonomy): Eukaryota > Viridiplantae > Streptophyta > Pinopsida > Cupressales > Cupressaceae > Sequoia > Sequoia sempervirens. Next base: position 197,380,367 of record VDFB02058242.1, on the reverse strand, counting down.
CTCCCATTGACTGAGTAGAACCACTGGTTGTAACCCTTATGACTAGGGCCTTGTGTCCCCCAAAAAAAAATTTGTTGCTTCTATACTTTTTTGATGTATACATACCTAACATGACACAAGGTGTACCTCTAATGACATGAAAATTGTACCCTTGACCCAATCACACTGTCTAAATGTTCTACACAATATATGATGACATAGAATATATTCTACTAGTATAATGACTGCATGTGCAACACATTATTTATAGACCACATAGAACTATATGGATCTATATGAATTGGTATATTCAATTATTTTTGTATGCCCTAAAATGACCATTATTTAATCTGAATCTATTAAGTTTTATGTGTATCTATATGTTTTGGGCCTACTAGACTCAATGGTGAGGTCTATTATTGTCTAGGGGGTCATGTATGAAACTTCATCCTATAAAATCTAATAAAAAGATCCCAAAAAAATACATTTGCTAAATCTACACACAAACCCTAGATCTACAACAAATCTAAAACCTTCAAAATATCTCTTCTTTTTGTTGCAGTACCATGGATTCAATTACACACAAGATTCCACTCAAATGAAGGATTGATGACCAAGAAGACATTTCCTCTTACAACTTGAAAACCAAGATATAATACCAAATGAAAGGTAATTTACAATAATTTATATAATTTCCACATAACTCTCATGAGAGAAAATATAAAAAATAAGTATTTCAAATCCACAATACAAAAGAATAGTGAAAATACCACAAGATAATACCAAATATACCCTGAAAACACCCTTTCAAGGAAAAAATATAGCCTCTAAAAGAACATATAACTCAATGTATTATCTCATAAATAAGATTACAATACTTGTAATCTTTGGCATGCAAGCTTTTAAAGCATCAATCACCCTAGTTGTATTCCTCCATTTGAACAAGTAAATAAGAACCATGTAACCAAACATCCCACTCCATGCTTCATGTTATCACATATGAAACCTAAAGTGATGCTCATTAAAACTTATCCATTAAGACAAAGGTTACATAAGCCAACCTCAACCACTACTCATGTGCTTGGTTCAATAGAGACAAACTTGCACAAAACCACTAAGTGGTATTACATAAATCAAGTGCCTCAAAACCATAATCTTAGAAAACCATGGCCCCAAATTAAATATTTGGTAATAATTTTTTTCAATATTAATTATTTTCTCAATGTGACACCCACATTAAATATTTATCCCAATGTCACATGTGACATAAAGTGTCCCCAAGAATGCCTAACCCATTGCGATGTACACATTTCTAAGATGTACTAAAATTACTTCTATTTTTACATTATTAATTATTAATCTTATTATACAAGGTGTAAAGCACACTTTTCCCAATATTTCCACCTAAAATTGTGGATTCTCCCTTAAGTCATTAGTTTTCCTTGATGAATAGATAATTTGATTGAACAAACTCTAATTTAACCTAGTGAATATATTTCTATAAAAAAGAATGAACACCCAATTTTACTTCCATTGTGTGAGTGTTAGCATGAGCCAATTTTTTCTTATTTTTGGTGTTTTAACTAAGAGTTGATACTTTTTTAGGTTAGTTAAGTTTTATAATTCTCTTGTTTCTATTTAAAAACCTAAACCAATCTTCATTTCCTATAGATATTATATATTTATTATTATCATTAATTAGGGGCTTCTTATAGATGAAAACACCCCTAACTAACATGACTAAGAAGGGAGCATTCTAATGGAATGATACAACTCAAGAAGTTTTCTAGAGGTTAAAGAAGGGAATGCTTTGATGGATCCCCATGCCTTGTTCCAATACTCCCATTTTTGTGTTAGGCATGATGATACTGACAAATGTTGTAGAGTATGGTTTTATGTTTGCTAGTTACATTTGCTTGAAAGTTTCTAAATCCTCTTTAAAAATTTGATCCATAATAGTGAATGCCATTAGAAACTACAAGGAACTTCAAGTCTCATCCACACAATATAAGCTATAAATAAAATTAATCGCAATTTGAAATCATTCAAGAGATAATTTCTATATACATTCTTGTCTAATTTCAATTATGCTTTGATGGATATCCACACCCTATGCAAATGTTTCTAAGCCCCTTTCAACAAACCTACAGTGAACATATCTTACAATCATGGCATTCCATGACACCACATTTATTTGAAACATTTTGTCAAACTTTCGCATGCCTGTCTACCTTCCACATTTCACATGTATAAAGTGTTCTATATAAATTTTATCATGAAAAATAAAAACAATGAAAACCATATGAATTATCAATCAAATTGTTTACATGCCTTTGTCTATGCTTCTACATTTTTCATATGTATACAAGAGTTTTGCTTCTTCTTTTTTTTTCTATAGTTGAAACACCCGTTGCACCCATTTCCAAAGGATTTCAAATATAAATTTCAAAGCTGAAGCATAGACAAGGCTGTCTATCTTCCAAATTTCAAAAGCAAATGTTTCCCAAAAAGAATTGGAGAATTTAATTCAAACCTCTATCCTCTTCTGTGCTGGTCGCATTATTTTCATTGCACTACATGTAAGTTTTGTGGTACATACGAGTTTATATGCTGATTTCTATTTGATTTCTTTTTGATATTCTTAAGTTATAGATAATATTCTCTGCAAACATGGTTTCTTTTTCCTCTTGAAGGACTAAGCGCAATTGTGGTTCCTCAGTTGACAGAAAACAACGGAGATGTGTGGCTCACTGTAAGTCCTTCAAGAATTATCTGTTTGTGCCTTTTTTAGGTTGTGACCAAGAATACTAAATTTTCTATCCTAGAATTAGGTCTTCTTGTGCTTTTAAGAATTTGGGCTAGTTCTATTTTTGGGCACTGATTTTAAGATTTTGTATATGGTATGGTTGTGAACACATTGTATAGTTGTTGCAGTGGGTAATTAAAAGGATAGTTTGTTTTATCTTTCTTTTCTTTTAAGATAAGAGAGAATGGGAAATCAATTGAGTTGAGTGCATTTATGGCTTGCACTGGAAAATAAAACGACAAATAAAGCAACATGGAGAGTGGTGGGAGAACAAGGAGGTGTGAAAATATTGACCATCTGCCCTGCCTTTGTGCATCCAAGCCAACTTCCTTGCACCTTCTGCTAATGAGTCCTTGTGCTCCTTCAATCAAATTCCACTTCCATGCTACACATGTGTGTCATGTATGGGCACCATCCCTGGCAACAGGGTGTTTTACTGCACACTTGCTTGGAGATATGTTTCCACTTGTGCATACTATTGTTGTTTTGACCTCTGATCTGTGCCAATGTATTGAACCAGTTTGCATGCTTGTTTAGATTTAGCCTCAAGAAGATCAAACACATTGAAACCAGATGCTTAGGCTTCTTTACATGCAAGAAAATAATGACATGTTACCTTACCAAAAGCTCCACATTAGAATTTCACCACTGTCTTTATACAAGAGTGAACAGTTAAAAGCTAAAAGTTGTGATAAATGATTGCTAGTAAATGAGGTCACTGAAAAGTTTAGCCTAAGCAATAATTTTTATTTTTTTTGTATTGCCTTTATGATTGATTCTTGAAGGGTGAAGCAATGTAGGTGGATTTGTGTATTTGGTTTGGATCTGTTTAATAGAGTTCAATGTTTATAGTATCTTAACTCTTAAGTTTGACATTATTTATAATAAAAAGTGATAATTGACTGAAACTTGATATTATGCCAATTTTTTTTTTCAGCTAAACATTGTTGAAATGCCTCGATGCTAAACCAGTTGCAACCTAGAAGTTTGTGGTTCATTTAGTAACAATTTATGGAAAATGGTAAATGATAATTATTTAACCTTTATTTTCTTAGGATATTTAAGCTATATTCTAAATGATAAATCTAAAGCTTTATTCTCTAACCTTGTTGAAATAAAAAGGTGAATAAGTATGAGATTTCTAGATACAAAACGTTAATGTTCTATTTATTTTAAGACTATTTAACATAATACTAGTTGATTTATAGCGATGCTAATCATTGCTCATGCAGGAATCAAGAAATGGTGAAGTGGCATGGCCCTAGAATAGATGCAGCGACTGATGTCCATCTGAAGTCAGAAAAGAGGTAAGTAAGAGCTTTAATTTCCAACAACTAGTGAGCTAAATGGTCAAAATATTCTAGGTTTTAATTTATAAAGAAATTGAATTAAATAGGAATAATAGCAAGGTTTTCTAATACATAGTTAAGATTAGAAGATTATTTATTTCGTGACAATTTAAGTATTAAAGGTAGTCTGAAGGCTTTATAGCCAAAAAACAAATTTATTGTGATAATATTGGTGATGTCACTGATATATCAGTTAATATTGCAATCAAACTTTTGGTCAATGCAATTTAAGAAAGTTGCAATATTTTCCATAAAATGTCAAGAATTCTGGTGAAATTTGATCATATATTACAATAATTTGAAGACATTTGCTTCTGTGATATTCCTCCTTAGTTTGTGATTGATTTTTTATGAATTAGGAATTTTTGTCCAAGAACAACATGTAGCTTCCACATTCTGCAAAAACAAGATTATTGAAAACATGTAGGATACTTTTGCAGAAGTAGATCTTTTTACATCTTTCTTTAAGATTTTGCATGAAGTGGACATTTTACAGGATCCTGGAGCTAAATATCCAACTATTTTATTGAACATATTATAGGTCTTATCTCAAGCTTTTTCAACTTCCAAATTGCAAATTAATATCTCACACTAAGTAAACAGAAACAACAACGTGAAGTGCTAGTAGCAGTAATGCAATACCAAAACATACAAAAATAAATCTAACAAGCAACCCTGATCTACAACTTCTAATATAACATGGATGACTGAAGATCAAATGTGCAATGAATTGGGTACCTTATAAGGTGTTTTTCTGCTCAACTAATATGGAGGAGGGGCAGACTTATAATGATGAGCAGGTGATGGGTAGACTGGAGATCTACAGTGGAATTGAGTACATAGGCACTGCTTTGGAGGGGTAGGAGTTAACACTAGGGAAAGGATGAGGCTTTATTTCCACAGGTGGAAGTGCAGATTTGTATTTATATGGTGGGGTTAAGGGGGGTTTTGGTGGGTTAGATAAGGCCATAAATGTGAAATCAATTTCGATGCTAATGAGGGCTTGGGAGTTAAAAGTGCTATCTTCGTGATGTGGAAAATGCACCACCAGTTTTTTGGGAGCAGCAATAACTTTCTAAAATCTTGAAAGATAAATGACAATTTTAAGGCCACCATAGTCCATAGTTAATAGATAATTGTTTTCTTGAAATGGCCTTTGATTTTTGCCTATTAATCATCTAGTTCTTACTAATTTGAAGCCTACACCTCCTTATACTATTACATTTTGATATTAAATACAATTGATCAATTTTTATGTTTGCACATGAAACTATATGTATTGAGTTATATCTTATTAAGATGATAAAATGCAAACTCTCTTTAAGGAAAAATGATAAAGTGCCTATTGATTTGTTGGAATAGTCTGAGAATTGGAACACTTTGTTGTTCATTCTTATTTGTTATGTCATCAAAATTATGTTTGGTTTGTAAAGGTTAAATTGTTCGGGGTTGGTGGAGGAGGAGGAGAAATCTCAGGAATAGGTGGAGGTGGAATTTGTAAATGTGATGAGGAGATACAAGCTTTGGAGGAGTAGCATGCATAGGGGGTAGCTTTACTACAACAGAAGGTTCTGGAATTGGTGATGGAAGGTGGATTGGTGGATGTGGAGAGTTGTGGTAGAATGGATTAGAAGTAGGAGGATTACTATGGTATGTGGTATTTGTGAGAGTTGCAAAACAAATGCAGCCTGTAATCAAAACCACCAACAACTTGTGCTAGGCATCCATTTTGCTGACAAGGTGGGACTTGTATGCATAGCTTAGTAATATCTATAATGAATTTAAAGTGTTGAGGACACTTGGTAGAAGTTTTTGTCATTCTCTCAAGGAAACATGTTGGGAAGCTTTGTTTTTAAGTGTTTTTGAAATGGAAGAGCTTTGTGTGCACGTAGGAAATCAAATGTTTAATTCCTGGTTTGTGTAAATTGAAGATGTGCAGTAACCATATATATATTAAATATGATATTCATAATTTATTAATGCTTATGCATATCTTATTTGAAGGGAACAAAGAGAAGAGCAAAGAATATCCATGCTCCCCCAAGTTTCTAGGATGGGGACAACAAGGGATGGGAGGACATGTTTCTAGTATGAGTTTTATTTTTGGCCATTTTCTAGGGGACGATAGGGTACAACTATTAAAATAATAAGATTTTTTTTTTAATATAAGGGAATTTCAAATATTCATATGATACCATTGATGAAGCATTCACCATAGACATTATATAACCTTAATACAAAACATTAGACTTGAGTTGAGATTTTGCATGAGAATTGACAAACAAATTAATGAAATTTAAATGCTTTCATTATCAATGTGCATATAATATTATATAAGCATTTCAACAAAATGTCCAAAGGTTGCAAGTTTCAACTATAAAATGACAAAAACATAGAAAATATATAGCTATCCCTAATTAGCATTTTCCTTTGGTAGGCTTGCCTCAAAATTGGTGTTTGAGTTAGAGTCACTACCACTATGAGGGGTTGTAGCATGCAATGGAACCCCAACCAATCCCTCTCGTGCCTCCTCATCAACCTGTATAGCATCTTCAGGATCAAAATTCTAACATGAGGTTGGAGTTTGGTGATACTTAGGGTTTTGTCAATCCTATAGCCACAAGGCACTATGTACAACCATTAATTTCTCCAATTGTCTAGAGGTAAGGTTGTTCCTTTTTACTGATTCAATTCCTTTTTCATAGTAGAGGAGAAAACAACATATGAAAGGAGGCGAGCGGCAAGCATTCTCAACTCTAGTACATCCTTGCCATGCCATATCCACCATCCAATAGGGTTGGTTTGAGCTAGTGTAGCTTGATCCATCCTCGCCTTTGGTTTGTTGAAGGACGTTGGACCCTATAAACTAGTAAAGGAAAGCCATTGTATGAAAAGTCAAGAAGACTCCTCATCAATATACATTTTTGGAAGGGCTTTCATGAGCCCTTTTTTAACCTCTTTATCATGAGCTGGGGGCACTCTTCCAAGTCTAGTTACATACCATTTGGGATTTAGATCATAGGTTGCCATATGAAGTAGGGTGTTCATAGTGTGTAACCCACCCTTAATTTTATTTTCAAAATGCACTTGTTAGCATTACCCACATAGGAATGATAATCAACTGAGTAAGCAACCCTCCATTTTTTGACAAATCCCGATGTGGGAAAGGTGAGAGCATACGATGAGAAGGGGATCTTGCATTAACTGGAAATTCAAGCTAACTGAAAGTAAGCACCTTTCACTTTATGATCATCCAGATCCTGATGTGGGCAAGGTGAGAGCATATGGTGGTGACTTACAAATTCTGAAATTCTCTAAGTTACTACTTCTTCAATGGGGTGAGTAATCAAACCAAATGCATGAAATTAAATCATTTGCTTATTCATTGGGAATTACAAGTAAGAAAATACTTGGCAGCAAGGTAGCCAATCAAAACAAAGTCATCCACTTGTTCAGTGGGCATGACATGAAAGTAAATGAGAATTTGACCACTTATTTAGTCGGAGTAGCATGTAACATAAAGAGGTTCAACCATTTATTCAATGGAAGCAACACTTTTTTAGTGGGGTGAGTAGCAATGTAAATACAATGAGAAATAACCATTGGTAATACCAATGGTGTTACAATCAGCTCAATTAGAAAATGCTTCAAAATTAAACATGCTACTATTATAATAAGGAAATGACAGATTGAAGCATAAATTCCCCCCCAAGATGCTACAATAATAATATGAGAGCACCCCCACAAAATTTAACATTTATACCTCAATGGAAGGTCCTCCAGAGGTCGATGGAAGTTCAAACAAGCTGCTGATACACAGGATAGCAGACTGATATGTTCGAACAACAAGCTCAAAAATACCAACCAACAATCATAGAATGAGCATAACTTCATCAATACTCCAAAGAATCGCGCCAAACAATTTGCAAAGGTGAGTACTTGGCTAGGCGTCCAAGATGAGCTAAGTAGCAACCCCCACAAGACTGAAACAACATCCACACTCACCAAAAATCCTTCCAGTTGGGTTGTATGACCTCCCTAGATGGGCGACCAGCAAGGCAAAATCTTACTTTCCACTAAAAAATCTTCTTTTTGGTAAGAGGGGGTGGCCAAGGATTTAGGTTCATTTGCAATTTTGCACCAATACCCACAAAATGATATGAAGTCCTCCAACTTGCATATGCAAACCATGTGGTGTGGCCTATGGTAGGCAAAGGCAACCAACAAGCTGAAATCTTCTAAAATCACTTCCAAAATGCTCCAAATCACTGCAAGAAGAGTTAACACACCAAAACATAGCTAGAAGACATCAAAACAATTCATAATTGAAAGAAAACTGAAAATATTTCACCAATAACTCCAATGGTGACTCTTGCAGTGATGCTAGGGAGTATCTTTCAACTCTAAAACTAGAGCAACTTTGAAGGTTTTCGCCTCCAAAGCCCTTGAAGGATTCAATCCTCACTCCAACAACACTTTGTTATCATCCATTAGCATGTCCAAATGAGAGCAAATGAGGGAGTATATATAACACTTTGAGACCCAAAATTTTGAATAACTTTTCCCTCCAAAAAGGGATGCCACACTTGCGGAGAAAATAAACTTTATTAAAAACCACTTAAAACCTTCATTTTGGCGTCCACTATAGTCATGCATCGAATTTTCTTTTTAAAAACAACTTAAGTTGTTACATGCTAGGTGTGGGGGTCCAAGGGGCCTTTTGACTTTATAAAATTAACTTAAGTTGCAAATATTTCCTTTTTCAACCTCCAAGGATGGTGGAGACGCCAACTACCATAAATATCAAGACACCATCAACTGAAATTGCCACCATTTCCAGAAATAGAAATCCTACACTGAACTACTACTAGGACCACTGCCAAAAACAACACTTACTAAAAATAGCATACTACTAAAAATAGTAAGTTTGTCCAAACTCAAAATAAGCACATTTTGAGATGCAATTGTGACTTACTAGAAATAGTAAGTACTAAAAATAGACACTACTAAAAATAGTAGTGATTGCTCACCAAGGATCTCAAAAATCCTAGAAAGACCCAGAAAAATCTTTGGCAAACTCTTGCAATATCCTCCTGAAAAGCAGACAAGAAACCTCCAAGAAACTTGGAATCCCTAGAAATAGGCTAATGTTCACTGGAAAGCTTAGGACCAAAAAGGGGACATTACTATCCTCCCTCCCTGAGATTCCCAAGCCATGCATTAATTGATTATGACTAAAACTCAATATGATTCCATGATCCCAAATAAGTCTGAGGAATCTGTAGCTCCCCCAAGTAGGAACATTGTTTTGCTGAGTACTCAAAATTGTAATCTCCTGAATTTCTCCTATAGGAAGAGCAATCAATCTCAACAAGACCTTAGTTAACTCCATGGAGGATTTCCCCCCACAATCAAAACCTTGTGGCACCCTATAGGAAAATTTGAGAAATTTAATGCTAACTTCCTCATTCTTAGGTTCTTGCATTCCATCATCAAGGTCATAACTGAAAAAATAATTCGCTGTCTCAAACATAAGTATAGGCGAATGGATTAGAATAGCAATTGATTGGTGCCTGTACACTCCTCCCACATGGATTCTAATTTCCCAAACTCAACATTCTGCTCATTTGAAACCACAAGTCCATCCTGCTAAGGGGCCAAATAGACTGAAAATGAGCATACCTGCAACTCTCTAAGTCTTAAATGGTCAACTTGAGGTCTAATTTTTGAAAAATCAGCACCCAAGAAGAAGAATAGCTGCTGCAACACTAAAAAACATCAACCAAAATGACACCTCTGTTCATGTCCGTGGCTAGAAAAGTCCTCTCAAGTGTCACCAACTCACCATAGAGCCAATATTTGCTCAAAATCTCTCTCCAATCCATTGGTGGGGACATCAATGGACTCATAAGATGGCTGCAAAGAGAGGTAACAACAACAATTTGTCCATGCCTACGATCCTGGGCACAAAAAACCTATCCCCAAGTGACTCCATCATGTTGGGGCTGCCAACAATTCATCAACTTGTGTGACATAACCCAAAGAAATTTGTGAACATTTGAAACTTCCTCATAAGGGCTCACCACACCAACATTATCAAATTCAAGACGATACTCCATTCCTTGCAGTGCATCCACAAGGCACACCTCCTTATCACAAGGATCCAACCAATCACAACTCATCATAGGAAGTAGATCTAGAGATAATGGTTCTTCTATCACCTTGTCTTCATTCATCTCAAATAAAAGATTTGGAAATGTGAGCTCTGCTTCGATGTCAAATAGGAGATTATCATGAGTTTAGTAACTGTCTCCATCTTCCTACTTGGATCTTATCCCTTGCATCATCTTACACGTTACAGTGTTGGATCCCCTGTAGTTATTCCTTTCAATACCACCTTCCTATCACCATCTTGGAATTTCAGCTCCATGGATTTTAAGTTCAAGGTGATCTCTCTTAAGGAACATAGCCATTGCATACCCAAAACAATATTTGTGCCTCTAGTGTTGACAACATAGAAGTAGTCATTGACTTTGTAGACATGATCCTCAATTGTGGTATCATCCTAACACAAGACATTGTGTTACCATTGGCAACTGTGACTTTGAAACCTCCAAATTTTCTGGTCTTGAGCCCTCATTGTGCTACAATAGCCTCGTTAATGAAATTATGTGTAGCACTAGTGTCAATTAGAGTAACAACTTACTACCCTTTCAACAACCCTCTAAGTTTGAAAGAACTGCTTCTCTGAAGGCTATAGATCCTTGCAAGAGTGCCACCACTTTCCTTCACTTTCCCAGGCTCTTCTTCTCACCCTTCTTCTTAATTTTCCTTTGCTTCAACTTTCTGGTATGAATTTTTTGATTTTGATCCATTAGCTGAATAGGTCTCCAATTGACGGTTCTTCCCCTTTTCCCAACACTTGTGACCTAGGGCCCATGGCTCTTTGTAAGTGAAACAAAGATTTTTCTTCCTTATTTCTTTTTTGTAATCTTCTTCCACCTTCTTTGCAGGGTTCTCTTTGGGTTGAATGTTTTCCTTGCTATCATGCCTCTTGTCTCTATCATGTGGAAAGGTCTTAGGTGGAAATTTGTTCTTTGGGATTGCAAGCTCCATGCTCCTTGCCTTCCTTATCGCCTCATGAAGAGTTGCTGGGTAAAAAGCTTTAAACCAACCCTTCAAAGGCTCCATTATCTCCTCACTGAGAAGGACTACAAGCCTCTTCTCTGTGATACCAGGAACCATGATGGAGAGTCTCTGGAGCTTTGAAATATAAGTGTCAAGTGAACGAAACCGCTTCAACTACACGAGCTCTCTAAAATGTATTTTAGGATCTTTTTTTATCAAACCTCTCGATGAGTTTGTTGGTGAACTCATCATATGTAGTTATCAAATTGTGGCCAAGTGTGATGAGACCATGATATCACCATTTGTGAGCTGCTCTATCAAGATTCAATGTGGCAAATTTGATTGCCTCATCTTCTGGCATGGGTTTTAGTGACAAGTAATTATCTAGCTTCTGCACCCAAGCTCTAGCATTGCACTTTTCACTACCATCAAAGTGTGCCAGTGTTACCTTTCCCAGAGTATTTTGGAAATGTCTCTACACTCGTGGCCCTCTATTCTCCATTCTTCCACCCCTTTTCTTTTGTTGGTGGAGGTATTGCTCCAAGGTCAATAACTCATGATCTCAACTGGTAGAGAAACATACTCCATGTAGGATGTCTTGACTTCATCTACCAAAGGTACTTGCTCCTCTCGGCCACCCTTGGGTTCCTCCCTACATGTGAACGTGGGTTGGAATGGTCTAGGAGCGTACTCTAAAACTACTGTAGTAGTGCATCCTATAGTGTTTGACTGGTTAGTGGCCAACAACTACGACATCATGTCCAACATAATGTCAAACTTTCTCTATGTTCTTTCATTTGGATTTTCGGGTTGGCCTAGTGCCTTCCCCTTGTCCGCCATAACCTCAATTGAACTATCACTGTCTTTGGAAGAATCTGATTGGATCCCAAGAATCCTTGAAACTATCTCTACTTCAGGAATTTATGGTGGTTGCCACTGATTTTTATTTTGTTCTTTGTCGTAATACCTTATTTATCTTTTACTCATAGATGATTACAGTTGCATGGCATGTGTTAGAAGCACAGGCTGGTAGGATAACTAGCTCTGCTACCATTGTAATAACCCACCCTTATTTTTTTCAAAATGCACCTGTTAGCATTAGCCACATAGGAATGGTAATCAATTGAGTAAGTAACCCTCCACTTTTTGATCACCTAGATCCCAATGTGGGCAAGGTGAGAGCATACAGTGAGAAGGGGATCTTGCATTAACTGGAAATTCAAACTAACTGAAAGTAAACACCTTCCACTTTTTGATCACCTAGATCCCGATGTGGGAAAGGTGAGAGCATATGGTGGTAAGGCTTACGAATTCTGAAATTCTCTAAGTTACCACTTCTTTAGTGGGGTGAGTAATCAAACCAGATGTGTGAAACTAAGGCATCCGCTTATTCAACAGGAATTACAACAAGTAAGACAAATACTTGGTGGCAAGCCAACCAATCAAAACTAAGTCATTGGCTTATTTAGCAGGCATGACATGAAATTGAATGAGAACTCAACCACTTATTCAATGAGAGTAGCATGTAACATAAAGAAGCTCAACCACTTATTTAGCAGGAGCACCACTTGTTTAGTAGGATGAGTAGCAATGTAAATACAATGAGAAATCACCAATGGTACTACCAATGATGTTACAATCAACTCAATTAGAAAATGCTTCAAAATTAAACATGTTGCTGTTATGATAAGGAAATGACAAAGACATGAAGCATAAATTCCCCCCCAAGATGCTACAATGATAATATGAGAGCACCCCCACAAAATCTAACAATTATACCTCAATGAAAGGTCCTCTAGAGGTCGATAGAAGGTCAAACAAGCTAGAATAACAAAGAATGAATATGATTTACAAGTTAGAATAGTAATAATTTTTTTTAAAAAAAATTAATACTAAAACCAACAATTTCTTATGTAAATTTGGACTGCCAATCATAATCAAGGATCTTTTGTTTCACATTTCTTTGTTTGGGTGTGTTTGTCTCTAGCCATCTATCACACTTTGAATTAACCACCATTAGTTATAAAGCCTTCGACACCTCAACCACCCTCTCTAACAAAATGATGTGGTTTTCATATCTAGTATTCATGGTTTTGAGGAATTCCTTCTTCAAAAAAGTCTTGAACAAAGAAAGTGAACTATGATGGTTGCAAATGAAAATCTATATATCTCTAGCTTCTAACACCACCGCTTCACCCAATCTATCTTCCCCATGTCCTTCAATGTGTTGTTCAATGCATGAACACAACATGGGGTCAAAAAAATGTGCTTTTAAGCACATCCGACCATCAAACTAGGTAACTTACACACATGGGATGGATTAGTCACCACTTGTACAATATTAGAAGCACCAACCTTTTATATGACATCTTTCAAAATATGAAATTGGAAGTTTGCATCCTTCTTCCTTGAACAATCAATAACTCTGTGAAAACAAGAGCTCGATGAACATGTGACAATGATATTGATAAGTGGCCAATGTTTGATATTAGTCCACCCATCCATGATGATGGAGCAACCATCTCTTATCCAAGTTTGCCTCATTTCTTCCATCAACAAACTCACCTTAGAATATTCTATATCAAGGAAGGTGGTGTGTAGTTTATGTTCTCTAAGGGGGGCAAATGAGGGACCAACAAATATAGCATCTTTGAAATTTTGTTTGAAATAGAGTGGATGTGCCACATGAAATGGTATGTCTTGAGCATAAAAATTTTCACCTATGGAATACTCACCCACCTCTTGTGATTGTGTATTAAACAACCTTGCAACACTAGTAATTCTTTTATTTCCCTTGGTAGAAATAGAAACCTCTCTCCTTTGATTTCCAACACCTATGGTTTCCATAGGTAATGACTCACTTGGCTGCATACTCTCCAATGGGATTCCCTTCTTTTTGGCCTCCCCTTTCATATGCAATCTAGTTACCTTGGCCTTCTTTGTTAGAGTTATTTTCTCACAACCTTTTACCCCTAGTCCATTTATGCACAATAAATAAGAATAAACTCTAGTAAAGCTACCCCTATATTTTTTCATGCACAAATGACATAACCATACTTTACTCCTTGAATTTTTTTCTTGTCTTTGTCTATGTGTGTTGTAAATTGTAAAAGAGATTTTTTTATTAAGAATTTAAAACACAATTGTAAGTGCAAACATAAAAAGAAAGAAAAAAACCTCCCTAAGTGTTTGAAAATTTAAAAAAACACTAAAAAAATGCAAAGGAATTTAAATTTAAGTGTTTAATAGATGGTAAACTTACCTCAAATGACATGGATTTGATGCTATATTGCCTTATTTCCATTGCTATTCTCCTCTCACTGCTACTCCTCTTACTCTTCTTCTTTAGAAGTTGGAAAATGTCAAAATGAGTTTGTTTTTAGTAATTTCAAGGGGTTTCTTTAGGTTTAGGCATAGTTTAAAGGGGGTGTGGGGGTCCTTGTGGGTCCATCCATCCCCTTTTTTAATTTAAAATCGTGTTTTTAAAATAAGAAGCACTGAAAAAGTGCTTGGGCCATACTAGTCGTCCCCTACAACTCCCAAGCATACCTTGTAGATATTTGGATGTCTTAGAAATGTTTCCTAAATTTATTAAAAAAAGGGGATGGGGACAGTAGGTGAGTGTGTTAGTCATAGTTAACAAGGATAACATTTACAACACCCTATCTCTCTTGAAAGAAAATTATACTTTGAGAAAATAATACAATTGTCCCAAGGCTTCAATTGTCAAGTCTTGACATACATGATAACTTAGAAGTTCGTTGTTGATATTATTTAATGAGGGGCCTTTATGGTTCAAGAGTCTTGACATACAAGATTTCTTATTGTTTGATGCTTAGAAATTAGTATGGTTAAAGAAATGTAAAAAGAAAAATGAAATAAATGATAGGTAGGATAGATCGAAACCAAACCAAAATTTGTAGTGCATCATTCAATCATAGGATAAATGCCATAGTATAGTAAATATATGGGAGGTTAAATATGCTGGAAATGTTGTCATTGATGTCAAAGGTGAGAAGACATATAGTCATTGATGTCAAAATCACATTGTTATAAATGAAGTCATTAATATCAAGGCAAAGAGAAATGGCCCGTTATAAGAAATTGACCATTAAGAGGCTATCCGTTATATGCTATTGGATATTTCGAAGATCGATTTAGAGAGATCTACGTTAAATTTAAGATAATGGAGAAAGTGTATTCATTGATATGGAGTATTGAATAATATGCAAGTATTCATTGATATGAAGGAGTGAGATCATCCTCAAATCTGTGGATATATGAGAAGCTTACATTATATACTTTGGCAATGTTGGGTCTACTTCATAAATGAGACATCAATTCTATGCTCAGAATGGTCGAATATGCTTTTGCAAGATCAAATTACATTATTATCTCTAAGGGTGGCTGACTATGTTTTTGCCAAGCTAAATTAAATTATTTTATCAAAAGGTGGCTGACTTACTTCTCATTTACCAAGCCAAATTCGTATATATTTAAATCAATATTAATTTCCCAAGTTAAAATAAGAGGTGCAGCAATTAATATATTCCTAAAGGGGAAACAATTAGTTTTTCAAAGGATGTGAAGTTGTTAAAGAGCAGCGGCTAATATTCTAAAGAGAAATTTATTAAGGGCTGCATTAGAGATTAATAAAGGCAATGATTTAAGTAAAAAAGCAGCAATTATTTTTAGAATAATTATTAAAGATAACTTAAAGGCAGCAATTGGGTTTATTAAAAGACACGTGCACTTAAATAGTTGTCTCCTTTCAAAGTGTAATGTCCCCTTCTCATCAGTGATCAACTCAGTTGCTCATCAGCCTATTCCAGAGGCCCGTAGGCTCGTTGAGGTAAAATTAGGGTTTCCTTGCTTGGAGGTTTGAGGCATTTCTGGGTGTTTACTATTTATAGTAAATACTATTTTTGGCAGTGGTCCTGTTGGCAATGCTTCAGTATGTTTCTATTCTTGTTGGAGCAATTGGTAATTTTGGTGCAGCTTTCAAAATGCAGTATTTGTTGGAATTTTTTAATACAAGGCAATTAATGTTTTATTTCATTTTTGACCCCCTTGGCCTAGAGAGATAACTTTAAGTTGTGTTTAAAAGAGGGGCATGGAGAGGGACGCCTTCATAAAGGTGTTTTTAATATTTTCATTAAAGTATTTTGTTGCCTTGAAGTGGGACGCCACCCTTGAGGGGATTTTGATAATTTTGATAATTTGTAAATTGTAAAGTGGCTTTTGGCGTTCTTGGTTGGGAAATTGAAGAGACATCTCTTTTTCTATAAAAGAGAGTTCAACTCTAGCATTTGGGTATCCATTGTTAATTGCTAAAGTTATGTTGTCGAATTGACATTGTGATTATTTCTTCGAGGGATGCTTACCTCCTAGATTCCAATCAATTTCGTGTTTGAAAGACAACACCTGATTGGTTTTTATTGTTGCTTCTCATCCAGACTAGCAGATTGAGCCTATTGTTGAAGAATTTTGGAGTTTATTATCATTTTCAAGTTGCTAGTTTCAACACAGTTGAAGGAAATTTTTATTTCCAGCTTCATGGGTGAATTTTATTTTGTTCTGGGCATTTGCTAATATCATTCCTATGGCCAAGACAACCCTTCTCAACAATTTTTAGATTTTATTTTGAAGTTGGTGAATTTATCTTGCAAAAAGCGCCCTAGCTTGGGGCCGTACCATTCAAGGAGCATTGGATTTCGAGCCAATAAATTAATGCTGGTCTTTTGTGGCTGTTTCTTCATCTTGGCTTGGGCGCCCATCCTCCAGTTGACCATTGCATTTGATTTCATTCAAATCAGAGGTAATTTGATGAAGTTATGAGCATTTCATGGTGTTTCCTGTTTGCTGATCAAAATTTCCAGAACTCAGATTTTTATATCAGATTGCATTAGTTTTCTGTTTTTGGCCTTTACTTCATCATTTGAGGGATAAACATTGTAAAGCATTCATTCTTTACATCTTAGCATTATTCTCTATCATTGTAATACTTGTAATTTGCAGATTCCTTGATTGTAAGGTTGAGATTTAGTAGTACTAATCCAACCATTGTTATTGCTGCAATTACTTGTTAAAATTTCACATTAAGTACCCTTGGATGGTTTACCGCCAATGTGGAGAATGAATGTTAATCTCTCTTGTACCCACTGTCAAGTGGTGAATTCCCACTCATGAGTGGATGCCCGCTACAGCGGATGAATTAGTTAGTTTGAAAATTCTATGGTTGGTTATCCACCTAATTTTCTTTCATTTTGTAATAAGTACTCCGCCATATGTTAGCACCTCGCTTTCAAAAGGATCTTGAGTGCACATTCTTGGCGTTGAGTTTATCTTCAGTTTCTAGTTGTATTCAATTTATGTATCAAGTTTTAGATCCTAGGGATCCTCTGACCATATGCCTGCCCTCTTCCTTAAGTGGTTTTAAGGTGCATTCTTGGTTAGAGTTGCTTTGATAGAGTTTGGGTTTGGAGCTAACGCTAATCAAGTTGGCCAAGTATTGGTGATTGTGTAAAACTGTGGAAAAAAAAATAGTTAGCATATTTCACAAAGAGACATATCTCTTTTAAAGACACATCCTTTGGAAAATTGAAGTGGTATAAATAGAAGTTAAAGTGGGAACCAAAAGGCAACAATTCAATGATTTATTTATGAGAAAAAGAGCAGATTAAAAAGGAGATAAAAGGGCAGAAATATGAAGTGTAATTCAGATTTGTTTTGAGAGCATATGCAGCCCATAAATGAATGATAAATGCAAATAGAGGTTGGAGCCTTTTGCTGGGTTGAAGCTTAGTTTGTGTGGGGGTTGGAGCCTCCAATAGGTTGGAGCCTATCAAATCAAGGTTGAAGCCTCTTGTAGGGTTGGAGTTCAGTTGAGTGGGGGTTGAATCCTCCAATAGGTTGGAGCCTATAATTCTATCAAGTGGAGATTGGAGTCTCTAGTAGATTGGAGCCTACAAGAAGAAGATTAATCTATAATATATAAGCAATATTTTGCCGTGGTTTTCTCTCATAGGGGCTTCCACATAAATCGATGTTCTCATTGTGTTCTTAATTGCTAGATCTTACTTGAATGTTTTCCTCTTAGTAATACCGTGTGCTCATCAAAATATCACACAAAACCTAACCTTAAAATCAATATCCTAGATGATATCACAAGATGTCCACAAAGGTTTCGACATAGAATTTGAAAACCCTCATTTATAGGTTCGAAAATTCTAATTTTCTCAAAATTAGAAACTGAATCAATCCTAACTTGTGATTTGTATCCATCAATGATGTCATGAGCTTAAATCATGAATTGCAAATTCAAAGGGGTGCAACTTGAGTAAAAAATAACAACAATATGGGGGAATATAACTGAGACAAATCTAGGTCTTGTTAGTTTGACATAATTCACTCATAGAATGAACATTGTAGATGCAACCGGTAAGGCCTACAAGGTTGTGAAAAATAGATTGGATAAACCTTGTTGACGTGTCCAAAATTGGTAATGAAGTGCACCCAAGACTATGATCCATCCAAAAGGATGGTGGTCAAAGAAAAACGAATCATGGCTGACTTGATTGTTGATGCCATTTGAGACACATTCAACATCTCCTATTACAAAGAAGGATGATCGACATGGAGAATGCTAGGAAAACATATGAAGGGGATATTGAGGCATGTCACAAACACATTAATTCCA
Source organism: Sequoia sempervirens (assembly GCA_007258455.2). Lineage (NCBI taxonomy): Eukaryota > Viridiplantae > Streptophyta > Pinopsida > Cupressales > Cupressaceae > Sequoia > Sequoia sempervirens. Next base: position 197,361,406 of record VDFB02058242.1, on the reverse strand, counting down.
AACTAATGGAGCCTTCCAAAGTTTCCATTGCCAAAATATCCAAGACTTTTTATAGAAGTGACTTCCAACAAGAAATTGGAGATAAAATTACATTGCTAAGCAGAGTAATGGTAATGGCAACTGCAACAAATTTTGAGGCATGGATGTACATGTACATAACTACATGCAAAAAAAGTGATAGCATGTTGCACTGGACAGAGATCATAAGTGATAATCTGCATTCTTAGTTAACAAATAATGAAAACAAAAGGACATTTTATATGACCTTGTATCTAGTATACTCATAGACAAGGAAATTCAGCTTTTTAGATCTAGAGAAAAAAGGAGCAATGGGATTCCAAACAGACCCTATGATTAAAGAAATTCAAATAAATGTGGAATCCAAAGAAATTGAGGAAGTTGATGTTCAAACCAATAAAGGAGTAGATAATTATTTTTCCTAGGAAAAAATTCAACCTGAGGTATTTCATGAAATAATATAGGACATCCTCAAGAAGTAGCAACTAAAGGCCCAACCCAAGAGGGAGTCATAGATTGTGATGACCTCTACCTAGGTATACAACATCTATAGGAATTTCTTGCTGTTCCAAAAGTCTCTAACTGATATTAAGTTATGGTTTGTGCTTGTTTGGAATATTAACCTAGTTTCATACATAAAATAAGTACATAGGAAAATATTATAATTATTATTATCATTAATTAGGGGCTTCTTATTATTAGCATTTTGTCAAATTTTCACATGCCTTGTCTATGAAAGATAAAAAAAATGAAAACCATATGAATCATCAATCAAATTGTATACATGCCTTTGTCTATGCTTCTACGTTTTTCATATGTATACAAGAGGTGTTGACACTTTTAAAAGAAAAACATAAACTGCTTTCAAATCAAGGGTTTGCTTTTTTTTTTTTTCTAAAGTTGAAATACTCGTTGCACCCATTTCAAAAGGCTTTCAAATTTAAATTTCATAGCTGAGACGCCGAGGGGAATTGGAGAATTTAATTCAAACCTCTACCCTCTTCTACGCTGGTCACATTATTTTCATTGCACTACATGTAAGTTTTGTGGTACAGATGAGTTTATATGCTGATTTCTCTTTGATTTCTTTTTGATATTCTTAAGTTACAGATAATATTCTCTACAAACATGGTTTCTTTTTCCTCTTGAACGACTAAGCGCAGTTGTGGTTCCTCAGTTGACAGAAGACAATGGAGATACTTTTATATCGATCCTTATGGCGTCTCTGGCTCACTATAAGTCTTTCAAGAATGATCTGTTTGTGCCTTTTTTAGGTTGTGACCACTAATACTATCCTAGAATTATGTCTTCTTGTGCTTTTACAGTGCTCACGCTTTTCTTATGTCTTCAAGAATTTTCTCTTTATGCCTTGTTTAGGTTGTGACTAAGATTTATGTATATGGTATGGTTGTGAACACATTGTATAATTGTTGCAGTGGGTAATTTAAAGGACACTTTGTTTTATCTTCCTTTTCTTTTAAGATAAAAGAGCATGGGAGATCAATTAACGAATTGGGTGCATTTATGGCTTGCACTGGAAAAGAAAACAAGGAGGTGTGAAAATATTGACCATCTACCCTATCTTCGTGCATCCAATCCAACCTCCTTGCACCTTCTGCTAATGAGTCCTTGTGCTCCTTCAATCAAATTCCACTTCCATGCTACATAGGGTGTTTTATTGCACACTTTCTTGGAGATATGTTTCCTCTTGTGCATACTATTGTTTTTTTGACCTCTGATCTATAACAATATATTGAACTAGCTTGCATGCTTGTTCAGATTTAGCCTCAAGAAGATCAAACACATTCAAACCAGATGCTTAGGATTCTTTACATGCTAGAAAATAATGACATGTTACCTTACCAAAAGCTCCACATTAGAACTTCACCACCTTCTTTATACAAGAGTGAACAGTTAAAAGTTGTGATAAATGATTGCTAGTAAATGAGGCCACTGGAAAGTTTAGCCTAAGCAATAATTTTTATATTTTTGTGATACCTCTCTGATTCTTGAAGGGTGAAGCAATGTAGGTGGATTTGTGTTTTTGGTTTGGATCTGTTTAATAGAGTTCAATGTTTATAGTATCTTAACTCTTAAATTTGACATTATTTATAATAAAAAGTGATAATTGACTGAAACTTGATATTACATCAACTTTTTTTTTCAACCAAACATTGTTGAAATGCCTCTATGCTAAACCAGTTGCAACCTGGAAGTTTGCGGTTCATTTAGTAACAATTTATGGAAAATGGTAAATGATAATTAAATAACCTTTATTTTCTTAGGATATTTAAGCTATATTCTAAATGATAAATCTAAAGCTTTATTATCTAACCCTGTTGAAACTAAAGGTGAATAAGTACGACTGTAGGGGATTTCTAAATACAAAACATTAATGTTCTATTTATTTTAAGACTATTTAACATAATATTAGTTGATTTATAGTAATGATAATCATTGCTCATGCAGAAATCAAGAACTGGTGAAGTGGCATGACCCTAGAATAGATGCAATGACTGATCTCCATTTGAAGTCAGAAAAGAGGTAAGTAAGAGCTTTAATTTCCAACAACTATTGAGCTAAATGGTCAAAATATTCTAGGTTTTAATTTATAAAGAAATTGAATTAAATGAGAATAATAGTCAAGTTTCCTAATACATAGTTAAGATTAGAAGATTATTTATTTCATGACAATTTTAGTATTAAAGGTAGTCTGAAGGCTTTATAGCCAAAAAAAACAAATTTATTGTGATAATACTGGTGATATGTCACTGATATATCAGTTAATATTGCAATCAAACTTTTGGTCAATGCAATTTAAGAAAGTTGCAATATTTTCCATAAAATGTCAAGAATTCTAGTGAAATATGATCATATGTTACAATAATTTGAAGATATTTGCTTCTGTGAGATTCCTCCTTAGTTTGTGATTGGTTTTTTATGAATTAGGAATTTTTGTCCAAGAACAACATGTAGCTTCCACATTCTGCAAAAAAAAGATTATTGAAAGCATCTAGGATACTTATTGCATACGGAGATCTTTTTACATCTTTCTTTAAGATTTTGCATGAAGTGGACAGTTTACAGGATCCTAGAGCTAAATATCCAACTATTTTATTGAACATATTATAGGTCTTATCTCAAGCTTTTTCAACTTCCAGATTGCAAATTGACATCATACACTAAGTAAATAGAAACAACATGAAATGCTAGTAACAATAATACAATACCTAAACATACAAAAATAAATCCAACAAGCAGCCCTGATCTACAACTTCTAATATAATAAGATGGATGAATGAAGATAAAATGTGCAATGAATTTGGTACCTTATAAGGTTTCTTTTTTCTCAACTAATATGGAGGAGGGGCAGACTTATAATGATGAGTAGGTGATGGGTAGACTGGAGATCTAATGTGGAATTGTACATAGGCACTGCTTTGGAGGGGTAGGAGTTAACACTAGGGAAAGGCTGAGGCTTTATTTCCGTAGGTGGAAGTGCAGATTTGTATTAATATGGTGGGATTAATGGGGCTTTTGGTGGCTTAGATAAGGCCATAAATGTGAAATCAATTTCGATGCTAATGAGGGCTTGGGAGTTAAAAGTGCTATCTTAGTGATGTGGAAAATGCACCACCAGTTTTTTAGGAGCAGTAATAGCTTTCTAAAATCTTGAAAGATAAATGACAGTTTTAAGGCCACCATAGTCCATAGTCCATAGTTAATAGATAATTTTTTTCTTGAAATGGCCTATGATTTTTGTCAATTTGAATTAATCATATAGTTTTGAGTAATTTGAAGCCTACACCTCCTTATACCATAACATTTTTATATTAAATACAACTGATCAATTTTTATGTATGCATGGAAAACTGCATGTATTGAGTTCTATCTTATTAAGATGATCAAATGCAAACTCTCTTTAAGTAAAAATGATAAAGTGCCTATTGATTTTGTTGGAATAGCTTGAGAATTGGAACACTTTGTTGCTCATTCAAAAAGTGTCATAGTTATTTTTTGTGTCATCAAAACTATGTTTGGGTTTGTAAAGGTTAAATTTTTTTGGGTGGGTGGAGGAGGAGGAGAAATCTCAGGAATAGTTGGAGGTGGAATTTGTAAATGTGATGAGAAGGAGATATAAGCTTTGGAGGAGTAGCATGCACAGGGGGTAGCTTTACTACAACAGAAGGTTCAAGAATTTGTGATTGAAGGTGGGTTGGTGGATGTGGAGAGTTGTGGTAGAATGGCTTAGGAGTAGGAGGATTACTATGGTATGTGGTGTTTGTGATAGTTGCAGAACAAATGCAACCTTTAATCAAAACCACCAACAACTTGTGTTAGGCATCCATTTTGCTGACAAGGTGGGTGACTTGTATGCATAGCTTAGTAATATTTATAATGAATTTAAACTGTTGAGGACACTTGGTAGAATATTTTGTCATTCCCTCAAGCAAACATGTTGGGAAGCTATGTTTTAACTTTTTTTTGAAATGGAAGAGCTTTGTGTGTGCAGGAAATCAAGTGTTTAATTCCTGATTTGTGTAAATTGAAGATGTGTAGTAACCATATATTTATTAGATATGATATTCATAATTTCTTAATGCTTATGCATATCTTATTTGAAGGGAACAAAGAGAAGAGCAAAGAATATCCATGTTCCCCCAAGTTTCGAGGATGGGGATGACAAGGGATGGGAGGACATGTTTCTAGTACACGCTTTATTTTTGGCCATTTTTTAGGGGACGATAGGGCACAACTATTAAAATAATAAGATTTTTTTTTAAATATAAGGAAATTTCAAATATTCATATGATACCATTGATGAAGCATTCACCATAGACATTATATAACCTTAATACAAAACATTAGTCTTGAATTGAGATTTTACATGAGAATTGACAAATAAATTAATGAAATTTAAACACTTTCATTATCAATATGCATATAATATTATATAAGCATTACAACAAAATTTCCAAAGGTTGCAAGTTTCAACTATAATATTAGCATTTGCCTCTGGTAGGTTTGCATCAAAATTAGTGTTTGAGTTAGAGTCATTACCACTATGAGGGGTCACATCATGCAATGGAACCCCCTCCCGTGCTTCCTCATCAACTTGTATAGCATCTTCAAGATCAAAATTCTAACATGAGGTTGGAGTTTGGTGATACTTAGGGTTTTGTCAATCCTATAGCCATAAGGCACTATGTATGACCATTAATTCTCCAATCGTTTAGAGGTAAGGTTGTTCCTCTTGACTAATTCAATTCCTTTTCATAGTAGAGTAGTTGATAACATATGAAAGGAGGTGAGTGGCAAGTATTCTCAATTCTAGTACATCCTTGCCATGCCATATCCACCATCCAATAGGGTTGGTTTGAGCTAGTGTAGCTCGAGTCGTCCTTGCCTTTGGTTTGTTGAAGGTTGGACCCTATAAACTAGTAAAGGCAAGCCATTGTATGTGAAGTAAAGAAGACTCATCAATATACACTTTTGGAAGGGATTTCATGAGCCCTTTTTTTACCTCTTTATCATGAGACGGGGGCACTCTTATAAGACTAGTTACATACCATTTGGGATTTAGATCATAGGCTACCATATGAAGTGGGGTGTTCATAGTGTGTAATAACCCACCCTTAAGTTTTTTTCAAAATGCACCTAATAGCATAGGCCACATAGGAATGATATTCAAGCTAACTAAAAGTAAACACCTTCCACTTTCTAATCACCCAGATCTCGATGTGGGCAAGGTGAGAGCATACGATGGTAAACTTAAAAATTCTAAAATTCTCTAAGCTACCACTTCTTCAGTGGGGTGAGTAATCAAACCAGATGTGTGAAAGTAAATCATTTGCTTATTCAACGGGAATTACAACAAGTAAGAAAATACTTGGCAGCAAGCCAACCAATCAAAACAAAGTCATCCACTTGTTTAGCGGGCATAACATGAAAGTAAATGAGAACTTGACCACTTATTTAGTAGGAGTAGCATGTAACATAAAGAAGCTCAACCATTTATTCAACGGGAGCACCACTTCTTTAGTGGGGTGAGTAGCAATGTAAATACAATGAGCAACCACCAATGGTACTACCAATGGTGTTACAAACAACTCAATTAGAAAATGCTTCAAAATTAAACATGTTATGATAAGAAAATGACAAAGACATGAAGCATAAACTTCCCCACAAGATGCTACAATGATAATATGAGAGCACCCCCACAAAATCTAACAATTATATCTCAATGGAAGGTCCTCCGGAGGTCGATAGAAGGTCAAACAAGCTACTGCTACAGGTCTGATACACAGGACAACAGACTGATATGTTTGAACAACGAGCTCAAAAATACCAACTAGAAATCATAAAATGAGCAGAACTTCATGATCATCAATACTCCAAAGAATCATGCCAAACAACTTGCAAAGGGGAGTACTAGGCTAGGTGTCCAAGATGAGCTATGTAGCAACCCCCACAGGACTGAAACAACATCCACACTCACCAAAACTCCTTCCAGCTGGGCTGTAGGACCTCTCTAGATGGGCGACTAGGAAGGTAAAATCAAACTCTCCACTAAAAAATCAAGGAGGTAGGTTCATTTGCACCAATACCCATAAAATGATATGAAGTCTTCCAACCTGCATATGCAAACCATGTGGTATGGCCTAGGGAAGGAAAAAGATAACTGACAAAATGAAATCTTCTAAAATCACTTCCAAAATTCTCCAAATAACTGCAAGAAGAGTTAACACACCAAAACATAGCTAGAAGACATCAAAACAATCCATAATTGAAAGCAAACTAAAAATATTTCACCAATAACTTCAATGGTGACTCCTACAGTGATGCTAGGGAGTATCTCTCAACTCTAAAACTAGAGCATCTTTGAAGGTTTTCATCTCCAAAGCCCTTGAAGGATTTAGTCCTCACTCCAACAACACTTTGTTATTATCCATTAGCATGTCCAAATGAGAGAAAATGAGAGAGTATATATAACACTTTTGAGACCTAGACGTTTGAATAACTTTTCCCTCCAAAAGGGGATGCCACACTCGGGGAGAAAATAAACTTTATTAAAAATCACTTAAAACCTTGATTTTGGCATCCACTATAGTCATGCATCAAATTTTCTTTTTAAAAACAACTTAAGTTGTCACATTCTAGGCGTGGGGTTCCAAGGGGCCTTTTGACTTTATAAAATTAACTTAAGTTGCAAATATTTCCCTTTTTGAACTCCAAGGATGGTGGAGACACCAACTGCCAAAAATATCAAGACACTATCAATTGAAATTGCCACCATTGCTAGAAATAGAAATCCTGCATTGAACTATTACCAGGACCATTGCCAAAAACAACACTTACTAAAAATAGCATACTGCTAAAAAATAGTGTCCAAACTCAAAATAAGCACATTCTGAGATGTAGTTGTGACTTACTAAAAATAGACACTGCTAAAAATAGCAGTGACTTCCCACCAAGGATCTTAGAAAACCCAAAAAGACCTAGAAAACCCTTTGGCAAACTCCTACAATATCCTCCTGAAAAGTAGACGAGAAACCTCCAAGAAATTTGGAATCCCTAGAAATGCCTCCAAGGAGCCTATGGGACTCCAGGAAGAGGCTAACAGTCACTGGAAGGGACATTATTGTCCTCCCTCCCCAAGATTTCTTGTCCTCAAGCAATTGCAAGCCATGCACTGATTGATTCTGACTAAAACTCAATATGGCTCTAGGATCCCAAATAAGTTTGAGGAATCTGTAGCTCCCCCAAATAGGAATATTATTCTGCCGAGTACTAGAAATTGTAATCTCCTGAAATTCCCCTGTAGGAAGAGTAGTCAATCTCAACAACACCTTAGTTAACTTCGTGGAGGATTGACCCCACAATCAAAACCCTGTGGCACCCTATAGGAAAATTTGAGAAAGTTAATGCTAACTTCCTCATTCTCAGCTTCTTGCATTCCATCATCAAGGTCATAACTAAAAAATAATCCATTGTCCCAACCATAAGTACAAGCGAATGGATTAGAATAACAATTGATTGGTGCCTATACACTTTTCCCACATGGATTTTGATTGCCCAAACTCAACATTCCCCTCATTTGTGACCACAAGTCAATCTTGCTAAGGGGCTGAATAGACCGAAAACAAGCATACCTGCAACTCTCCAAGTCTGAAATAGTCAACTTGAGGTCTGATTTTTGAAAAATCAGCACCCAAGAAGAAGAACAGCTGCTGCAACATTGAAAAACATTAGCCAAAATGACACCTCTGCTCATGTCCATGCCTAGAAAAGTCCTCTCAAGTGTCACCAACTCACCATAGAGCCAATATTTTCTCAAAATCTCTCTCCAATCCATTGGCAGGGACATCAATGGACTCATAAGATGGCTGCAAAGAGAGGTAACAACAACAATTTGTCCATGCCTATGATCCTAGGATGAAAAACCTATCCCCAAGTGACTCCATCATGTTGGAGTTGCCAACAATTCATCAACTTGTGTGACATAACCCAAAGAAATTTGTGAACATTTGAAACCTCCTCATAAAGGCTCACCACACCAACATTATTAGATTCAAGATGATACTCCATTCCTTGCAGTGCATCCACAAGGCCCACTTCCTTATCACAAGGATCCAACCGATCACAACTCATCATAGGAAGCGGATCAATTAGAGATAATGGTTCTTCTATCACCTTGTCTTCATGCATCTCAAATAAAGGATTTGGAAATGTGAGCTCTACTTCTATGTGAAATAGGGGATTATTGTGAGTTTAGTAACTGTCTCCATCTTCTTGCTTGGACCTTATCCCTTGCATCATCTTGCACGTTACAGTGTTGGATCCCCTATTAGTCATTCCTTTCAATACCACCTTTCTATCACCATCTTCGAATTTCAACTCCAAGGATTTTAAGTTTAAGGTGATTTCTCCTAAGGAATGAAGGCATTGCATACCCAAAACAATATTTGTGCCTCCAATGTTGACAACATAGAAGTTGTCATTGACTTCATAGACATGATCCTCAATTGTGGTATCATCCTAACACAGGACATTGTGTTACCATTGACAACCATGACTTTGAAACCTCCAAATTTTTTGGTCTTGAGCCCATGTTGTGCTACAATATCCTCGTCAATGAAATTATGCATAGCACCAGTGTCAATTGGAGCAACAATTTGCTTCCCTTTCAACAACCCTCTAAGTTTGAAAGAAATGCTTCTTTGAAGGCTACAAATCCTTGCAAGAGTGCCACCACTTTCATTCACTTTCCCAGTCTCTTCTTCTGACCCCTCTTCTTCACTTTCCTTTGCTTCAGCTTGCTGGTCTGAATTTTTTGATTCTGATCCATCAGCCGAATAGGTCTCCAATTGACAGTTCTTCCCCTTTTCCCAACACTTGTGACCTAGGGCCCATGGCTCTTTGCATGTGAAACAAAGATTTTTCTTCCTTAGCTCTTTTTTGTAATCTTCTTCCACCTTCTTTGTGGGGTTTTCTTTGGATTGAATGTTTTCCTTGCTATCACGCCTCTTGTCTCTATCATGCAGAAAGGTTTTAGGTAGAAATTTGTTCTTTGGGGTTGCAAGCTCCATGCTCCTTTCCTTCCTTATCACCTCATGAAGAGTTGGTGAATCAAAAGCTTTAACCCAACCCTTCAATGACTCCATTAGCCCTTCATTGAAAAGGACTACAAACCTCTTCTTCGTGATACTAGGAACCATGATGGAGAGTCTTTGGAACTTTGAAATATGTGTCAAGTGAACCAAACTGCTTCAACTACTAGAGCTCTCTAAAATGTATTTTAAGATCTTTTTTGAATAATTTTATCAAACCCTTATTTTTTTGAGAGATCGAACCAGATTCATTCTTCAACCAAAGGATGAAAACCCTTTTGGCCATCAGTTTTGTGGACGAAAACCCACCTAGCTGATTGAGTGGATTCATACGAAGTTCACCATTGTGCTTAACATTTGCGCCATTTGATTCTACAATGTTTGGTTATGAGTTTGTGGAGTTTTGTTTTGAATATTGAGACGCCATTCACAAAAAAATATTTAGTCATTATTAAAAGTGTGGAGAAGTTCTAAAAATTATCAAAAGATTTCAAAAAAATAATATATACTCTAGAGTTTCCAAGGAATATTGATTTATTACTATGGGTGCGAAATGATTATGAAATTATTAGAAAATAATTATAAAAATAAGTGTGAATCTCATTTTTACACAGCGTCATACCAAAACCCAAAGGAACAGGCAGTGATCATATTTTAAAGCCTTTGGAAGGCTTTGTAAGGTGCTGCGTGGGAAAATTTAGAAAGGTATTGATTCCCTTTGGGAATCCTTTTTTTTTTAATTCAAAACTAGATAATCATCTCTTGGAAAAATCAGAAGGCATAAGTGAATCTTTGTTTCATTGTTTGGGAATTAAATTCCACTCCATTTTTCTTATTGCAACCCTTGGGAAGGCTTTGGGAGGTATCATACAGATTACAGGAGTAGCAATTCTCATTGGAGCTGTCATAAAATAAATTTTTATTTTTATAAGATTTTGTATATATTTGCTGCAGGGTTTTAATCAGTCAAATAAAATCAGAAATTAAGGATTATTAATTCAGAAAATTATTTATGATTTTAAGTTACATCAGTATCACAGTTGAGAAGTTATTACAATAGACATCAATCCAATATATCAGCTATTATGACATCACCAATCATTCTGGGTATTCACTCCATTGTAATTTCAGCTTACATGTTAAGTGTTTGACAAAATGTACACTTATAGCTGATTGACAAATGGTTATAATTTTTGAATTTGAAATCAATTATTGAGCTCTTTGCCAACTGTTCGTTAGAATGCTCATGTGTCTTAATTTGTATAACAAGCGTTTGTGAATATGCCCATGTTTTGAAAGAGAGTTGTAGTTGTTCTTAATCATAAAATTCAGGAATATTGAATGGTTGTCAAAGTTCTACCAACTGTTTGACAAAATATCTATGTGCTTACATTGTGAAATTTTGCAAGCTTAATCAATTATTTTGATAGGCACATTATAGTTGCATGATTATTGATAAAAATTGCAAGAATTGAGAAGAATATTCCATTTGGGATATTACACATATCTAAGCAAGGCTTCAAACAATACAAAATTTACTTTCTTTGCAATCCCTCACTCTTATTTGATGCAATCCATCTCGCGTGAGACATATTATTCCTATGCACCATTATCCTTAGAGATCCATCCACTAATCCCCCCATCACCTATCTTCCATCCTAACTCTTCCCATCTCCTATCCTCCATCCTAACTCCTCCCATCTCCTACAAATCATCCATAATCCTCCTAATGAGCACACAGTTATACTGTGTAATGTCCCCTTCCTAGGCAGTTCAGGTGTTTGAGGGGTTAGCCTATCATTCAGACCCTCGTAGGCTGATAGGTGTGTTTAGAGGGTTGTTTTGGCAGTTATCCTGCGTTTTGGGACATTACTCCATCAATTGATTCAGGTTTGAGCCTTGGCAAAGACTCACAGAGTGATATTCAGGCACTTACTATTTATAGTAAGTCATGCAGACAGGGGTTACTATTTCTGGTAGGGCACCTGGTTCAGTTGGTCATCTTAGTTTCAACCCAGTTTGACAGTTTGGTGAGTAGACAATGAATATTTGAGCATTTAATGATATTTGGAGAAATATTAATGTGTGACTTTATATTATAAAGTCAATTAATGAAATATTGATTATTAATGGAATAATATAAAGTATTTAATACTTTATATTAAAGTGGAAAATATTACTAATGAATGATTTATATTTACTCATTAAAAAAGGGGACGCCCATTAATGATAATATTTTATAAGTTACCAAGGATGAATTTAATGTTTATTAAATGATCAATGAGTTGCTTTTTTGGATCGAACTTATTGAGGAGAATATATATTTCATCAAAGACAAATAGAACTTCATTGTGAATTATTCTAATTTGTCTTAATCTCTCTCTGAGAACATTGGAGTTTGTGAAACAAGGGTTTCTGCAAATTTGCTTCATCATTGGATTTTGGAGAACGTTCCCTCTTTAGAATCAGGCATACTGAGGTGGTGAAAGATCTACTGAAGCTTGCTAATCAGAGTGGCTTTTTACAGAAGCCATATTTGTGCTTACAGAAGGAAATACAATAAGGGTTTGAAAGCAAAATTTATTGTCAAGGAGAAATAAGAAAATATCAAAATTTAAAGTGGCTAGCACAATTCCCAAGGAGTACCAACAGCTCATTTACCAGGCTATATTGTTCTAGCAAGGGTGCGAATTCATTCTAAGTCAAATCACCTATATTTTTGAGCATATCTCTTCATGGTTGGAAATGGCTAGGGACCTAAAGGTATCCACATTCATTTTTGGTGGGAAGAATTGAGTTTCTAAGGCTGGCCGTACAGATTATAGACTCATACAGGCGGCTGCAAGCTAGAATTAGGTTCTTTCATAATGTAATGTTTACCTTTTTCAGTGCATGTTTTGCCTTTCATATTGTAATAGTTGGATTGAAATAAGGAAGGCATTTGCAGTTCAAAAAATCATATATTCATTGTTATTATTTAGTTCTAGCATTTTTACAAATTTATAGCATTTTATTTCAAAATCGCACCAGTTCATTATATTGCAAAAATCTCAAAAAAATTACAAAACAACAAAACAAATCTACATATTCAGCTTCAGTCAGGGGTTGAGAGACACCAGGTCTCTTACATATTGAGAGGTGAATTAGTATAACATAATTTTTACCAAGTTAAAACTTTCTCAATCATAATAACATTATTTACTCAACATCAATAATCATGCACATAAGAACACAATAACACACGATATTAACATGGAAACCCTTATGGGAGAAAACCACGACAAATCAATGCTTTTATATAAATTCTTCTCTTACAAATTTTGTAGGCATCAACCTACTAGAGGCACCAACCCCTCATTCAATTTGTGAGCATCAACCCACTAGAGGCACCGACCCCTCTTCAATTTGTGAGCACCAACCCACTGGAAGCACCAACTCCCACAACTGAATTCATAGGCACCAACCTACTAGAGGCACCAACCTCCAAAATATTTCCCTTTCTTAAATTGCTCTTTTAACAAATGATATACATATAGTATATTCACAAAATCTTCGCAACTCTGCTCTATTCTTCTTCTCAGATTTTAAGCTACTTCAACGAACAAAGACCAATTGAATTGGTTTTAAGATCTTTTCAACACTTTGTCAAAATTTGTTCTAAGATATCTGCTCAAAATGTGCATATGGATTTTCTTGAATACACTTTTAAATCTGCTTATAAATATGTTCTTAGATGATGCATAATATATGCCTTCTTTCATAAACCAACTTCTAGCATTTTCTTCAATATCTCCCTTCAAAATAATTCCATAGATAGATGATGGAAAAGGCTTACCTGACAAGGGTGGGATAACCCGAAGGACTAGGACCTCCCTCCTAGCACAGGCTTTATAGCTTTGGCTGCTTAGTTTTTCATCAAACTCTTTGATCATGTGATTTTGTGGTCTTGTGTTTTGTTGTTGCAGTTGTTTCCTTTTTTGGGCTAAAAGAACATGCTACTTTGTTTCCTGGTTTTGCAGGTTTGTGTATCTTTGGGATGTGATTCCATTATGTCTATCTTTTTTGAGGACAGGTTGTATCTATTTCCTTTGGTTTCAAAATTCCAAGGTTTATTATTTGTCATGTAGTTTCGGGCATTGGGAAAGATTTTCATGGTCAAACTATCATTCTAGACTCAAGCAGTAAGAACTTCATTGGAATGCTTCATATTCTGCTTTAGAATCTTGTTTTAACTCCAAACAGATACCAGCAACAAAGATAGCTATGTCTGAATTTAAAGGCAATCCATAATAACTTTACCGCAAAGTGCATGAACCCTTTCCACTCAGCCTTCCTCTTTTGTGTGCATGTTCCATGTAAATATGATATGAAATAATCTAGCTGCTTGTTTTTGTGAAGCTTCTTCAATGGATTTACATAGTTGACATAACTATGCTATGTTTTATATATATATATATCATTAATAGAAACATATTGCATGGTAATTTGTAGTCTTTTCTAACATACTTGATCTTGTGTTGATGAACAGATTGCACAAGGAGAAAATCTTAAAATCTTTGAAATCCCCCAAAAATAAAGTTGCTTGCACACCCATGGACTCTTGATACCAACCTTTTGCAGCACTGAAATTGAAGCAAGAGGTTATAAAGCAAGCCTTTGAGGAAGAACTAAAAGAGTTGTACAGTTGAATTGGAGATCAAAAGGAGGGAGTTTTTCTACATAAGAAATTTGAAAGTTGACTGCTATATGTATATTCGTGTGATTACTTCTAAGAATTTTTCAACGCTGCCCTGCCCCTCATGTGATATCTTTCATTTTAATTTTTCAATCAATTATAAGGTGTTCATTGGACACTCATAAGAAACCATGTGAGAAATAATATCCCTATAACCTAGCAAAAATTAGAAAAATAGTTAAAGTGATTGGTAGGGATGCAGAATATGTTTAGGACGTATCATGGCTCATTTTGAGCAGAAAGTTCACTACTACAAAACACTATTGGTATGTTAGCTTTATTGTTTTATACATACTTTACAATAGAATCCCCACCAAAATATCATTATTTAAAAATGGTAAAATTTTTGAACATTTGTTGCCTCATTTTATGGTCAGTTTTTAGAGCCTTCAATAATATCCCATGTTTCTTTCCCTAGATCAAGAAACAAGACAATTTTTCTTCAAATATTTAAAGAATGTGGAAAGTAAAGGACTCCGAAGTAAGATGGCAATGACATTAAGTTATTTGGAAAGCAAAAAATTGTTCAACTCAACGTATTAGGTTGGCTATTAATACATTAAGGTTAAGCTATCTAAGCATGATTGTGTAACGGGGTATTATGGATGCTTTCTCTTTCTTGGCAGTGATCTCTTCTACAACATTCTTGGATAATTGTTGGAAACTGCAAGAGATTGACATACAATTCAGTTGGCAATAGTCAATTTCCTCAAGAGATGATGCAAAGTTAATTTTGAAGAAGATACTTCACTCAGTAAAGTTATGAATTAGACAAGTTTTGGCTTTGATTATACAAGCTAACCCTCCACTAGTTTTGCAAGGATGTGAATTCACTACCCATTGGGGTGTGGGTCCATGTGCTTCCTTTCTCTATCTATGTAGGGAGAGATTCTTCATGTAATAATAATGCTCATTTAAATGTAAATATGTTCTTGTCTATCTGTAAGATATATTTCTTGAAAAGCATAAAATATCAAAATTAATACGATGGTGAAAGACTATCATGTCTATAATTATCACCTCTTCACTAAGTGCATTATTGTTATCCTCACACCAAGTTAGAAGGCCATAAGGTTTCTTATATTTCCATTTAAATAGTTTATGGATGGTAGACAACCTTGCATATCATTCAAGTTTGAAGTCACAAATAGATGGTTATTGAAGATTTATTACAATTTATGCATCAAAGGTTGAGCTACTACTTTGTGCAAGTACAAGTCAAAAAGCACCTCTTACTAGCAATGGACTTGCAATTAATCCATGTAGTCAGCAACTCCACCATTGTCATTACTTCATATTTTTATATCTCAATGATGCCATGTGAAATTATTAGAGTTGTCAAAACTTTTAGATACCACAATGTGACAATACAATTTATGTTTGATTACACATAAAATTTTTCTAAGGAAACATGTCACTTTTTTGTGAAATAATTTCATTGTAACAGGTTATTGTAAATGAAGAAACATATTCCTCTCTTTTAGTCATCAACTTAAAAAATTTGAGGACTTAGAATATGAGAACAATTAAATGATTGAATTCTACAAGAAATATTGCATATGTAACATAAAGAACAAAAATCATAGACAATACAAGGTAAATGGAGATAGAAAATAACATAGAAAAACCCTTTGTGGGTAAAAGCTCCACCAAAAATATGAGCTACACTCACTTATGTACTTCAAATAGGCTTGTTACAATTCATCTCCAACTTGCAAACACTATTTAAAGACCAATTACAACACTCCCAAAAATTTCCAGCTTTTGTAATAAAATATCATAAAAATGAGCAAAAACCACTCACAAAATGCTCTCAAAGCTTGAGTTACAAGACTCTATTGATTCCCAACAATGCTTAAGTCAACTCTAACATGAATTATCAAGAAAGAAGAGTAAGCCAACAAAATATAATATAAGACACTAAATGACACTCACAATTGTCCAAAAGTGAATTTTTGCTTTTGCTAGTAAAAAATGTTGTGATGAATTTGAATTTTCCACTTCCTGTGATGAATTTCTTGCTTCATCCACCATCTTCGACCTAATTCTTTTAGAAGCCATAGCTTTTGCATAATGATTTGAAACAAGGTGCCTTCCTTTTTGAAAATGTAAATGTTTTCTAGAGGAATTCAAATATGCAATCATATTCAACTTTTCATTCATATAAGCATTGATTTTTTCCTTGCAAAACAATTGAATTTATGAGGTCAATAGTGAGCAAAAGATAACCTAGAAAGGTATCTCCATTGCCAAAGAATGTCCAAGATGTATCATACCATCCCAAACCTTCTCAAACATTAAAGTGCTGAAGTTAAATCCTCAACCCTACAACTCCCAAATAACACTTGCAAACAAACACTCATCACAAATAGAGTGAAAAAGTGAGAATTGTGGTAATAGTTAGTCTTTTGATGAAAAAAAAGATGAATCATTGTGAATAATAGAATAATGATAAATTATCCTTGATAAAGGATAAAGAAACCCTAGGAAAAGATTAAGTTAGATCATGACATGTGTCTTAATCCAATGATTTCAAATAAAAAAGCACGACTTAAGTAAAATTAAGTATGTTAGTGTAAAAAGAGACCTAATAATTAAATAATTAATCAAGAAAATACATTTTTACTCTAACACCCCCCTTAAGTGTAACTTAGGAAGAAGATAAAATCTCTAATAACAAATTCTTAAAACACAAAAAATGGGTCTTGACAACTAGGCATCTTGGCAAGAGAAATGGGGAAAGTACAATCTGGAGATCTATACCTTGGTACTCCTTGAGCAATATGTTTATACCCTAGAGAATACAGTAAGCAAAATAAGCATGTACGGTAGGAATCCATAAGGTATGCATGACATACAATATCATACTATCAAAAGAAATGTTTATACATCCATAGCACACATATTTTCCTTATAACTCATTTATATTATATTATAGCAGATAGAAAAGGGTAGGTCTAGTCTTTGCTTCAGTAGTATGTTATACTTTCTTATCCTTACATTTTTTATCTCTCTATCTATTATGTATGGCATATATACATGTGTTCCCTTGAAGGGACATGAATCCTAGTGACTAATGTTTTCTCTCAGTACCATAATCTTCTTCTGGTACTCTGTGGTATGTTTTGTTTTATCCCTTGACCTACTAACATCATCTCCCCTTTTAAAATGATGTCTTGTCCTCAATACATGTTTCTCAATTGAGAAGGATATTCGGATATTCTATCTTCAGTTTTGCAAAAGTAGCAATCCAAGGTGCATGTGCTTGTAGGAGTGTGCCTATTTGTGCTTGTATTTGGGCTAATGCGTGTTCTACTTCTCAGAGAGTGGTTGGGATGGTGATGTTGGTTGTTTGCTTTGCTTCTTTCAAAATTAGTTGGAGGAATTTCAACTTGTTATTGACCGATTTCCTTAGTTGTTGTAATTGCTCTTTGACCAACTCTCGTTGGTTATGGAGTTGTGGGAGCTAGATGTGTAGATGCTCTATGTTGTCCCTTATTGCTTCGTTCAGGTCCTGTGGGGGGTTGTAATTCATTTGTGCTATTTGATCCTTCATCTATGTGATATGGTTTTGGAGGCTCCTTGTTGTGTTGGGCTACTATAAGCAAAAGTGATACTATTCTAACGACCTTGATGGTGTCCTCAATCTATTTGATTTGTTCCTCTAGTTGAGTTTGCGTAGTAGTGCATCTCTTAATGAACTACTGGGTGTTCTAATTAGTACATCCTAGGCCTCCTTCCTTATATTGTCCTTTTGAGAGATTAGGTCCATTTGTAAGTCAACCACTAGTTGTAGTTATTGCTGTAAAGGGAGGGATTGATCCTTGGAAAAATGAGGAATAACTTTCTAGAGCATCTTTATGGCCTCTTTCAACTATTTTGTTTGTTGCACATTTTCTTGGAGAAGTTCTTCTCAGGCGGTGTTGTGGAAAATGTCCCTTAATCGTAACTTCTGAATGGGTGATATTCCAAATAGATTCACTTGGGAGCCCACCAATGGTACTTGGAGCAACTGTGGATGTGGTGCCGGTTGGATTTGTTGTTGTTGAGCTAGAAAAAAATTGATGGATGAGATAGTATCCAATGGAGTGGATACTTCTCCAAAGTCATCTTTATTCTTTTTTGTTTCTTCTCTAGAACCCCTTGTGTTTTCTTTTGGTTCCTCCATCTACTCTTTTGTTGTAGCTTTGGTTTCTTAAGGAATGGTATCTTTTGGCATCCGACCTTCCTCTTGCTCTGAGTCCTTGTTCATTTCTTCATAGAGCTTCTGAGTACCCTCCTCTATCTCCTTCTAGAGAGCTTTTGTGTTCGTTGGATCATCTGTCATGAGTCTATTGACTCAATGCTTAGTTTGTAGTTCTTTTGCTTGTGCTTGTGCTAGAGCTTGTTTATGTTTTTCTATCATGTTTGGGCTTACTATCGAGATGGGTTGTTCTTTCAATCCTTCACTATGGGCTAGATCCTTAGCTCTTTTTTCCCTTATTGCTACTGTAATTTCATCTGGAAATTCTTCCATTGCCACCTCGAGGCCTTTATTAAGGTAATTTACATACCTTACCAAGCTTTGAATTATTTTGTCTTTATTTCCCTCATCATACTCATACATTTTTATGATCTGTAGTAGCATCACATGATGAACAATGGCATTAAATATTCAAGCACATTGAGTGGCTCGCCTGAGAGTACTAGAGATTGTTGCAACTTGGTTTTCTCTTGTTGTCCTTTCTTTTGTTTCTTTGATTTGGTTTGAGGAGTGCTTGGAGTCCTTTGTTTTCATTGCTTTTTTTGTAGAGGTTGCTTGACCTCTTCTTCTTCCTTTGAGATCTCTTCTACCTCAGCTTCCTTTGTATCCTATTTCTCCCTTTGGGTCCTCTATTTTTTCCTTGTCTATCGGTTTCTTTTTGGGGCTTGTGGTGGTTTCCCAGATTGAGAGGCTATCAGTGCTGATGTTGAAGGTCCTTTGATGTTCTCAGTGGGATGGTTTGTGACCTTGTAGCCCTATTGTCGGAAGGTTCTAATTGTGTCAGGGCTGCCATTGTTGGTTTCATACCTCCTTTTGGCATGCCCCATTGCTTATGAAGTTTCTTTTTATTCTTCTCCAAGTCCTCCTATGTCTCCTTGGAAATCTTCATGTCCATGACTTCTTGGTAAGTCCTGAACCTCTCTATGTTGGGATCCCTTGGGTTTCGAAGCAAGGTTGTCACATAGGCATCTATTTCTTGAGGGGTGACCTTGTATGGTAGTGTCAGAATCCATACTATGCAAGTCTCAATTGCCTCCATATAGGTGTAATCTTTGTCCACCAAGAAAGCTATTGTATTTTCATATTGATTGGCTGATAGATAGGGGACCCGATTCCTTAATTGCATTTGTTCCTAGAAGGTTTTGAAAACCCCCCAATATGCTGCTTGTCGTGCTTGAAAATTCTCAAATTGATAGGTATGGTACTTAATTTGGGCAACTATGGTCTAGAGTTGCTAGACCTTACCCTTGAAGTTTGGTAGTTCATTTAGAAAATAGAACATTAGATAGATAAGTAATGTTCCATATCAAAGGTGGCACCTGTAATTCTTGATCTTTTGCAAGTTCTCCAATAGTTGTTCCCTCATAACCTCGCACAAATCAAAGTCTTTTCCTTCAACCACCATTTGGTATGCAATGTGGACAATGGTGGTGGTTGCAGAGTCTTCCCGGTTGGTGTAGTAAACTTTGCAAGCTATGCCCATTGCTGCATACTAGACTCCAGGGTTGGTAATTGTCTTCAGGCTCAAGCTCCTGCCTCAAACATGGCTTTGGTCAACTTCTCTACTTCATTGTTTATAATGTATTTTTTGGCTAGAATCCCTCCTATCATCTCAGCCCATTTATGGCATGGATGGCCTCTTTCATGATTTTATGTAGCTTGTCTAAATACATGAAGTCGTCATGTACTTGACTTAGCACAATTCAAACCCATTTCTCCTCATTACAAAAGTTTGAGTAATCTTTCCACACATCCAAGCTCTTTCAACCAATCTCCATGTACTCCAACTTATATGATTTCTTGTCATCCTCCAGTAATTGGCGACAAAGGTCTTTTAGCTTGGTGTGGTTGATTTTTGCAATGGGTTCATGGATGTATTTTTTGACATCTTCTAGGTAGACAACATTGTGCAATATTGCTGAAAATGCCTCCTCTTTGTTTGTTATCATTTCTTTGAATGAGAACCATTTGAATGTTGGTTTGGGCTTCTCAGATATGTGAATGACTAAGAGGTAGCCATTTTTAGTGCAAGGCAGATTTTTCAAAGAGCTTTTCTCTTAAATTTTCTATCTTTCTTGGCAGATGATTAATGCACACTTTGCTTGCAATTGCATTTGTGAAGAATGGAGTATGAACTTGGGTCTTTGTAGAATTTTGGTTAGTGTGGTATGAATTGTAGTGTAGTGGATTGGTAGCTGAATCTTTAATGCTTTGTCTAGTCTGTAGGTTTTCTGAGCCATTGGTTTGATTTGACAGATGACATGTATATTTTGATGTGTGATTTTTGTGAGTTCGAGACTATGTTACAATGTATTTGGTGGTTTTAATATGTTTTCTCTAGCAGTAGGTAATAATGCTACAAGTGTGCACCATTAACATGTCCTACTACAAGTGTCCCATCTACTTGTCAGAGTTTGACCACTCTTGATTCATTAATGTAATGAATGTAATAGGGTCCTAACCATCATACTTTTAGCTTCCCCGCTTTCTTAAATTTGCTATTATATAGTAGCACTAAGTCCCCTATTCATAATTTTTTTAACCATAAGTTTTGGTTGTGCCATGCCTTCTGCCTTTGTCATTCCAACTACAAAATTCATCTAGTTTTTCCAATTCTTGTAATATTTTCATTAATGATTCATCTTCTTCTAATTGCAAAGTTAGTGTGGTACATATATTAGGGATTATGAAATTCATGGGTGTGATCACATCCATGCTATATACCAATTGAAATGGTGTGAATTTGCTAGTCCTTTTTGTAGGAGGTTAGGTATGCCCAAAGTACTGCTGGTATCTTAACGTCCTAGTCCATCTAGTTTCCATTGCACATTTTTGTTAATGCTTTCCCAATTATTTTGTTTAAGGATTCATTGATCCCATTTTCTTGCGGATGGTATGGAGAGATTTTATTGTGAATTATCATGAAATTCGGTAGCAACTCTTTTATCATATTGTTTATGAAGTGCTTGCCCTGATTGCTGACTATGCTTAACAGGCATCTATATCTGGTAATGATGTTTTCATATAAAAACTTAGTAGAAGTTGTTGCAATACAGTCTCTGGTTGGTTCTGCTTCTGGCTATTTTGTTAGATACTCCACATCGGTTATAATGAATCAAGAATTTGAGTGTTTTGTCGGTGGATTGATTGGTCCTGTGTAATCTATCACCCATTTCTCAAAATGATTTTGGGCCAATATTGGTTTTAGGGGCATCTCATCTTAGGCGACAGGGTTTCCTATCCTTTGGTAGATGTCACACCCCTTTGCATAGACTTGGGCATCTTTGTGTAGCATTGGCCACCATAGGCCTGCTATTTTTATCCTTCTTGTGGTAGATTCTCTGGAGTTACGTCCTCCGACAATCCCACTATGTGCTTCCTGAAAAATGGTTTTTCTTTCATGGTTATAGACAACTCTTCTTAGGATGACGTTTTTCCCTTTGTGGTGTAGTTCTCCTTCTATTAAGGTATATGGTGTTTCTCTCCATGTAAGTGATTGTTTATCTTGTAGAGATAGGTCTTTTGGTTACTCTCTAGTTGATAACAAGACAACAATATCTTCTATTTCTTTTAGTATCGTTGTAATGCAAAACAAGTTTATATCAGGTAACTCTTCTCTATATACATCTGGTTCTTCATCGGTTTCGATCCGTTATAGGTAATCCGGTCATTGGTTGTTCTTTCTGAGTTCTACCATTATTTTAAAATCAAATTCTTGGAATAGTAACAACTCTAGATATTTGGCCATGAGTTACCAATTTTTTGAGTAGGTATTTAAGGGGTTCATGATCCATGAAGAAGGTGAATGCAATGCATAGTTAATAATGTGAGTACTTTTGTAGGGTGTATACCATTGCCAATGCTTCTCTTTCTATGGTGGTGTAATTCTATTTGTTGATAATTTCCTACTAGCAAATTCTATAGGATTATCTTTATTCTTCTTTGGTTGGGTGCGCACTGCTCCTATTGCTATTCCAGAGGGATCTACATGAACATGAAAGGGATTATTCCAATTCGGAAAGATTATGATTAGTGCCTCTACAATTTTTTATTTCAAGGTGTCAAAGGCTTTTTGGGTTTCTTCATTCCATTCAATGTTTCACCTAGTTTTATTTTTCAAGAGATCCTCCAATGGTGCTGCAATTCCAACATAACCTTTAATTGATTTCCTATGATATCCTGTGTATCCTAAGAATGTCTTGACTTCCAAAGCATTCTTTGGTGGTGAAAATTTTAAGATTAGGACCACTTTCATTGGGTTTACCATTAATCCTTCTTCACATATAATGTGGCCTAAGAGTGTCCATATAGTACTGTAAATGTGCATTTCTTTAGGTTCAATGAAAGCTACATGCTTTTTCACTGGTTTAGCATCATCTAGAGAACCTGTACATGGTCTTTTACTAAATCATAGACTTTCCAATCATCTAGGTAGAATTCAAGAAAACCATAAATAAAATCTCTAAAAGTATAGATCATTATCTAGTTGAATACTATTAAAGCATTCTTTAATCCAAATGAAATAACTGTATACATATAGGATCCCCATTCGGTAGCAAAAGTTGTTTTAGGTTGATCCTCTTCCTTGATCTTGACTTGGTGGTATCCGAAAAAGCTATTGGTGAATAGATAAATCTCCCTTTCGACTACCGATTCTAATATCTCCTCTGTGAATGGTGTGGGAAATGGGTTGTGTATTCATGCTTTCTTTAGTTCTTAAAAGTTAATGCACACCCTTATTTCTCTCATCTTTTTGTTTTGCACTACCATTCAGCTTATTCATTCTGCATCTTCTACCAGTTTGATTATTTTGACAATCAACATATTATCTATTTCAGTTTTCACTTTCTTCTTCATGTTAGGATTTAGTCTATATGGTCTCTTTTGGAAAGGTTTGGTGCCTTCTTTGAGTTGGATCTTCATAACCCCAATTCCTCTTTGATCCCTTTCATTTTGGTAAAGTTTTGAGGAAATAGATCTTGGAATTCAATTAATGTTTCAATCATTTGTGCAACCACCTTTTCATCCCAATAATTTCCAATGCATGCTAGTTTAGGATCACCTTCTATTGCCATGTTTTTTTCTTTTATTTTTATTGGTCCATTGTAGTATTTTTGCTTTGGGGTGGTAGATTCTTCTATTTCTCTTTCCCCCTGACCAATTTCTATATCTGGTGTTTGTTCTTCCTCATCATCCTGTACTGCACAATAGTGTCTTTCTAATCCAACTATGTCCCATTCCATCCATTCCTTGTATTCATATACTTCTTTCGATGGTATGGAATGGGGTTGTGATACCGGTGTTTCCTCTTCTTCCACTTGGCTGAAGATAATCCCCTTTATTTTCTCGAGTGTGGGTTGTATTTGATGGTTTTTGTCAAAAAATGAAAGGTATGGATGAAGTCTATGGTTAGTTATATCCATGTTCTGGTTATTTCCAGAACATGGATAGTAGAGAAATTGAATATATAACCAATCATTGTACTCATAGTTTCCTTCCTAGTAATATCTATATATTATTAGGTGTTTTCTAGTGGTATGTCACCTTATTAGGGAGGTATGTCATCATAATCTCCTACCCTTGACAAAAATATTTCCTTTACCAAGGTCTTAAATGTGTCCCATTTCTTTATGGTTTGCTTGTGTGTGTTATATCAGAACACGACAGTGTAGGTAAGAGTATCCGGTAGTCTGGCTAGTCTATCTACTTCATTGGGGATGATTCTCTCAATTTGGGTTATATAGGGTATTGGTTCGCCTATTCCAAAATATTTGGACAACTTAACCCAAGAGTTTTCCTGATAAATAATTCAAATCATGTGAGAGTCCCCTTTATTATTCTCTTCTTCCTTCCTAGCGGTACCGCACATGTCTTGCACTACATTGCTTTATTTTAGCTGGTTTTAGGTCATTGTCCTTGTATTATTCTCTATCAACTTCTTCCACATAGGGTCCTTCTTGTTTCCTACCTAGGGGTATGTGAACCACTCTTTTGTCATCTACAAGAGATATTTCCTCCTTTCAAGCATCTATGATTCCCCGAGAATCTACAAACCATCTTAGCCCTAATAATGCATCAAATGGGTTGAAGTATCCTTCATTGTGACCACGTCGAAGTCTATGGATTATAACACTCCCTTTACATTCACTTCTAAATTTTTCCATGTACCCATTGTTTTCATTCCAGTACTATCCTCCAAGCTAATGTTGTAGGGAGTTCCAATGTCAGTCTACCTAGGTATTCCCATATTCTTGTAGGGATTAAGTTGACATATGATCCCAGATAGACCATTATTTTAGGGATCCTTTTTTGGTGGATCTAGAGTTTGATCATGTTTGTAAAGTAGTTTTTCTCCTCCATTTCCCTCCTGTGTTCTTTCTCTAAGATTCTTTTAGTTTGTTTTACTACCTAATCATGTTTTTCTTTTGTAGGGTGGAATTCCCCTTCTTCATCAAAGCTTTCTTCTTCCTCTGAAGTTACTATATTAGCTCTTCTAGTATTTGTGCCTTTCCTAGTCACCACTATGGCCTTGCCCTTTTTCCTAGGTGTAGCCTCTGTGGAGTATTCCTCTTCAGTGCTATCCTCTTTTGTTACATATTCTTCATCTTTTCCAATCTTTCGACATTGTTTGGTTCCTTCTTCTGGGTTTGGGTGTTTTACGGAGGATTCTGATCCCTCTTGTGGTGCTTGAGTCTTATAGTTTGTCCTTTTGAGGTTGTGCATTTTTGTAATGTTGGTGCTCTTTCTCATAGTTAAATGCATCACGTTCTTCTTCCCTGCATAATCCACATTTCTTCCTCTTTTATCCCTAGCATTCCATCACAAAGTGTCTTGACTTTACACAATTAAAGAAGATAACATCCACTCTTCTTCCTCTTCCTCGTTCACAGCCTCTTCCTCCCTGCTATGGGCTGCTATCATTGTAAGCTCCCAGTCCTTGGATGGAATTAGCATTCCTTTGGTTTTTCCATGGCGGGTTCCTATGCATATAATGGTCCTTTCACCTGTCGTTTTACGTATGCCATCTCCCGGTCATAGTCGAGTTCCTCTTTTATCTAGAACTTATGTGATGGACATTCTATTGTTTCTTGGTTGTCCCATTCTCCACAAACCCCACAATAAATTGAGTTTGGGTTTTTAACGGGGTGGAGGTCTACCCTTAAAGCATTTTCCTTCTTTTTCCCTATTTCCATTGGAAATTTGTTCCAAATGTGGCCTTCTCTACCGCAATAGGAACACTATATGTTAGGCCTTTGTGGACCAATTTCTCATTTCATAAGTTCTTTTATTAATCACAACTTATCCATTTCCAACTATAATCTTTCCATCTTATTTTATTTTTCCTTTTCTATCCTTCTCCATGATTGACCTTCTATCTGGCATGCTAATGCAACCAATTCTAAGTATGAGCCAAAATTTCTATCGTCTAGGGCCATTCTGAGTTCTAGAGTTATGGTTGAAAGGAACCATTCTCTTTTTTTTTTATCATTTAGTGGTTCATCCAATTTCCTAACTACTTCCTTGAACCTTTTATCATACTCTAAGATGAATTCATCGTCCCTTTGAGATAATTCTCTTAGCTTGCTCACTCCTTCCATTGAGTTCCAAATTGTCAAAGTCTTCTAGAAAGGCTTGCTTTACTTTTTCCTAGGATTTATTGTTCCAGGGGTATGCTTTCTGATACCATTTTAGTGGTTCTTCTCTTAAGGAGATGATGAAATCAAATAGCTTCGTACTTTCTCTCTGTTTGTTCCTGGCTTTGCCATATAATTTCTAACAAGAAGATATGTTCTCCAACATTACTAGTGTCCCTTTCAAATACTAACATCTTCCTCATCATGGAAATGCCCTCTTCCAATGAACCTTCTTTTGGGCTTGTGGTATCACTTCTCTGATTACTAAATATTGAACTGGAGTCAATGTCACTTTTTGTTCTTC
This sequence comes from Sequoia sempervirens, assembly GCA_007258455.2. Taxonomy (NCBI): domain Eukaryota; kingdom Viridiplantae; phylum Streptophyta; class Pinopsida; order Cupressales; family Cupressaceae; genus Sequoia; species Sequoia sempervirens. The sequence goes on along the minus strand of VDFB02058242.1, from coordinate 197,334,861 downwards.
CATCATTACTTTGTTCTTCTATAGTTCTCCACTCAATAGATTGGTTGATAACTTCTATGATGTCCAAATTTACTATATATGTTGTCCACAATTAAGGCTTCTTACCTTCTTCTCTTTCTTCATCTGTTTCTATATGTGGTATATCTGACTTAAGGGCGACTCTTGGTTCAAGGCTGATGTATGTTCTTCGTACCTTTTCATTTGTAATTCTGTATTTTCATTAGTGATTGAGCTTATCTTATGTTTAGTTAAAAAATCCTCAATATTAGGTTCCACTCCTTTTTCCTTTTGTTCTTTTGCGGTATCTTTGGCTTCTGGTTGTTTTCCTCTTCCTTTCCTATTCTCGGTTGCACCCACATTGGCGCGCTCAACAACACCCTTCTTGGTGCACTCCACTCATTTCTTTAGGATTTCTTCTACCATTTTTCCTACTTGTTCTTATTCCCTTCTTTCTATTTCCCTCTTGCAGTACCTTTCTTATCTTTCCTAGGTTTTTTTTTAATTTTCTTTCTTCTGTATTTATTTCCATTAATTTGATGATTTCATATACCTCTCTATTCTTTTTGTTTTTTCTTTTTCCCATACGTATCCTTGGTCTAAACTTCTATCTTCTCTCTCTATATCAAGGTTCAAAAAGAATCTTTTGAATAGTTACATATTTTCAAGGATGTTTGGGATCCTTCCCCTAATGGACTAACCCCCTCTTAAAGAGGTGGCCCTAGGGTCTAATGAGAATTTTTTATTTTTCTGCCAATTTTCCTACTTTTTTATGCTTATAGTTTCTTTATTGTTCTCTCCAAGGTTCTGGAAATGAAACCAATGTTGTTAAGAGAAATAGGGAGAATACAATCTGAAGATTTGTACCTTGGTACTCCTTGAGCAATAATTTTATACCCCATAGGATACAGTAAGAGAAATAAGCATGTGTAGTAGGAATCTATAAGGCATACATGACATACAATATCATATTATCAAAAGAAATGTTGATACATCCATAGCACACATATTTTCCTTATAATTATTTTATATTATATTATAGAAAATAAAAAAGGGTAGGTCTAGTCTATGCTCCGATAGTATGTTATCCTTTCTTATCATTACATTTCTATCTCTCTATCTATTATGTATGACATATATTCATGTGTTCCCTTGAAGGGACATGACTCCTACTAGTGACTAATGTCTTCTCCTGATACTGTGGTCTTCTTCCGATACTCTATGGTATGTTCTATTTTTTCCCTTGACCTACTAACAAGGCAATATGAAACATCCACATGTACAAATGAAATAATATTTGACAACTAGAGAAAATATAAAAAACTTTATTGAAAAAACTCTCCAAAATATAGAAATACATGGAAAAGTGAAGGAATGAAAGATGACTCAAGATGAACCTACAAGAACAACTTTCATGGCATATACAATAAATATCCCTCGAAAAGGAGAGAAAACATATGAATGGCTAAGAAGTCTCCAAAAATAATGCCTTGAAAATGAACATGAAGAACACCACTAAAGCATGAAGACATTGCAAACAATTTTTGAAAAAGGATTGCTATAGTGTTGCAACTAAAGAACCTCTTTTGAAAGATGAATGAAGAATAGGATCAAAAAGATAAAAAATTGCAATGACCCCAATGACACTACTTGAAGAATGATCATATGACTAACTAAAGCAACAATCTAATAGTTGAAGAAACAAGTGGCATATCAATCTAATGAGTGCCTCCAATGACACTACTCAACCAATGCAAAGTATATAGCAAGTAAAAAATATAGGTTCCAATAGTGTAAATATAATTTGATCAACTAACGAAAAAAGTTTTCCTCCACAAATAAGAATGCAAGATTCTCTATATGGTATGTGTTCCATATCATTGAAATGCATAAATAACTAGCTAATGCATCTGCCTAGTATATAAGAACAAAAATTAGATACATAGCTCACTCCAAATTAAAACCAAAGGAGCATTGGCACCAATAGTATGATACCTTGCACCACGACCCTCATCCACCCCTTCCCCCCACCCATAATGTTGATAAGGGAGAGGTATGATATGTCCATTGAAACTGAGTGTCACATTATAATGAAAGTAGATGAAGAAACATCAATAAAATGTGTACAAGATAATACTTGCAAGTAAAAAATGGTGTACAAACAAGACACACACACATGAAGGTAAAAAAGGTTGTGATTGCAAATAGAAAACATACAAAAAAGCCCCCATGGCATTTCATAGAGTAGTGAAAATACAAAAAAATGGCACAATATAATGTGAAAGATCTTCAAATACATGTACAATAGTGACACTTTATCTCAGTGCATTTACAAATGAAAGTGTAGTCAATAGATGCTTACAAAGATAAAAAATGACCACATACTAAAAATATAGATAGATCAATTGAAATGATGTCATTTCTTACCAAAAAAAAGGTCACCAAAATGCCCAAGTAATCAACTAGAATGTGAAATAAGGAAAAAATGAATAAAATGTTCGTGGAGAAAATTATGGAAACAAATGCATGGATAGATATGAAAATCTCTATAATAATTTTTTAATGCCACAAGAATTGTGAAAATTGGAGATCTAAGAAAAAAATTATGAGATTAGGAGCCAAAAATGAAGATTTGACTTTGATATGCAATGAAATGCACTAGCAAAAAAAACTGATAAAAATACCTACACCACTGGAACATGCTTGCAAATCAACTTTTTGACGATATCTTGTTTGTCATTTTTTTATTACTAATGATCGAATAAAAAATAATTTTTTAACAATATAAGAAGCATAAGCTTCGTAGATACAAGATTTAGACCATGCTTACTACATATATAAACCAAAAGTACTATTAACCAACCATGATTATGAAAAAAGAGAAAATAGTCCTACTTACATTAACTATTCCCAACAACATCTTACATTGCTATTGTATTCACATTTGTCACAATCATATGTTCCTATTGGAGGTTCAATTAGATTTGGTTGCATATCGTAGACTACCGGTGGGAATCTATCCCTTGGATCTCTCTTTGGTTTAGCCTTCTCTATAGGCTTCTGAATCTTGGGGATGAATTTGCTAAACATCTTTAAATTTTTCCTCTAATTCCCATGGAACCACTTAGAACATTTAGCTTCCTAGTTTCCAATATTATTTTTTAATAACTCTATCTTACATCCCATGATTTTTAAAGAACATCATGAATAATCCCTTGTAAATCATCTTACATGATTACACATGAATCCCTAATTTTTTCCCTAGACATTAGCTATCCAATCATATAAAAAATTCCTTGTAAGCAGTAGATTCACATTCATATAAACAAAGAAAATGGAAATATTTTTAATTCAACCTTCCTCAAATTTCAAATCTTGAATCAGATCTACATTTGGAGTAATAGAGAGGGTTTGAGGGTTAGCGTAATACTTACTATTTCCTCCATCGACAAGGACTCCAATTCCCATTCTATATGTCACAAGTTCCATTGATCTTCCATTAGCCTCCTCAAATGTTGTAAAAGTAGAAAGAACCTCACTGAGAGTTTTATCATTTAAGACTTCTTTGTAAGAATATCTCTAATGATCTACAAGGATTTCATTCTTACTAATATCAATAGGTGGTGTCTAAGCATTAACTTCCATATTACCATCTTCTACAACCTCAGTTTCTTTCACTTCCATCATTTTCCAATTGGCATGAAAGATAGAGCTTATAAATAGGAATAAATTAATTAACAATAAAATCCCTCACAACTTTGTTGCAAGTATGAAGGTGTTGTCATTGATGTCAACATGAAGTCTATAGACTAGTGTTGTCATTGATGTCAACTATGTGTTAAGGAAGTTGTTACATGATGAAGATGTTGAGGATATTGAGAAAATTGTGAAAAAAGAGGAAAACAGGTTGTTGCAGGTTGTGCATGTATAGTTGAGATATTGAGGAAGTGTTATGAGTACATGGATCTATCTTTTTGTTGCAATGTCTCAAGATGAGTTGGAATGAAGTAATGAGCTGAGATGATGTCTCTGGTACTTGGTTTCCAAGTAATTTTGAGAAAATTTGATAGACAGAATAAATTGTATTGTGTAAGTGTTCAAAGTGTGCTTCGGTATTGTGCTCCACGTTTCTTTTGTGTTGAGGCTATGCCTATGCAGATCTGATATGTCTTCCATGGTTGTCAGAGGTTTTTATATTCAAAATTTGGGTTTTTGAATTGTTGTACAGTGTGAGATATTTTCACCAGTGTGTGAACCAATGTTTTAGTAATGTTTCTATTGCCTGGGAGAAATGTATTTACTTTGCATTTCTCCATTTTCTGGCTTTAGGTTGTACGGATTTGGGAAGTTTCTTATAATGTTTATATCTTCTAGATTTCAAGGTTTCATTTGATTTGGTATAGTACAGAGTGAGTTTCATATGTCAGTGTGTGAATAAGGTTTATTAGTTGTTCTAAGCTGAAGTATCTGTATGATGCAAGTCTGTATGAAGTATTTGATGAATCTCAAGTAGTTTGTAAATTATTCTAGATCGTGTTCAAGTGAATTTTATTTTCCAGAAGCTTTGGATTGATTTAAGGAAGTGTGTGCTTAATGTCTATGGTGTTTAACATGAGTATTGGCTGACCTTGTGTTAGCACTACATGCGAGGCTTGTGGAAGCATGTTGAGGTGTGTTGGGATCTATTTGGGTCCTAATTAAGGATTTATTTGGGTTGCCTTCATTCCTATCCACAACATGAATGTTTAGGTGTCGACATATTTTGAACTTGTAATTATAATGGATAGAGCTGACATTGGAGAAGATATTCAAGGTTAAGGTTGATATAAATAAGAGTGGTGTTGTTGTGAGATTCAAGAGAGAAGAAAGATATATGCGAGATCGATGTGATTGATGTGAGTGATGCAAATTTGAGTAGAGTAGTGTGAATTTTAGGTGTTTGGATTCCTAAAAGCAGTGAGATGAAGGTGTCTGAAAGCATTCAAGCAAGGCTGTGAGATTGTTGGAGCATTGTGGTCGATTCCTTGTTACATTAAGAAAGTGTTCTCTATGTAACATTTCTCTTCTATCTTCTTGTATTTCTTTTTGTGGTAGTGAGTGCTTACTGTGAGCCCTCTAGGATAGTGTATCCTATTCTGGAAGTGAGCCCTTGTACTGGTTTTGAAATTACTTATATTGTGAGCTAATCCTCACCGTGGTTTTTCCACCATTGGGTTTTCCACGTGAATCTGGTGTTCTCTTGTGTATGGTGTTGTTATTTCAGTTTCTGTTATCTACATTTTATGATTAGTCACTTAAACAAAATAAGGGTTTAATGGATGCATGTGGATTTGATTACTGTTGAGGGTTTTGATGTTTTAATTTGCTACAACTGATTCACCCCCCCTCTTAGTTGTCTTAATTCATTCAACAATTGGTATCAAAGCAAGGTTCCTTGGAGAAGAGCTTAACCACTTAGGGAAAATCCAAGATGGCAAAGAAAATTGATTACCATAGGTTTGATTGAATAGATTATGCATTCCGGAAGACAAAGATGGAAGGATATCTGGCATGCCAGGGATATGAGATTTAAAAGGCTTATAAGACTACATATACTCCACCTACAAATAGTCTAAGCACAAGTGATGAGATCAAGGAACATGAGGTAAATGCTAAGGAAAAAAATATTATTACAAATAGTCTTTCAAATTCTGAATTGGTTAAATTTATGAAGGAGATGAAAAGGTTAAACAAGCAAAGTTTCAGAATCTAAAGGCACAATTTGATACTATGAGAATGTTTGAAGATGAAACAATTACAACCTACATGCAAAGGGTTGGTGAACTAGTAAGTGTTATGAGAGGTCTTGGTGCACAATTTAAAGAGCCTAGGGTGGTAAAGAAATTTCTTAGAACTCTTATTGATGCTTATAGTGAAAAAGGTATCTATTATTGAGGAAGTTGCAATTTTAATACTTATTCTAGAGATTAGTTGATTAGTACACTAACTTCTTTTGAGATGAAAAAGCTTGGTTTAAAGAACGGTACAAAAGTAGAGACTATTTTTAAGGCTGTAAAATAAAAAAGATTGAAGATTTGGATGAAGATGATCTTGATGATGTGGAAGCTAACTTTGTGAGAAAGATGAAAAAGGGTACCAGTAAGTACAAAGGTAAACTACCTTTCAAATGTTTTAGCTATGGTAATATAGGTCATTATGCCTCAAGATGTCCAAAAAGAGCTACATACAATAAGAATAAGGAGAAGAAGGGAAAGATGATTAAAAGAGCTTACTATGTTAGAGAAGATGCTAGCATTTCTAATGATGAATTTGATTATGGAGATTTTGATGATAATGAATGCTTGTTCTTGGCCATAAAAGAAGAATCTAGTTGTGCTAACTCTAAAAGTTGTGTGAAGGAAAGTCATCCGGAGAAGAAGGATAAGGTTGAAGGTACTTTGGTATCTTCTTTTCATGTTAAAGAGGATAAGAATTATTGGGTTGTTGACAATGGCTGCTCTAATCACATGACCAGAGACAAGAGTAAGTTTGTTAAACTTGAAAAATATGATGGATGACTAGTTAAATTTGGAGATGATTCATGAGCTAAGATTTTTGGAATAGATTCAATTAGTTTTGATGGAAAGCATAATATTGTTAATGTTTACTATGTTAAGGGATTAAGGTATAATCTTTTGAGTGTTGGAAAAATGTGTAGCAAAGGATATAATCTTTTGTTTAAGGATGAAACATGCAAGATCAGAAAAGGGTATGCAATTGTGATTCCTGTTGGTAAGAGAACATATGGAAACATTTATCAACTTAAGGGTACTGATGGACATTGCTTTATGTCTTAGATTAGTGACAATTGGTTATGGCATCAGAGGATGTGTCATATGAATTTTGATAATTTGGCAAGAATCAACTCAGTTCATGCAGTAAGATATCTACCAAGAATCACAAAGCCTATCAATGTTGTTTGTGAGAGTTGTCAATTTGGAAAACAAACAAGGATTAGTTTCAAAGGAAAGGATCAATTTGCTATCGACCTATTGGAATTAATACATACAGATAAAATGAAATGAATGTGAAGATAAATTGTTTGAGGTCTGACAAAGGTGGAGAATTCACCTCCATTTAGTTTAACATGTTTTGTGAAGTTCATGGCATAAAGAAGCACTTGTCTACCCCTAGAACTCCTTAGTAGAATGGAGTTGTTGAAAGGAAAAACCAAACTGTTCAAGAAGCTGCTAGGACTATGATGAAAGAAGAAAATTTTACAACAAAAGGCTGAGAAAGTTGAAAGTGCAAATGTTAAGGTTCATGAGGATTTGCAAAATTTAATTGGAGTAGATGAATATGTGTTAGATGAACTTGATTGTAGAGAAGTAGAAGAAGAAAAGATGATGAAAAAGAAGTGTAGAATGAAGAGGAAGAAGCTCCAAAGAAGACCTCTAAGACCCCTAAGTATGTGCAAAAGAATCATTCCGAAGAACAAATTATTAGAGACAAAAGGAAAGGAGTATTGACAAGAAGCAAAGTTGGTGAAGTTGAAGTAAATTTGTGTTTACTTTCTAAATTTGAACCTAAAAAAGTGAGTGAAGCATGCAAAAATGAACATTGGTTGAAGGCAATGGAAGAAGAACTTATGCAGATAGAGAAAAATCAGACTTGGTAATTGGTTCCTAGACTAGGGAAAACAAGAATATAATTGGAATAAAGTGGGTATTCAGAAACACGTTGAATAAGAATGTAGAAGTGGTAAGAAACAAGGCAAGACTTGTGTGTAAGGGTTACTCACAAGTGGAAGGAATAGACCTTGAGGAGACATTTTCTCCTGCAGTTAGGATGGAATCTATTAGATTTTTTTTGGCATTTGCAACACATAAGGACTTTAAATTTTATCAAACGGATGTAAAGTTTTCTTTTTTGAATGGAGAATTGGAAGAAGAGGTTTACATGGAACAACCAGAAGGATTTCAATTTTTAGAGCAACCGGATATGGTATGTAGATTGAAGAAGGCACTATATGGATTGAAGCAAGCTCCCAAAGCTTGGTATGCAAGATTGGATACATATCTGATACAACAAGGATTCAACAAGGGCACCACATATAGTAATCTTTACTTCAAAATTGAGGAAGAAAAAATCTTGATAGTGGTTGTATATGTGGATGATATTATCTTTGGTGGAAATGAAGCTATGTGAGAAATTTGCTGAAGAGATGTAAAAATATTTTGAAATATCAATGTTTGGGGAGATGAATTTCTTCCTTGGGCTACAAATCAATCAAATAGATAAAGGGATTTTCATTTTATAGTCTAAGTATGTCAAAGAGATGTTGAAGAAGTTTGGAATGTATGATTCCAAACCGGTATGCACTTCTATGGTGATTGGTTGTAAATTGAGAAAAGATGATGATTCACCTTAGGCTTATTAGAGCAAATATAGATCTACGATTGCTGGATTGCTATATCTAACTGCTACTAGACCAAAATCATGCATGCAATTTGTCTTATGGCTAGATTTCAAGAAGATGCTAAAGAAACACATGTTGCAGCAGTGAAGAGGATATTCAGATATTTAAGAGGCACTCTAGATTATGGCTTGTGTTATCCTAAGGATACTAATTTCATATTAAGTGTTTATACAGATGCAAATTGGGTTGGTTGTGTTGATGATAGAAAAAGTAGAAGTGGTGGTGCATTCTTTCTTAGATGTAGATTAGTGTCATGGTTGAGTAAAAAGAAAGATTTAGTTTCCTTATCCACTGCAAAGGCTGAGCATATTGTAGCAACATCCTACTGTACACAAGTTTTGTGGATGAGGAAAACATTGAAGGATATCAAAATAGTGTATGATGAGCCTATTTCTATCTTTTGTGATAATACAAGTGCAATTAACATTTAAAATAATTCAATGATGCATTCAAGGACAAAGCATATATCAATTAGGTATCACTTTTTGAGAGAAAATTTGATGGATAATGAGATGAAGCTTGCGTATGTACCTACAAAGGATCATATTGCTAACAAATTTACTAAGGCTCTTTCTAAGGATACTTTTGAGTATCTTCGGGAGAAGTTGGGGGTTATTGCCCCTCCTTTAAACTTGATGCATATGGAGGTGCATCATTCTAGTGGATCTATGGATCTATCTCTTTTTTGGACTGATGTTGTTGTCTACCTCTCAGGGGGAGTAGGTAGTGTCATGTGTTGTCATTGAGTTGTTGATTTATTTGGGTGTACTCCTAAGGGGGAGTATTTAGAGCAAGTATCTTGGTTTTGTGTCAAAGGGGGAGAATAATATGAAACATTTTTTCCTTTTCCATTGATGTCAAAGGGGGAGAAAGTAGCATGTGAAAAAGTTTATCTACTTAGTGGGAGAGAAAATCTTATAAAAAGAGAGTGTGCAGGAATAATGTGTATATTGTCTTTGATGGTTTTTCACATCATGTGTTGCCATCAATGAAAAAGGGGGATATTGTTGCAATTATGGTGTTTTCATTGATGTCAACAAGAATTCTACAAGTTGGTGTTGTCATTGATGTCAACTATGTGTTAAGGAAGTTGTTGCATGATGAAGATGTCGAGGATATTGAGAAAATTGTGAAAAAAGAAGAAAACATGTTGTTGCAGGTTGTGCATGTGTATTTGATATATTGAGGAAGTTTTGTGAGTACATGGAGCTACCTTTTTGTTTTAGTGTCTGAAGATGATTTGGAATGAAGTAATGAGCTGAGATGATGTCTCTGGTACTTGGTTTCCAAGTGCTTTTGAGAAAATTTGATAGACAAAGTAAACTGTATTACAACTTGCAAGTGTTTAGAGTGTGCTCCACATTTCTTCTATGTTTAGGCTATGCCTGTACGGATCGGATATGTTGTTCATGGTTGCCAAAGGTCGCTATATTTAGAATTTTGGTTTCTGAATTGCTATACAATTCAAGATATTTTCCCTAGTGTGTGAACCAATTTTTCAGTGATACTTTTGTGGCTTGGGAGAAATTTATTTTCTCCACATTTTTCTACTATTTGGCTTCAGGTTGTGTAGATTTTGGAAGTTTATTATAATGTTTGTGTCTTTTAGATTTAAGGTTTTATTTGATTTGGTGTAGTATAGAGTGGGTTTCATATGTCAGTGTGCAAATAAGGTTTATCAGTTGTTCCAAACTGAAGTATTTGTATGATGCAAGTTTGTATGAAGTATTTGATGAATCTCAAGTAGCTTGTGGATTATTCTAGATCATTTTCAAGTGATTTTTTTGTCTGGAAGTTTTAGATTGATTTAAGGAAGCATGTACTTAATGTCTATGGTGTTTAACATGAGTATTGGTTGACCTTGTGTTAGAACTACATGTGAAGCTTGTGGAAGCATGTTGAGGTGTGTTGGGATCTATTTGGGTTCCAATTAAGGATTTATTTGGGTCACCTTCATTCCTATCCATCGCAAGAATGTTTAGGTGCCGACCTATTTTGAATTTGTAAGTATAACATATAGTTGCCGACATTGGAGAATATTTTCAAGGTTAAGGTTGATATAAATAAGAGTGGTGTTATTGTTAGATACAAGAGAGAAGCAAGATATATGTGAGATCAATGCGAGTGATGTGAGTAATGTGAATTTGAGTAGAGAAATGCAAATTTCAAGTGTTTGAATTCCTAAAAGTAGTGAGCTAAAGGTGTCCAAAATAATTCAAGCAAGGCTATGAGATTGTTGGAGCATTGTGGTGGATTCCTTGTTGCGTTGAAAAAGTGTTCTCTATGTAACATTTCTCTTCTATCTTCTTGTATTTCTTTCTGTGGCAATGAGCCTTGGCTGTGAGCCCTTTTGGATAGTGTGCCCTATTCTAGCAGTGAGCCCTTGTACCAATTTTGCAATTACTTATATTGTGAGCTAATCCTCACTGTGGTTTTTCATTCATTGGTATTTCCACATAAATCTGGTGTTCTCTTGTGTATGGTGTTGTTATTTCATTTTTTGTTATCTACATTTCATGATTAATCACTTTAATCGAATAAGGGTTTAATGAATGCATGTGGATCTAATTACTATTGAGAGTTTTGATGTTTTAATTTTCTACAACTGATTCACCCCCCTCTCAGTTGTCTTGATTCATTCAACAAACTTTACTTTCATGCATGCCACATAAGGCTCAATCTGAGACTCTTAGGGGATTCACAAAAACTATGAGTGTGTCAGGAGTCACCCAAAGATAAAAATGAATAAAATTTAAATTCAAACTAAGAAAATTATTTTTTATAATCAATCACCTAAGATAATAAAATTGTCCCGACCACCCCCAACACCACTAATAAAAAACCCAAATAAGATAAATCCAATCAGAAAACCCAATAATCAAAGAAATCATGAATGGATTCAAGAGCCACAAATTAGGAAAAAGAAAGAAACCAAGAAGGCAATTGAACCAACAACGATGATGAGTGCCAATATGATCTCTCTTAGCAAATGTAGAAGCTCAATGGAGTTGCAATGGATGATGACCATTTAGCTTCTAAAGAGCCCTACACACACCTCTGAAAGTTTTCTCGTTTTCCAATTTTTAAAATATTGTTCCTAAGTTATTCCAAAAAGGAAAATAATATTCCTTTAGGGCATACAAACTAGGGCTGGGGGTTGTTGGGTCATACAATGTTTAAATCACAATGATTTCATGTTGATGTTAGCAAATTCATCATTGGAATATGCGTCCTATTTGTCAAAATATTCACACAAGTCATAAAATCATTGATTGATTATCTAAAACCACCATGTAAATTCAACATTGTCAATCAAGGGAAAAACCTTTGTTGCACATTATGAAGCTTCCTAGAATACGCAAGAAATGGTTTTCAAGAAGAGGTGGGAAAATTAGTAGGCATTGGTAAGATCTACTAGTCATGAGTGTTGTGCCATGAGGAGTAGAGGAAAAAACTTAATGAAAAGCTATTGTGTAAACCATCTTAGAGTGAAACATAGACCTATAGAAAAGATTATGCAAACCTCCTATATACTTCATTAAGATTTTTACATTAAGGAATTTGTATATAACTAATTTTTATAATTTACTAGTCTATTATTGTACATGTTCACCTTCCTTTTGCTTAATACATTGTCATTCCATACTTTTTTGTTCCTTATAAAATATTGGTTAGAAACATTTCCTAGCTAACTATTTAAAATTATCCTAGTAATTTATTGGTATTTTTAATCCATGAAAAAAAAGATAATTTAAAACCATTTTAAGGAACGCTTTGCCAAATTTAGTATAGAAAAAGAGATCTTTTGTTCAAAAGTTAAAATATATGTGCTAAAATATATCTTAAGTTGATTTAACCAATTGCCAACTTTTCTACATCTACATTACCTTTGAACAATTGTATCTCAAATTTGGCCTTTTCTTTGATTAGTGGATTATCTGGGAGACACCTCTTCACCTTTGGCTCTTCCTCCCCTTCATTGGAATCTTTGTCCAATATTGATAGAAAGACCTGCATAAGGCTTCTTGTACTCTCCAAGGATTGAGAAATATTCTCAATGGAACTCACCATCTTAGAGAGACTTGATTCTACATCAAAATATTCTTCTCTTCTTCATGCTTCTTAACTATTTCCTCCACTTGCACATTTCAATTGCTTCTTCAAAAGGCCACAACTTCTTTCCTCTCTTGGTGTTATTTGGAAATAGTTTTATATGGCTATAAATTTCCTTTCACCTTAGTGGTAGAAGAAGATTCATATTGTCTCTTTCTTTTCTTTGCATTCCCTTTCTTGGATTGCTCTAGCTTGTCCTTTGACTAGGATAAATTGAAATCTTCAACCCTTTTTCTTCCCTTCTTTATATATAGTCTTCTTTTGATGCCTAGTTTAGAAATAGGAGAGGCTAATTTTCTACATTTTAAATATTGTAAACAAGATTCAACACATTTTATTATTTGTAAGATCTAAAGGAATTTTTTCCTATCTTAACTTTTCTCATTTGCTTCAATTTTAACTTGTAAAGTCCTCTTTTTTCTCATGTCACTATCATCTTGATAGTAAGCCCATAAATCCACCAAATGAGGTCCATGTTGATGGGTGGATCCTAATAGTCTCTCTATTCTCCTCTCTATATCATAACTTTCTCTTGATTTACACATTTTTTAGTTCATAGCAATTAATTATTACGCTCAAATCCCTTGCACAAACTATAGTGGTACAAGTAAAGGCTCCTAAAGTAAATGATAATTTCACTCCTAACTTATGTTTCTCAAAAAAATTGTGCCTTTATACTATTTGTCTTGAGAATTTTATTATAACTCCCTTGTAGCTACAAAACCTAGGTAAAATTAAGGGGCCCTAGTAAGACCTATTATTCTAATATATTTAGACTTCTAGAATTAGATAAATCAATGACCCCAACCTTGTATAAGTTGATTCACTTTTGAAGAGAGCTAACTTGTTGGTCTCCAAAGTGTTTGAAAATTATTGGGATATACATGCATCATTCACCCTCTTATAATACTTTTGGGCTTCTTTATGTTCTAACTATAGATAATATTACCATCCCTTGCTTTTCTTGTCACTTTCTTTGAATATCCATTTTATAATTAAGCTTGGGAAGACCACTTGTATTGCTAACAAGTAGATGGCATAATATGTCAAAGTAAACCTTTTGGTGGTAGTGACTATTGTTAATTGGGCATATTTTTTGTCATTTACTAGTTTTTCCCAGTTAATATATTTCTTTTCTTGGAAAATAGTTCTCACAAACTAAAAGATCCAAGAATGATAGAGCCTAGAATCATCCTTTCCCATAACTCTATTTAGCAAAGTGATTATATCTCCAACTTCTTGTTTGAAATATAACCTGGTTAGATTCTTGGGGATCTTGGTGATAGCCTTTCTTACTTTGAATAGACATTTTCTACTTAAATGTCTAATGTTATATATGTTTCATCATTTTAGAATGCTTCAAGTGATTGTTCTTCTATCATTATTGTTACTTTAGAATTGAACAAGAGGCAAAAGTCATGATATACCATCAATGAGGCAATGTCCAATTTTTGTTTCCATCTATGCCTCTAGAGGTTGTTGATATAGGGTCATATGTCTATGCACATGCCAAAATTAACTCTAGACTCTGTATTGTAGATGGAAAAAATGCAATTTGTACCAATCCTAAGTTTTCTATGATTCTTGATCAAGGGGATGCTAATTCTTGATTAAGGAGATGCAAAATTACATGGCCTAAACTAGTATATTATGATGTCTTGTATTGTTGAAGGAATCTTGGGTGGTTTTATGACTCCTTGAAATTCATACTTCATGGTGGTGGGAATCTTGTCAATCTTTTTATATTTTTTAATCTTATCAGCTATATCAAACATTCTAAAAGTCATAAGTAATCCATAGAAAATAAATACAAGATCTATTATAAGGTTCAATGAATCCATTATTTAGTTTCCTAATGTGATATAATAAAGTATTTACAATAGAAACTAAGATTTAAAGACCCTCAAGAAGATGTTTAAACTATTGGAAGACCTCATAGTTATCATAAAAAAAATTCAAGTTTCTTGGTCTTTAGCGGGCCTAGAGGTTGGGTTAGATATAGGATTTGGAACCTTGGTTGGAGTGGAACAAGCCTTGGTTGTGGAGGGGAATCAAAAATTTAAACTTGGGTTCTAGGTTCGACCTTGGGTCTAGCATCCACTAAATAGTGTTTATTGGGGAAAATGGTGGGTTTCAAGATCAAGAGATAACTTAGGACTCAAAATCCAAGATTCTATGTCATTATGAAATTATAACATTTGAGTGGAAGTGTATGATTTATTTTGGGAGTGAGGAGCTAGTAGGGATTGGAACTTAGGACTCAAATCCTAAGTTCCTTTTGAACTCTAAGGCCCACAATAGCTTAAATAGTATTATGGAATGTAGATAGTGAAAGTGACTTAGGATTTATACTCTAGGATGCTAGGTTCTAGGTTGAACCTGGGATATGGGATCTACTATATAAATGAAATTTTAACAATTGGTGGAGATTCATACTAGAAGGAGGAATTGGGACTTGGAGGTCATGAGTTTGAATCATGGAAAAATCTCTATACAAAACAATAAATTTAATATAAAAAACCATAATTACAAATATTTTTACATCTAAGACAATGTGAAGGATGTGAAGAATTTGGACATTGAGTAGGATATTGACCTTGTGTATGGTTGGATTAGATGGGGGTATTGATGTAGGAGGTTACTTTTGAGGTGGATAAAAATATGATTGTTGAGGAGGATGTGATAAGATTGTTGAATGTGAGTGGAAGGTAAGATATAAGAAGAGGGTAGTAAGGAGGTGGGAGAGGTATGATAAGTTGGTTGGGTTGGGTGCGACTGAACCAAAACAAGAGGAATGTGATAAGGTTTTGATGCAAGGGTGTTGGGCATGATAATTGCTACATTACCTTGAGGTGTAGTGTGGATGAACATTTTCAGAGTGGATGGTTGGATGCTTTATGGTATGGAAATCTAAAGCTAAGCAGAGGATACAAGATCATGACCATGAATAGGACTAAGCCCTGACTGTAATCCCAATGTAGGAATCAAAATGGGAGATGGTGGTACTTGGATCACTATAGCATTACCAAATTTTGGGATAGGACCCCATGAATTCTCAAGAGGAGCTTGAGGGGTAGATGGTCGCACAGTGTCTAATTATTATGAGACATTAAATCCTGGTGGAAATTTAACACCTTACATAAGAAGTTTACTGAGGGTAGGATTTGTGCATGCATTTATGATGTAATGCACCATGCACACATTGGTGGGATTTTCATAATACTCTTGAAGACTAGGAGTAAGCTCAAGTAGAGATACCATATCCTCCTCAGTAAAAATAATATTATGAGGGTAAGTGGGATTCAATGGTTTCCTTGCATGTTGTGTTGAGATTCTCCACTACTAGGCAAACTAGTAGTGTAAGGTGAGTATTTATGTTTTGATCTTTTCTCCATTTATTTTCTAAGTAGTAATTACGTGGTGGTGAGCATGAAAGGTTGGATGACGATTGATTGAAAGGTGATGATTCTAAGCCCAAGGAAAGGACTAAACAAGAGTGAGTGGGTGAAGGATTTGATGCTTGATTCAACACTCAAATTATTATTGAGAACCTATGAACCTATATTGATTACAATTGATTGGATTTTATACAGTTTGAGCTAGGAAAAGTTCTCAAGAACAAGTGATAAGGATGATTGGATTATACTTGAGACAGGAAAATTTCTCAAGCATAAATGATTTTGTGATGCAGAGCATCATACCAAACCCCTCAACACCATCATTTATTCAAGTGATTTCAATCCCAAACAAAATTAGGAGAAGATCAAATATATAAACATCAATTTTTCACTTAACTTTCACCAAAAATCAACTATCATCTCTACAAAATTCATCTTGTTCCCAAACTCAACAAACTTCATCATAGTCACCAATATACTCATTCTTCAAGGAAACAAAACATACATTCCTTCCTTTAACTAACACTAGACCTTTAAGACATTATATTCATTACATTTCAGTCCTATATTCATGCTTAAATGTTGATCCAACAGATCACAGTAACTCTACAATCAAGACATTTTTTGATCCATAGAAATAAACTTTGTTCTATATACAAATATCATAAATCTTCCTTCAAACTTTATCCACACACAGATACATCTTGTGGTATCATCAATAAGAAAAATTCAACTCACAATAATTCACTAATATTTCTGTAAGTATTGTTTGTATCAATCAACCACCATCTTCCTATCTAGACATCTTATTGCTCTTCTACCAAAATGACAAAGTCTGATCCCTTTATTTTGTCCAAGCATTGAAACAACCATAATATCATTAAATAGGTAGATTTCAATTAATAACCAACACCCATAACACTGTTTTACCAGATTTCCACTTCTCATGAATTCAAGCCACCATTAGACAAATAGGACTCCACACCCTAAATTGGGTAAAACACTCACTCCATATTCAAAATCCAAGATCCAAAAGAAAATTTAGAGACCTCTTAATGTCCACATCAACATATCAAGAACTCAGTATGACTTATATTGAAGAAACTAACAGATCTCAAACTATATGCTTAAGAAAGGCTACTAAAACAGGCCTGTTTTGCAAAGGAGTCACCCTTTAAACAACTTAAAATCACAAACCAACCATGAAAAGTCTTTAGTTGCACCATATAACACAAGATTTATTCATTTTTAAGAGTGGAAGAACTTAAAAATTCATAGATCTATCAAACCCTTGATTATAGGGTAAAAACACCACCAAACAATGAGGGTTTCATGAATATCACCATTACAAACCTCAAGACCTTTGGCCAATAGTTGAAACATGTCAAAACATGTTTGCTTATTCTTTTTAAATCATCTTCTTTTCCATGCATGAGTTATTTCTTCGAAACCCTGTTTGTAACCTTCATTCTCAATTGGAAAACTCAGAATTTTGCTTTGAAACAACAACTTTACTCCATATTCTTGATACCCCTACATTCACACACACATCTAACTTTGAAAAGAAATTAAAATATTTCCATTACACTAACCAACCAACCCTACATCGGTGGAATGGCCATGGAATCACTTGAAGAATCTCAAAACCTCTGAGAAAATAACATTGCCCAGGCACAAAATGTTGCCTTTTATTCTTTTGTGTGTCTTAAAAGCCAACCTCCAAACTCTTGAAAATGAAACCTAACTCCTTTCTACACGTGGTCTCACAAGAAATTAACTCTTGATGTTTCTAAAATACCAATACAAGATAAAACAAAAGAGAGTGTATTGCAAGCTCAGGAAGACAAGGGTTATATTCCAGAATTTGATTGCAAGAATACAAAGATCATCTCTTCCACACCTTACAAGGCCTTTTTATAGTTTTTCCTTCTTAGTAACTATCCTCTCAACTTCCCCGTTGGTTCAAACCAACTCTCAACTCTTAATCTTTCTAATTTGTGCACTTTTGTTTACATAATGACATCATGACATCTTTCCCACCTTTTAACAATATTTTGAAAATCTAATAAGGTGACCACCTAAGGACTTAGTAAATGATTTGAATACATTCAAAGTAGGCTTTACATGGCCTTGAATCATCATTTTGGACTTGAACATTACAAATTTGACATATTAGCCTTTTGAAGGCATTTACAAGATCTAGGTGCTCTTGCACCATACAACCAACTAACAAAGCTTTCCAAGTCCCTTGGAAACACATTGCATCATCTTCACTTGTACCTACAAAACAGAAATAAAACCTGCCTTGTTCTTTGTATTCTTCATCTTCATTTGTCTTTGGCTTTGTCTTCACCATTTGTCTTCATCTTCACTTTACCTTACTTTCTCTTGTCATCTTTTTCCTCTTCATCTCTATCTTCTTTTTTCCCCTTTCCTTTCTCAGTCTTCATCATCAGGTTCACAAACTATTCTCTTTCAAAAGGACACAAGAGTATGCTTTTCATCTCTCCTCCAATTCTTTGCTCAACTAAGGACACATGACTGTCCTTGCACACTTTCTTGACCTTCTCAATCACCTTTCATCTTCTCAACCTTTCATCAACTCCCATCAGTGGAGTATCCTTCAACATGTTGCAACTCTTCAGTGCTTCTTTAGACATGAATCCATCAGGTTCTAACTACAACACAACTCAAATTTCCTCACCTAGGTGTCTCTACTTACTCTCCCTAGTCTCTTGGACTTTCTCAGTGCAGCTTAGATGGATAAGCACCTACAACCAACCAACAATCTCAACCTTCTATCAACAACAAGATAACCAAAAACAACCTTCCCATAGCATCTTCAGGCTCTAATACCAATTTGATGCAGAGCATCATACCAAACCCCTCAACACCATCATTTATTCAAGGTATTTCAATCCCAAACAGAATCAAGAGAAGATAAAAAATATATACATCAATTTTTCACTTAACTTTCACCAAAACTCAACTATCATCTCTACAAAATTCATCTTGTTCCCAAACTCAACAAACTTCATCATAGTCACCAATATACTCATTCTTCAAGGAAACAAAACATACATTCCTTCCTTTAACTAACACTAGACCTTTAAGAAATTATATTCATTACATTTCAGTCTTACATTCATGCTTAAATGTTGATCCAATAGATCACAATAACTCTGCAATCAAGACATTTCTTGATCCATAGAAATCAACTTTATTCTATATATAAAAATCATAAAACTGCCTTCAAACTTTATCCACACATAGATACATCTTGTGGTATCATCAATAAGACAAATTCAACTCACAATAATTCACTAATATTTTTGTAAGTACTATTTGTATCAGTCAACCACTATGTTCCTATCTAGACATCTTATTGCTCTTCTACCAAAATGACAAAGTTTGATCCCTTTGTTTTTTCCAAGCATTGAACAACCATAATATCATTAAATAGGTAGATTTCAATTAATAACCAACACCCATAACATTGTTTTACCATATTTCTACTTCTCATGAATTCAAGCCACCATTAGACAAATAGGACTCCACACCCTAAACCGGGTAAAATACTCACTCCAGATTCAAAATCCAAGATCCAAAAGCACATTTAGAGACCTCTTAATGCCCACATCAACATATCAAGAAATCAGTATGACTTATATTGAAGAAACTAACAAATCTCAGACTATATGCTTAAGAAAGGCTACTAAAATAGGCCTGTTTTGAAAAGGAGTCACCCTTTAAACAACTTCAAATCACAAACCAACCATGAACAGTCTTTAGTTGCACCATATAACATAGGATTCATTCATTTTGAAGAGTGGAAGAACTTAAAAACTCATAGATCTATCAAACCCTTGATTATAGGGTAAAAACACCACCAAACAATGAGGGTTTCATGAATATCACCCTTACAAACCTCAAGACCTCTAGCCAACAGTTGAAACATTTCAAAATATGTCTTCTTATGCTTTTGAAATCATCTCCTTGGTCACGCATGCGCTATTTCTTCAAAACCCTATTTGTAACCTTCATTCTCAATTGGAAAACTCAGAATTTTTCTTTGAAACAACTTTACTCCATATTCTTGATACCCCTGCATTCACACACACATGTAACTTTGAAAAGACATTAAAATATTTCCATTCCACAGACCAACCAATCCTACATTAGTGGAATGTCCATGGAATCACTTGAAGACTCTCAAAACCTCTGAGCAAAGAACACTACTTGGGCACAAAATGTTGCCTTTTATTCTTTTGTGTGTCTTAAAAACTAACCTCCAAACTCTTGAAAATGAAACCTAACTCCTTTCTACATGTGGTCTCACAAGAAATTAACTCTTTATTTTTCTAAACTACCAATACAAGATAAAACAAAAGAGAGTGTGCTGCAAACTCAGGAAAACAGGGGTTTTATTCCAGAATTTGATTGCAAGAATACAAATATCATCTCTTCCATGCCTTACAAAGCCTTTTTATAGTTTTTTCCTTCTTAGTAACTATCCTCTCAACTTCCCCATCGGTTCAAACCACCTCTCAACTCTTAATCTTCCTAATTTGTGCACTTTTGTTTACATAATGACATCATGACATCTTTCCCACCTTTTAACAATATTTTGAAAATCTAATAAGGTGACCACCTAAGGACTTAGTAAATGATTTGAATACATTCAAAGTAGGCTTTACATGGCCTTGACTCATAATTTTGTACTTGAACATTACAAATTTGACATATTAGCCTTTTGAAGGCATTTACAAGATCTAGGTGCTCCTGCACCATTTTTATAAACTATACCTCTGGCTTGAGGTGAAATAGCTTGAATGAGAGAGATTACTAACTTAGGATAGGAAAACTTCCCAAGAAAGCATGTTGATGATGGTTTTATTTAGGATTTACATTCTCAAAATAGTAATAAGAGGCTAGATTTTTATTTAGGATGACAAGGAATGATGAGGATACATTTAGGGATCTCCTAGTATTGAGAGGATGAGATTTTGTTTGAATTGGGATGGGGTGGTATGGAGAAAATTATTAGTATGAGATAAATAAAAGGTGGAAAAATTATTTGATTATTGGTGTTATCCTTAGGATAACACTGACTAAGTTA
The DNA here is from genome assembly GCA_007258455.2 of Sequoia sempervirens. NCBI lineage: Eukaryota > Viridiplantae > Streptophyta > Pinopsida > Cupressales > Cupressaceae > Sequoia > Sequoia sempervirens. Next base: position 197,313,776 of record VDFB02058242.1, on the reverse strand, counting down.
TAAGGATTTACTCTAGATTTTTTATGGATAATAGAGTTTTCAAAGAATACCACAGAATTGTCTAAGAGTACAATCACCCAATTACAGAGTGGATCTGCTCAAGTAGGAGAAAAATTTCCGAACACAGATTTGTAACAAGACTCGAGGAAATATGTAGGTGGAATCTCCCAACTACATAGTGCAATCACCCAACTAGACATGGGATCACCCAAGAACATGACTACACATGAATAAAGAAGAGTCACCCAAGAAAGAACGAAATCGTGCAAGTACAAAGCATATTTGTCCAAATAGGTCACATTGGACTAAGGTTTTGAACAAGGGAAAAATCACCCAAGTATAGAGTGCAATCGCTCAAGTATGACACATTTGAATAAGGATTGAATAAGGGAAAAATCACCCAAGTATAGAGATAAATCACTCAACTAGAGGCAAAATAATCAAACAATAGGGAAAAATCACCCAAGGACAATAATCGACCTTCAGATGGAAAAAGGACACAAAATTAAATCACAAGACAATGAAAAATGTTGATTAGATGAATTGAAGACATGCATGGGTAATCACAAGAATATACACCAAGTTGCACAAACCTAGATTAGTCAAGTAGGATTGGCAATCAATATAGGCTCACAACATAAGCACTAATACTATCTATCTTTGTTTGAATAGATAGAGATAACAATCCACAAGGGTGAAGGATCTCTTATTGATGGAAACCAAAAGGTGATGCCTTATTAATGTCTACCTTAGTGTGCAAAATGGTAGAATGTAAATGTGAACAAGGAAAATGGTGTTTGAATGTGAATGAAATTACAATCAAATCAAATAAAACACACAAAGGCTAAACAACAATTGGTTTAGGCCTAGAGAACTCAAACCTTGGTGAATTTCAATGAAATTTACATATGTCGAAGCCCTTGATGTGCAAATTGACCCAAGATGATCAATTTTTATGTGTACTCACTAGATTTAGGCAACATAACAATGCTATTTTTCTCAAGGTTATATGATATTGATAAAATGGCTCTATTGTGTATATGAGGAGAGGAGAGATAAAAATAGATGGATAAGATTAGATCTTAGAAGACCAATGGTTGAGATGAGAGGTGATTTCTCAAGGCATGAGATAAGGCCAAGTGTCAAGAGGAGGGTGAAAGATAGGGAGTGTACCCTTGGAGTGTTGGCACATATAATAATAACAATAAATAAGAAACATCACATTATACTTGAACATGAGCTTGTTGGTAGATTACAAACTGTAATTGGCTTGAATTATGTCTCTAACCATTTTCTTGTCTATATTGCTTGTTTCTAATTTTCCTTTTAATTTCCTTAGTTCTCTCTTGAGACTAAAAGAGAGAATAGGTTTCTTATAAATGAATTCAAGCACATATTGAAATAACCATTTGGAGAGGCCAAGAAGAAAAGTTATTTTCTAAATCACAACAAGGTCAAATTTTAAATTTTAAATGTTGGTCATGAATAGCTAGGATGTTAGTACATCGTGTTAAATTCTAAGAATAACTTGTTCTAAAAGGGCTCAATAAATAAGGAATAAATTAAGTTTACTAAAAAGGGGATAAAACAAGCACATTACAAACATAATTAGACACATGCACCAAAGTGAGTGCCAAACCTAGCATAAAATTGTAAGCGATGACAATTTATGATGCTACAATACCCAAAGTAAACTTAAGTGATAAGATGTGAAAGAGACCTAATAGTGGGACTATTTAGGTAAAACCCCCATTCACACCAACAAAATTGTATATGAGCCCCAACTTCTAGAGGCCATAACATTTGATCTAGGATCCCATTAGAGCCCTTTTTAAATATAAGGATGAAATATATGTGCACTAGACGTCATTGAAAGTGATTTCAAACAACCCAAAAAAAAAAAATTGGCCAAAAATGAACTTTGTAGCCTAGGAATTGAATCTTTTTATTTCTTAGTCTGAAAACTATATGTTTTATATTTGTAAAATTAGGAGTAAAGTTGAGTCACTTTTTCTACAAAAAGAGAACATTGGGATTCAATTAGAGAAAAAACATTTAAGGTACATGATGAGGATAGGTAATATCCCTAGCCATCAAATTCACTCTTAATCTCATATACGATCTTAGACTCCTATCTCCACACCCTTGGATATAGACAAAGGACTAAGGGATGATTTGGATTTTGTCTAATTGGTCACATTTATTTTACCAACATATATATATATAATTCGTAAGAGATAATTGTATTAGATTTCCAAAAAAGTTACATCGCTTCTACAAAGTAGGTTGCAAAGTTTCCAGTCAGACACCCTTGCAAATTAACCAAAACACAATTCATTTGAAACAACCAACCCTGCCGGCCACCAAAAGTTATAGACTTTCCTGCAAACACTCCCCAGAGACCAGGGAGACAAAACCAGGAACAGGCAACAAAACGAAGAAACCAACCACCACTTGTATGGGACTATACAAACTATATTTTATGATACTTCCAGCCATCCTTAAGACTCGAGCTGAGTATGAAGGACAATTAATGAAACCTCTGCCAAATGCTAGCTTGAAATCAGCGTGAGTTGATTTCCATCATCTGCATCCACGTAGACCCCGACCCCCCATGTAGGCCTTAAATGGTATCCAATCAAACACGTTCACTTCATTTACAGTCCACAGGTAGAGCATCGATGGTCGCGGTCTCTCCACATCCTTGTTGTGGAGAGATGCCCTCTCAGCCATTTTACCAATCTATTTTTATTGACCCTTAATTTGGTGAACTATATATATGGTTATGTTGATGTATAGTGTATATATATTTTTGTCTCCAATGATAGATCATTTTATACTTGGATAGTCATTTGATATATATACTAATTTTTCTTTAACTCATGTTTCTCATTGATGGACTTGATGTGCACTACTTTCAATTTGTGCACATGAATGATTCATATTTAGCATCTTGATTAAGTATATATTTATTTTTCATTTAAATTTTAATGTGGATGTGTATGGATGTATGGAAGGATAACATATTTCACATGTTTAACACTTTTATAAACATACACTTTTATTTATGGTAATTTATTTATTTGATGATATAAATGTATGCAAATTTTGAAACAATGATAACATGCTCTTTCCTAATTTTTACAGTAGGATAATTGCAAGTTGAAAATGGCATTACCTTATCTTATAGGTTACAAGGATACAATATCACATGAAAGACAAGATGGAATGAGAAAGTGTGGAAAAATGGATCTTAAATAAGGTCACAAGGGGAAAAAGATTGATTCTACCCCAACAAACTATAAAATAATAATAAGTAGCATCAATCATTTTCATCTTCATAGGTATCCTTTAGACTTAGATCATATATTGTAAATAGGTCAAACCTAGGGTTGAAGTAGGACTCTTAGTTATTTCATCTAGCGTGTGCTTGTGTGTGTGTTTTTCTTTGATACTCATTTTCTTATTTTATTTTTCTTTAAAATTGTTGTAGTAGAGACCGACCCCTTAGAGCTAGCCTCACAATACTAGGAGGAATTAAAAGCTCATTTCCAAAATTACAGAAAAGGAGATTAAGGGGAAGCATTCAATAAAAAAGTACATACCCACTTTTAAGACACTCCATTATCTAGGATAATTAGGAAGACTAATCTATTATGTTACAAGTAGAACTATAGACTTGGCTACTTGATGTGAGTAATATTAGAATATAATACTAGCTAGTACTAAGATCAATCTAGTGCTCAAAATTTTCTTATTCAATATTTTTGGAAGATAGGGGTGATTGATGTATGATAATATAAATCTAAAATATATTGATAGCCTATTGTTCCTATTAGAATGAAAATAGAGAAGATAAATTTTTAAAAGATATAGCATGATGGAATGAACAAAATGAAATGTAGGTGAAATGTTTTGTTTTTAATATGTAATACTTTTTTAGGTGAAATGGATTGATGGTTTTACCAAATTATTCACCCTCCATTGTGCACAAGTGGAGAGCACCATTCTCAAATCTTTTTTACTAGGTATGGGAAAATCTAGTTGAGTTTTGATTTCCAACATTTGTCGAATCTTTTATTAATCAAACTACCAAGTATTAGTATGAGGTCTCCTACCTTGACAGGTTGTAGAGACACTATTGTGTTTAACTTCCAACTTAAAACCAAAGAATGTAATAACATTAAATCCTCTCTTAACCTTTAAACAACCCTTTAATGATTTCATGTTGATTAAATGGCCCCTTCATTAGATAAGTGATCTTTCAATATTTTAGCCTTTTGTATCAATTTTTTTAATACACAATAATTAGTGTATTTAAAGAAAGTATGTAGTTCATGTAGAGTTGAGGACAATGTAAATTTGTGAACCCCCATTCCCATGGGGATGCATTTCCACGCGTAATTTTTTTGATATCTCAATAGTTCTATAAATGAACCATTTGTATTAATAATAATTCTTCTCCACTTGCTTGGCCTTAATTATTAATTTTTATGTTTTTTGAACTTGAACCTAGAGTCCCTCCAAGTGCGCATTCAAATGCTCAAATTTTCTAGAAGGAATCTCATTAATATGTATCTCATTTACTTCTCCTATGGGTTCTAACTATTTTTTATCTTGGAATAATTTGAAACTCCTCTTCTTTAAGGTTGATGGGGATCTTTATGGTGCAAATATTTGTAATTATTAATGGGAACAATTTTTGAAATTCTCGAATGACTACCAAGTGGGAATCTAAATGGTTTTATATTTACTAATAATTGGGGCTATTTTTATTCTTATCATTAAGATATGGAAATAGCCACTTTTAAGCTTTGACATTTTTCATTGTTATCTTCTCAAGTTCTTTCTTTCTAATAGGGTCTACTTATAGCATTGGCTTGCGAATCATTATTTTCATTGTGTAAAATTCATAGTTAATTTATATCCCCACTATATTCTTAATTTGGTCCATCTTAACCCTATCAAGTGCAATTAGATCTCTTTTTTTCTATATTTTTACTTCCCTGGTGTAGGAATCTAACCTCATAAAACAATGTAGAAGATATTATTTTAGTCTAATGTATCTAAGGTCTTCCTAGTATGTTTTTGTAACCCATATCCTTGTCAATAACATAAAACATTTTGATGATCATTTTTGAACCAAGAGTGACAAAAAGGATGATACTTCCTATTATTTTATTTTTAATTTATTATACCCCCACTAGGTGTCTCTACAAGATGTGATATTTTCCTTACAATATTTATAATTTCCAAAACAAGGGAATTATGTTTACTACAACTCTATCATAAACTAGAGATTTCCTTATACACATTATAAATATAAAATTTTAAGTGTACTTCAAGGTCTCCTTCCATTAGTCCAACGTGTTGTTCTATCACTATAAATGATTTCTTAGTCTTTCTAAGGGTTCTTTATAAGGAATCCTTATATAATTTATAAGAAAGTTTTTGGAATTCCCCTTGTGTATCTTGACTTAGGCTATGCAAGAAGATATCATAAAGTTCTTTGTGATAAATATGAGAGGTTCAATTTTAGTAATAAAAGAATTGTCTCTATTGGGTCAGGAAGTGAGTGATAGATTTGTTGTTGTCTTGATTTACATTTAGGAAATATCTAATTTTATTTTTGACTATCTTGTTCATATTGAATACTATTACAATCTATCTAATGAGTTTTTGGAAGGAACAAATCAAACCTTTAATAAAATAGTAATACCAATCAGGGGAAAATTCATTTAAAGATAATTGAAAAGGTTTGAATAGCTATTATGTTCTAAAGTAAAAATTCTCAAACAATTGCATGGCATAAACTTTGTTGTTAGCATTTAGATACCATTCTCTTTAAATTTTAGCAAGTCACAGAGTGGTATAGGTAAAATTATTGTTTATATTGTGAGATCCAAAATTTCCTTTAAATATTTTTTCTACGTCCTAGAAAAAGGATTCAAAAGTGGAAGGTGATGGTCCTCCAAATATTGATCTTGTAAGTAACATAGATTAACAATTTTGAAACATTAGGTTTAATTATTTAAAACTTGGTGCTATCATGTAGTTTTGTTATCAAAGATTCACCTATTGATAGGTGAGAGAAATCATGTAGTTTTGAGTTTAGTTTCTGATAACTTGCATAAGTTAATGTGCAATTATAGCATTCACTGGTGGTGGTGGGGTGGAGATAATAAAGTATTGTTAAATATTTCTTAAGAATATAAGTTGAAATAGGGAGTTGTTGAATGGATGCATAATTTAGATAGAGAAGAATGGTAAGAAAATGATTGGTATTAATGTGACATACAATAGATATTAGCATCACATTATTGTACATAAAATTTTGTTGAGACTATTGGAAATAAATTAATCTTAGGTCAGTTCGAGTGGAATTCTCCTCCCATAAATATCTCTATACTCAGCACTTACATTTTAGATAAAGAAAAATGCTCCATCTGGCAGTGGTGTCCCAAACTTCACTAAGTTTAAGAGAAAAAAAGGACTAAAGAGTCCCCATACCCCTTGGTCAAAAGGAAGGACACTAAAAGTAGTCTTCCTAAATGTTATGATAGCTTTAGGAAAGCAATGCATACTTCTTAATTCAATATTTCATGGATTTACAATCTACCTCCTAGAATGTCAGGGGACTTGAATCCACTGATAGAAAACATATTGTGAGGAAGTTCTTAAATATAATAAATGAGAAAAATGTGATTTTTCTATAAGGTAAAGGCCATAAATTCACACTTGAAACAAATTTAAATTTTATATGGAAAGAATCAATACACTTTGTAACAAATCATGAAAGAAGTAAAGTTGGCTCTTTCATACTACTAGCTAATAAGTGGGCTAGATTTGTGGTGGATAGTGGCTCATCCCCTTATTAGAGAGCTGCCAGGATAATAAGAGGAAATGATGGATTTAAGTTTGGCCTATGCTCAATGTATGTCCCCAATGACTACAAGAGAAAAATTCATCTTTGGTAGTGGATTTATAACCTCCACAATAGCCCTTAGATATTTGGGGATGACTATAACATGATAGAACATCAGGAAGATAAGAAAGGTGGTAAGAAATTGGACTGGAAAGGTGATGAATTATACTTCTTGTCAAGGATGAAAAGTAAACTCAATCTCTTAGACCCATTATTTAGCAATAAAAAAGAGAGCAAAGGCATTTGGTATACCTAGTGCAACTTCCAAAGAGGCATGTACATAATTTACTGCAGATTGGATGGATTCTATGTAAATAAAGACTATTTTAGCTTTGATAAAGCTGAAGAGGGGAAATTTATTAGAGTGTACCCCTACACTTTGTCTGATCACCACCACATATTAACCAAATCCTCTTAAACAAAGGGGCCAACAAGAACCCAAAAGGGAAAACATGTTCAAACTTAGCACCAACTTGCTAAGAGATAATGATTGCAATGATGCAATATTCACTCTTATGGAGATCAGTCATTGGTTGCATAAGGATAAGACTATGATTTTAAATGGCTAGAGGACTATCTATCAAACCCTGGGCATGGAAAGATCCATGGATAGTAGGCAAAAATAATTACAACTACACAAGAATCTACTAACCACTGAATCCAATCTCCAAAATGATCCATCTAATTTAGTGGTATCAAGAGAGGCTAATATTATCAAGGAGTCAATAAGAATAATCCAAACCAAAATAATCCAAGGGATAAGGGTGAGAGCAAGATTAAAATTTCTAAAGAATCGGATAGGGGAACCAATTCTTCTCCAATCTACTAAAAATTAAGAAGGAAAATAAAATTATTGAAAATATTTGGGAGGACGAAAATGACATAATGGATCAAGATTAGATTGAAGAGTCTATCCTTAAGTTCTATAGGAACCTATTCTCTTTAGAAGGTAACAACAGGGACACCATCAAGGAAAGATAATTATGTAATCAGGTCATCCCAAAGAAGATAATAGAGGAGTATGCCATTGATCTAGAGAAGGAAATCACTAGAGAGGAAATTATAATTTTAATCCAATCTCTAAACAATGATACGTCCCCAAGAGTGGATGGCTTACCAATAGAGTTTTACAAAGAATCTGCTCTAGCTAGTTCTTTGAGGAAAAAATTGAATAAAGGGATAATCAAGCTATAACAAAAGGAAGGGAACAAAAATCTTCTAAAAAATTGGAGACTGATTACTCTACTAAATATCTCCTACAAGGTTTTGGCCAAAGCACTAGCTAACAAATTCATGAAAATCCTACCAAAAATCATAAGTAATACCCAAGAAAGCTTCATTAAGGGAAAATACATCCTAGAAAACTTGATAACCAATTGGGAGGCCATGAATTGGGTAAAACTCTCCAATCAAAAGGTAGCAGTGTTTCTCCTGGGCTTTGAAAAAGCTTATGATAGGGTTGAATGGAACTTTGTGCTCTTGGTATTAAATGCCTTTGGGTTCCCTAGCAAGTTATGCCAACTTGTAAAGACTCTTGTGAAGGATGTTGTGGCACATATAGAATTAAATGGCTCATTGACTAGAATGAGTTCATCCTTGAAAGGTTAATAAGGCAAGGTTGCCCCTTGCTCCTGCCCTGATGCAATCTATTACCTCCTAAGGGAGAGTTTTTCTTCTCCCAAAATTAGAGGCATTCCCATCCCCAACAAGGACAAAATTTTAAATCTGTAGTTTGTAGATGACATAGTTCTCTTCTTGGGACTTGAGATAGAAAATATGGAGGCTCTAATCAGAAAATTGAACATATTCTACAAAGCTTTAGGGGCTAAACTATCAAATTCTAAGTCTGTTATGTTGAGATGGTAGGAAGCCCCACCAAGTTGGTTAGGAAAATTCAAATTTCAATCAGGATGTCCCTCCAAACAAGGCACCTTGGAATCCAATTTACTATGAGCCCATGACTTAAGGACATGCAGCAATGGATTAAAGGGAAAAATGAAAATAATCTTGATAAATGGGATAAGTAATACCTCTCACTAGTAGGAAGGATGCAAGTATGCCAAAAGATCCTTGCATCATACAATTTATATTATTCCTTTGTGTGCCTATTTAGTAACTACCAAGGAAATGAAATTTAGAAAAAAATTACAAGCTTCCTTTGGTCAGATGGTAGAGGTAATAAAAAGAAACACTCAGTTAAGTGGTAGTGGTCTTGTGTGGAGAAAGGCAATAGAGGTTTGGGACTAAAGGAACTCAAACTTCATGGGATGGCCTTGGTAGTCAAATGGCTTTGAAATATCTAGGAGGAAATGAACCCTATAAAGTGCTTATAAGGAATAACATTTAGTTAGTTGTGCCCAAACAAGAAAAGTCATGGAAGGAACTCCCACTTAGTGACCTATTAGCTAGCACATTTCTAATAGTCCCTACAGGATTTACACTCTTTAAGATCATATGGAAGGCGCGAGAATCTATCTCTAGAAACATTAGCAATAGGGATATCTTTGACAACAATAAAAAAATTCTTTAAAATAGGTCAATATGGTGGAACTTGAAGCATAAGGATAAGCCCCTTTCACTCATACAAGGATGTTCAACAAAAAGCTAGGTAGCCAAAGATATAAATTACTTTAAAAATATTTTATTTGATGGTCAAATCAAGTCTTTGGAATGCCTTATTAGTGAATATAGCATCCCCCCTCTAATTGGAGAACATGCTCCATGATTAGAGGGGCCTATGAGGTGCTTCCATTACCTAAGGTGTGTAATAAAGAAAAGGACTATTATAAACTCCTTAAATGGAAAGATGGTACCTTTTTTAATAATATGAACTCAAAAATTATTTATAATCCCTTAATCAACAATAATGATGTGTTAAATTTCTAAATGGAGACTGGGAAAGAGAACGGGTTTTTTTTTTAATTCTTCTGAGGAGGAAGCTGATGGCAATGCAGATTCAGATGATGAAGATGAGTTTCTTAGTTTCTTGCGCCTGGGTTCCTTCTTGTTGGATGTTTGGGGGAGGTTTTGTTTCCCTTTCTTTTGCTTTGTTGGTTGTCTTGGATTTCTTATGCTGAGTGAGTCTTTGTGGGTCCTTCTTCCCCCTATCTGGTGCTTGTTTCAAGGATGGGTTGTGTATGGTCTTATGTGAACTTATGGAGATTGTATTGGCTTGTGAGGTTGGTTGTAGTCTTTTCTGCCAATGCTGGACGTTTGGGGCTTGTTGCAATCTTGTCCCCTTTCTTACCATGTTCTTCCTTTGGAAAGGTTGTCCATTACTTGTTTCGTCTTGGTGTCATTTCATTCCTTTTTCCTCTACTTGGTACATGCATTGTGTGTGCTCATTGTTTGTTTCAACTCCTATGCGTAGGTTCGGCTGAAGGCTCTTGGTCAATTGTTGGACACCCGTATCTTCCTTTTCTGGCTTGTTTGGGGGAGGGGCCTTGGCCTTGGCCTTTGCATTCCTTGTTGGTTCCATGTCCTAGCTGTTGCCTTTGGCTTTATGGTTTTTTCCTTTCCTAGGCTTGGGTTTGGTGTTGGGATTCTCATTTTTTGTGAGAGCTTATACTTTACCTTCCTTCTTTGTTTGGTGGTTGAGTGCCTGTTCAAAGTTGCAACCCCTCTTTCATGTTCCCCGAATTTATGGGGACATTAGTAAAGTGGTGGTGTGTGGTTTTTTGGTGGTTTTCTCACCATTGTTGGAGTTGGCTTTTTCTCTCTACTCTCTTCAATTTTTTTTCCCATTGATCTTGGGTACTATTGGTGGTGCCTTGTTTTAGTTATCTTTGGTGTGTTTTCTTCCTCTCTTTATGTGGGGATAGTGGGTTCTTTTAGTCAATTTCTTCGGTGGTTGAGGAGTCCCAGACATGTGTTGTGGTGGCTTGTTTCATGCCTTGGAGATGCTTCATTGTATGTGGTGGTTTGTGTTTGATTCTTGTGAATGTTTGGTGGTTGGGGCTTTGCCCTAGTGTGAACTATGGCACCAAAATGGATGCCTACAATTCTATTTTTTTGGCCCTAGAAGTTAAGGGGCTCAAAGTTTTTTGGGCTTATTTTTCTGAGGTCTTGGATGGTTTGCTGATGATTTTCAAGGGTGCTAAGAAATCTAAGGTTTTGGGCTTGTTGTTCTTGGTTGGCCTACCTACTATGTTCCTCAAATTGGACCTGGTGCTTCAACTAATGGTTGCTAAGTATACTCTCTTTGTTGGACCGTTTTCCTTCTTATTGACTCTGTAGATAGTGTCTCCTATTGAGGTGGAGTCAAGTTTTGTGAGTGCAATGGGTTGCTTCTGCTTCCTCAACAAATTTTCTCCCTTGCAGCTCCTATCGAGATAGAGGCCACTCCTTTGGAGGTGGAGTTTGGGTTTGCTGGTGAGGTTTTGCTGCTTTGGATAGGGTACTTGTGGTGACTTCTCCTATAGAGGTGGAGTGGTAGGTTAGACATTGGTGGTCTTCTGCTTCATCAACTTCTCTATTGTTTTGGATCAAAATTATGGTTTTTTGAACAACAATCTATTGATGGTTGGTTGGTTTAAGGAGTGTATTGGGCTCAAATTTTTGAAACCTGTACTAGCGATTTGGACTCTAAGCCCCATTAATATTTACTTCTTTTGGTATGATGTTCAGATTGTCTATCTACTCTTGGGGTGGTTAATGAGGAAGTTTTCTATTTTGCAGCTTCATGGATGGCCTATTGGCCTATTCTATTGGTCGAGAGGCCTATTGAAATTTGGCTTTGGCTTAGTGTTGCTAACATTGAGTGATTGGTTTGTTGAAGTCTGGTGGTTTTTATTTCCCACCACTGGAGAGGATGATGTTAATGGTTGTTGTGTTCACAATTTTTTGGATGGCTTATAATCCAGTATTGTTGGCCATGAGGCCTATTTTGAAAGTTGATTGGGTTTTGGACCCATTTATACTTGATTTTAATGGTTTGATGTTTATCTAGTTTTTCCACCCTTGAGTTGATTGTTGTTGGTTGGTTGTTTTGCAACATTTTGAGTGACCTTCTGGCCTATTCTACTAGCACTGTTGCATGTTCTACCTTGTTGTTCTGTTGGCAACGAGAGTTGCTTGTTGTTGTTGTTTCATCTTGTGACCATTTTTATCTTGCTATACTTATTGCTAAATTTTTCTTGTTGTAAAAGGGATCGGGGCCCATTCAAAATCACTGCTTAATCAAAAACAATAATGATGTGTTTGATTATCTCAATAAGAAATGGAATCTCTCTCTAATAGAAAGTGCCAGAGCATTTTTTATTAAAAAATAGTCTAATTACATTGAGCTAAAATAGGCTTTCTTTAAATGGTTATTAATTCTTCAAAATATATATTATATGATTAATCATTCTAATATTGACTTGTGCAACTCTTATAGGCAGCCTAAAATTGTTAAGCATATTTTCTTTCAATTTATTTATGCAAAAGATATTTGGAATTTATTTTGTTATAATCTCAAAGGCTAGAAAGGTAACATAAAATGGATTGAAATTTTACTTAGCATTATAGAGAGTCTAGATAAAGAATGCAATTTATTTTGGCTAATACTTACAATTGAAATTTTGTGGAAAATTTGGAGCAAAAGGAATGAGGAAAAACTGTAGGATATCAAGAGATCGCTTATTGAGTTTTATAAAAAAAAACTCATCTTTCACAATGTTGTGTAGGTTACATTAACAATGGAGATCTTCGAGCACAAATTCATAAGGTTGTTAGAGGATGCCACAATTCAGATAAACACCGAGGAAATCAAATTTGGACACACTTGGGATATCAATAAGGAGAAAAGAATTCCCTTCTTTAAGGAATGTCAGAGTTGGTTAAGAATTACAAGGAGAAAGAAAACCAAAACAAGAAAGAAAAACACAACACAAAGTTTCATGTTAAAGAAAACCTCTCAGGTATTGATCCCTCAATCGGATGGGTGGAGTGGGAAACATACATGAATGACAAGCCTTAGTTTTTATATCCATTTTTTTACCACTATTAGTATACCACAGGAATTTGAAATATCAAGTCTATGTTTAGTTGAAGGTTGTTTAACATAAATTTTATAACCAGCAATAGAAAGTATTATAGATCAATGGTTACAGTAGGTTGTCAATCAAAAATACTTGGCTAATCATTGTAATCAAGTCTAGAATATGATGCATAATGCATCAAAAAATAGTGTATAAATGATTATTCTCTATCTTTAATATAAAAAATATACATCAAGTTTCTAAAAGAATACATAAATTTCTAAATAAACATAAAGGTTACAAATAGGCTTCTAAAGAGTCTTGAAACTGATTTTTTAAAAGGGAATTTTAGTACCATGGTGCTTTTGTTTAGTTGATCTTTGGGTTTCCTTAAAAATTATATAATATTTTATAAACTTAATTTTCCAATTTAAAAAAGTATAGGTTGAAGACATGCCTAAGATAGAGTACAAAAAGACTCCCCATCCACATATTAACTAAAGAATTGTAGAAAAAAATACAACATGAAATCCATGTGCAAATTTAAAGAAACACCAACATGGTCTTGGTGGAACCCATAAAAAAAAATTGTGTTCCACTAATTCTAAGTCTTATTTGGCTGATTACTTGGTCTTGATGGTTTGTCCTCTGGCTAAGGTTTTATGTATTTGAGGTTTACGGTTTATCGACTTCTCTTTTAAAACCTTAGTCCCTTTTTAGTCTATTTCCTCATTGATATGTTTTTGGTTCATGGTCTAATGTTTTCCTATGATTGGCACATTTAAATATTTGTCCATTATCCTATGTTTGTTTTTATGATTCAAGTATGTTGTCATGAATCCTTGTATTTCCTAGGAAGTCCCTTTTTAAAACAAATTATTGGTATGTGCTAAAATTTTTCACTTAAGTGTATCATCACATGCTCCATCACTCATCACATTTTATCTTCAACCTGCTGTTCCCATTTCCATGATGCATGATGCCTTTCCAACCCTTCAAATCATGCCTCAACCTCATATCGTTGATTTTGTACCACTTGTTTGTCTCAAAACAACGATGCACGATGTGCCCTTTGATTTCATAAGAGGTACATGTGTCTTAATCTCGCTTCATCATTACAACCCTTCATATCAATCGTAGCTTCCTTGCTTTCTTAACTCTAAGCAATGCATGATGGGCATCTATGATCGTGCCATGTGTTTCAATCCTATGCCATCACACTATCCCCTTGTATCGCTAATTGTATCCTTTGAGCGAGAAAACAAACAGTGATGAGCAATGAGAATATTGAGTGCTCCCCTCATCACTCAGTCTCAATTCATCATGAATATGTTTCTAAGAGGGAATGGAAAAACAACGATGAGCGATGATTTAATACAAAGAAGGGAAAGGAAGGAATATATCAAAAGGGATATTCTAAACACAAGGTTATAAATGCATCACGTACATCCTTTATATCACAATTTGCATTTCTTTAAAGGAAAGTGAAATGGCAATGAGTGATGAGAAGGTTATGCTAACCTTTCATTGCTTAGTCTCAACACATTGTTGATACACTTTCAAGCATCCAAAGCAAAAAAATGATGAGTGATGGGTATTTGAGGATATTCTCCTGAATATTCCTCCTATCACGAAGACCTTTCACATTGTGAATTCATTTCACCAAGTCAAGAACATTTCAGGAATGGGTGGTGGCTTTGCAAATAAGGTGGTGGAAAAATTGAAAGCATGTACGTGGTAGCACCTCAGGACATCATGCAAATTACTCACATCGTTGATTCATGAAAAAAGAAAAAAAGAAAAAGGCAATGCACAATAGACATGGAGAGTTGTTGATAATGTTTTAAAACAAATTGATCAATGACTAGGATTTAAAATTAAATGGCTAACTATCAAAGCACCTCATTTCACTCGTGTGAGTCATCCCTCGCCATTAATGGTGAATCTGCTCGACTTTAAAGCCATAAAAGAGATAAATTATGCAGTTTTTCATTACCTTTGCAAAAATTTGAGAACAAAGAAGAGAGAAGGAGCTTTAGGTGAACAAAATTTGAAGAGTTTAAAGGATTTTGAAGAACAGATTGTTGGAATTCTCTCGGGTAAGTGGTCTTAAACTTTCTCTATACAAAATTGCAGAAAAGGGGAACTAGTAGAGGAATTGGGTTTTTACTAAAAGTGTTTGTAAAACCTAGGTTTGTGAGTTATGTGTTCTAAAAGGAAGAATTCGTAGGATTTGGTTTTGATCTAGTAAACTCAAAGTGGGTTTTCATTGCATATTGTAGTCTAAGAATTATTTAGATCAGTTAGCTTAGCCCTAGTTAAATTTAAATCATAAACCCTAGTTTTCTTGAGTCTTTCAAAATGATTCAATCTAGTGAGCCATCAAAAGAAAAGGGTAAAGAAAAGAAAACAAGGGCTAAGGTTGCAAAACCTAAGCAAGAGGTTTCTGAGATAGTAGAAAAGAAAAAAAGTGTCAAGAGAGACTACACTCGCTTCATGGAAGGGGATTTCCAAGAGTCGTTTCCTGAGGTGAAGCCAGTTGGAAAAAGGCCAATGGTGGAGGGGGTGTTCTCACCTCACATGCAGGATTTAGCATGAGGAATTGGAGAGGCTGCTCTACCACAAATTGGATGGGAGCTTTTCTTGTACACCTTCAACTGGATATTTTCTCTTCATCCTACATGCCACCTATGGACTTGTGATGTTGGAAAGCTTGTGGTGCTAAATGTATTTGTGGAGGTGGACTTGATCATGGAGATAGCTAAACTTTATGACCCATAGGATAGGGTAATAAAAAATACACAAGGGCAACGAATGTTGGAAATCTCGAGAAGCAAGATTGTGGAGATTTTCAAATTAAACCCTTCTGCAACTGTGTCTATTAGTTTTGTTGCTTTGTTTCAGGAGTATGAGAAGGATAATATTGGTTATAAAAGACATACACTATCTAGGCACAAGAGAAAGGACCAAGGGAAAAGAGATGTTTGATTTGGTCCTAAGGATTTTGAACCCTTTGATTGCGATTAATTTGAGGACTATTTTAAGAATTCAAATTATAGCTTGTGTCAAGTCCTCAGAAGGAGATTTTATGTAAAAATGAATGTTCCTTTAATGGTGATGGTGATGGATTTCCAAAACAAATATCAAAACACAGGTTTTGATTATGTGGCCTACATTGCTAAAGAGATGCATAAAGAATTATTGGGATTGAAGGATGGAAAGCCTCCACTAGGCTTCATACATTATTCATTGTTGATGCATATGATGTTGTGGATGGGTAGGAAAGTTTTCAAAAACTTCATGAAGTTGAGGGAGAAGGATAACAAAGACAATGACTTGCTTGTACAAATGTGGACACACATTTGGGATTAGGATTGTTTGCATTATAATTGCACTAGGTTTTGTAATGGTTTTAAGTTTATTGTTTTGGAACAACTTGGTTTGAGGCCTATGTATAGAATATCTAAGAGAATTAAAGATGTTTTAAGTCCCTTAGAATTTAAGGAGGGCACCAAATATGATCGTAATTGGGGCGATTGGTATCTATACCCTCACTGTACTTTAATTAGAGTTTATGGAGCTAATGTGCGCCCCCATTGTTTACCTGTATATGTTTCTGTTTGATTAGCCTTTATGGAAATAATGTGGTAGCTTGATGCCATGGACAAGGAGCACTTCAGGACTGCTAAAAAGGGTTCCTTGATTGTTGCACAATTTTCTTTCTCTTATTTTATTGGTACTTCAAAGGAGGGTTATGAAAAATTTGGAATCATGGTTAACAATTACAAAATGAAAATGGATGTGTTAAGAAATTGTGACCCTAAAGAATTCATTGATAGGGAAAGAAAGGCCATTGGGAGGTCTGGATTCAACCATGAATTTATGTATAGTGAAGATGTTAATAGAAATCTGCCTTTTGAAAGTGTTGTGGAAGAAAGGAAGAAGGGATGGATGAAAATATGCAGCATTGAAGAGAAAATTGTGAAGAAGAATCCTTTTTATGTCATCCCATATGTTGAAATCAATGATTTATATAAAAGGGATATGATGATGATAAGTGCACTCAAGGATGGGACTTTCTTTGAGAAAGTCAAAGAGGCTGAGGATGAGGCTAGGACAGCCAAGGATGAGCATGATGCCAAAGTAAGGAGCCAACTGACTTAATCCTTTGCTCATCGAACACAAATGCAGCCTTTGGAGCCAAGAGATGCGCCAGTGCAAAATCCTTTAGTTGATTATGTTGAGACAGAGTAGGGAGGAGAAGATGATATGGATGAACAATCAACTGATTATGTTCCTATAGAACAAGAGGTTGAACAAAGATTTCCTTCCCCTATGGTTGGTGATGCAATGGACCCATTTTTTCCTGAAGATAGAATTGTGACATGGGAATATAATGAAGATGAGGATGATGATGTGAGGGTCAAAGCATGCAAGGAATTCATGGATGATGATTCCTTCATCCAAACCAAAGAATTCAAGGATTTTTTTATTGAGATAAAAGGAAATGAAATTAAAGAAAAGATTGAAAAGGCCAAAGCAAAGGTAGACCCTTCATTGCATGAAGAGGTTGCTGCAATGACTCCAATAGAGGCAATGAGACTGGTAAAAGATAGTAGAATTAAACTGTGGGAAAGAAAAGAGCCATGGATAGTAGGAAAAAATAATTATAGCTACACAAGAATATGCTAACCATTAAATCCAAACTCCAAAATGATCCATCTAATTTAGTGGTATCTGTTGGAGTTAACAACCTAAGATCTTCAATCTGCAACACCAAAGAACCTCCACAAGAGATAGAGAGAAGCAAGAATGGAAGATGCTATTCCACCAAACAAGGATTGTAGTATGATACAATATGATCAATGCAATACAATACAATGCTATATGCAATACATTTCCAAATATGTTAGAGATGCCTTGCTTATAAAGGCAAGGATAAGAGATAGGATAAGACAAGATCATGACAAGTGTCTTAATCCTATCACATGAGACAACTAACTCATAACTACCTAGGAAAGTGGAAATTCTAGATAAGACAACTAATACTTATCTAGATATGACAACTAATATCCTAAGTAAACTTAACATGTGAATTAAGTCCCCTAAGTCCCTAGTAAAGGAATAAACTAGGTACAAGACTTATTCACACCAACACCCCCCCTTAAGTGCAACTTAGGGAGGTAAAACCAATGCATAATGAAAAGGATGGGTCCCGGCAACTAGGCTTGATGAGGTACCCATGTACAAAACAAAAAACTCTCACAGGCGGAGAAAAGGAGAAAAACCCTGTGGGAGAAAACTCCTCTCCAAAAGAGAGAAAGATACAAAGAAAACTAATGAAGGAAGGAGGACTCCTCAAGACCCCCCAAGGACAACTTCCTTCACCCCAAGCATTGATCGCAACTGAAGATAACGAGGCGATGCCAAAGGTTTAGTGAAGATGTCTGCAACCTGCTGATCTGTAGGCAAATACTCCAAAATGAGAATACCATCCTGGATGAGCTGCTTGATGAAGTGCATGCAGAGCTCAATATGCTTAGTTCGTTGATGCTCCACTGGGTTGCATGAGATATGAATGGCACTCTGATTGTCACACCAAAGAGTAGTGGGTTGAGTGGAAGGGAATCCAAACTCAGTCATCAACTGATGAAGCCACAAAACCTCCTGACTAGCCAACACGGCACCTCGATACTCAGCCTTTGTCGATGATAATGCAATAGCATTCTGCTTCTTGCATGACCATGCAATCGGACCAGAACCAAGGCAAAAGACAAAGCCAGAAGTAGACTTCCGATCATTGACATCACCAACCCAATCTAAGTCAGTGAAGCCCACAATCTAAGATGCACCTGAAGTGTAGTGAATGCCAAAATGAGTAGTGCCCTGAATGTATCTCAAGATACACTTTGCAGCCTTCCAATGACTCTCATGAGGCTCCTATGAGAAGCGAGAGACAAGTCCAACCGCAAAGGAAATATCAGGACAACTATGTGTCAAGTACAAAAGACTGCCAACCAACTATTGATACAAGGTAGGATCAACTGTAGGAGTAGTGCAACTAGAAGACAGTACAACACCTGACTAGAATGGAGTAGGGACAGGCTTGCAATTAGCCATGCCAAATCTCTGAAGCAAATCAAGAGCATACTTCTGCTGGAAAATGAAGATCCCCTCAGAAGTTTGATGAACCTTAAGACCAAGGAAGTAATGCAAAAGACCAAGGTCGGTCATATCAAATCACTCCATCAATGCTCGCTGGGTACTCTGAATCATGGAAGTAGAACTCCCTATGAGAATCAAATCATCCACATAGAGCACAAGTATGAGTAGATCCTCTCCATGTCTCTATGTATAAACTATGGGATCAAAATGGCAACAAGTGTAGCTGGAAGCAAGCAAGAAACTATCCATCTTCTCATACCAAGCTCGAGGGGCTTGTTTGAGACCATACAATGAACGTCGAAGCCTACAAACAAGTGAAGAGTCCTACACAAAACCTGGTGGCTGCTCCATATAGATCTCCTCATGAAGATCCTGATGCAAGAAAGCACTCTTCACATCCATCGTAAATATGGACTGTAAGCGGTAGAAGGGGAAAAACAAGCTAAACTATGCATCTACACTTCTAAATAGGATATTGTATCTAAAACTCAATGAATTTAAACTAATTTAAACTAAGCAGCTTCAAAAATCTATCCTATTGCTCTCTAACTCTAAAGATTTCTCTAATTTACTTAGCTCTCAGATTTGTAAGCTAATTAAACTATTAAAATGACACTTAGAGAATGAGAAATGAACTATTCTACTATAATATGATTAAAATATGCAAATTCTATTCTAATGGCAGCCATGACTGCAAATGCTTGATGCTTGAATGTTGCTTGATGGATGCTGGAATGCTGGATGGTTTGGATGCTTGAAATCTTTGGAAACCTGCAGAGTAAGATTGCATTAGTTGGGATCCTTTTCTTGTAGCCCAATAGCTGTATTTATAGCTTTCACGGCAGCACAATTGTACAAGAAACCGGGATGAGGGGCTGTGATTTTCTCTAGAGAATCCAAAGGCATGGGATGAGAAGAAGGAGCTGATCATGGAGAATGGTTTCTCCCCATGAAAACACCAGGCAAGATAAGAGGGAAGGTGGGTGGAAGGTTGTTGAGATATTTTTTTGCAGGTTTGTCTCTGAAGCTTTTCCCATGAATGGCAGTGCCATTAATTTGAATTTTGAGAAATAAATTTTATTGGTGAGTGAATAGTGCAAAATTTATGCATAAATTTAAATATTTTTAATTTATTTAAATTTAGCAAAAGGAGGAATAAATAATTTAATAAATCAAACTATAGGGTTTGTTTTATTAAATTAAAAGGAGAATGATAATTAAATAAAAGATTTTTAGAATATCTTTATTTAATTAAGAAGAAATGTGATGAGGTAATTAAATAACACAAATTATTTAAGTTGTGTATTTAATTTATGATAGAAATATAAAAGAAGTGATAATGATAATAATTAAATAAAACAAAGTATTTAATTTTGTTTATTTAATTAAGAGAGAAATAATATGATAAAATAGAAGAATTAATAATGAACTTAATATAAATAAATATTTCTATTTATTTATTAAGTAGATGAATTTAAGATTAATTAATCAAATAAGTCGTATTTAATTAATTAGATTCTCCAGACCATTTTTAGGTGTCTACATTTTTCCCCTCTTTGAAGTGATGTGTTTACGCATTGCTTCGAAGAATGATTTTGCCTCAGCTGCCAGTATTGACGAAAAGTTTGAAATATGCTCCAGACTTGCCCCAGATATTGAATTTCAAAATGATAGTGATATATGCCCCCACGGGAGATGAATTTTGAATTTTTTTATGATTTTTCTAAATTTTTATGATGATTTGATGATTTGATGATGATTTGATGAAAAAACAATGATGAAACAATTTATCTCCCGATAAAGAAATACTGATTCCTCTAGTTGATTATGATGATGATTGATGATCCTGGTAGCTTAGAAGATTATTTATCTCATGATAGGTGAGATTCAATGATTGATTGATGATTGACCTCATGATAGGAGAGGATCAATGATTGATTGATAATTGACCTCATGATAGGTGAGGATCAATGATAGATGCTCACAAGATTTGATCAAAGTCTCATCAGAGCTGATTCAGATTTGATTAGGCAATGTGGTTTGACTTCTTTGATTGATATGATATGCCTCAGTATAGGAGTGATTAATGTACTGAGACTTGATGATGCAAAATGATGAATAGGCTAGGAGATGAGATGAGGAAGAGATAATGGAAGGAGAAGATGAAAAGTAAGAACAAATGAATTCAAGGATAAACGTGATGTTGCCCCAGTCAAGTTGTAAGCCAAGATTGATTGATGATGATGATGATAAGAGTGTTGTTGATGAGGGAAGGATACATCCCAAAACAACACAAAAGGATAGGGAAAGATACATCCCGATGATGATGATGATTGGATCAAGGCTTGTAACAAGGTTGGGAACAAAACCAAGGATGCAATTAAATGATTTGTGCTAGACATAATAGATTAAGATTGGATGGAATTTGAGATGATTGAAATGAAATAAAATGATTCAGAAAGAGGTGATTAGGAAAACAATTATATATTGTCCTAAGAATTATTGAAAAGATAGTGATATGATGAGGAGAGGGCATACATGTAGCTTTTGAGATTGAAATTGGTAGCTTTGAAACAAATCTATAAATGCATATGCAAGACTAATATGGATGCAATCTATTTTATCATGCAAATCTATTTTACCATGCAAATCTAAGTGTCATTTCAACAATCTTTTGATTTTGCTTTGTATCATCACTGAGCTTTAAAAATGTTGAAAGCGAATACAAGCATCAATGATATGAGATAGACCAATGATGACCTGAGTATTTCTTTCATGATTTTTGATATTGCAAGCGAACACAAGCATCGAGGTATGAGATAGACCAATGATGACCTGAGTATTTCTTTCATGATTTTTGATATTGCAAGCGAACACAAGCATCATGGTATGAGATAGACCAATGATGACCTGAGCATTTCTTGCATAAACAAACAAGAATTAATCATTTTTCTTAAGTGAATTGGAATGTCATCCATGATACTTGGTAGAGCACTTCCCACGACAATTCACAAAATAATAATGACTAACTCACAAGCAGCAAACAAAGAAAAGGTATCATTCTTCTTCCTTACTTCTCTAGTTCAATACATCATTGAGTCACTCCAAAGAAATGATAATCAAATGATAAAATGAAAAGCACAACAATTCAAACTCTACTTAATGTATTTTCAAATCATTATTCAGATTAGATCATCAGTGTTGAGATGTGTGTGCTGATGTGTGCATGATATTCCCAAACGTTTGACCAAATGATGTGACCTAAAAGACCTATCCTAGGGGTCTCGGGGACTGATCAAAGATTAGTCTTGCCTACGTTATACACGCAGAGACCACGTAGTTCGAGTGACACAGACTTCATTTTACTGATGTAGACTCTATTTTTGTGTTTTCGATTTACTCGATGTTTTTGGATTTTGGATTTTCTGATGTTTTGGATTTTGGATTTTTGATGTTTTAGTTTTGGATTTTTGATGTTTTGGATTTTGGATTTTCTGATGTTTTTGGATTTTGGATTTTCTGATTTTTTCTTTTTTTGGATTTTGGTGGATTTCCACTTGATGTCGTTATGTTTGATTGCCCTTCTATGTAAGCTGAAAGTCTACTTGTACCAGATAACACTAGGGTGTTGCCCCCAAGCCAGGGTAAAACATAGTATCTCCATTATGATATGTATAGTGATAATGATTATCTCAAATGATAGATGGAAATGATATGAAAGGAAACAATCGTAACAACACTGTACCCAGTAGATAGAGGAGTTTGGTGAAAATCACAAGTAACGCCTGTTTGCCAGGTTTTCATCACTTGTTTTTATTGTGTCCTCTTTCCTTTTCTTTTGCAATTTTTTTTTTTCTGTCATCATGACGCCCGTTTGCCAGGTTTTCATCAAGACAACTTTATTGACCGTGCACTAGATATCCTTAAGTGTAGAATCGCCTGAGATGAATGTTGTTCATGGGTTCCTCCAACATGTCTCCTTCTGGTGTAGACAGTCGATATGCTCCTGATCCATAGAATGATATGATGACATAAGGTCCTATCCAGTTAGGTTCAAACTTTCCCTTCTTTTCTATGTCTGCTTGATTTCTAGGGTTTTCCCATAGGACCAAGTCTCCAATCTGGAAGACTCTAGGCTTAACCCTATGATTATAGTTTCTAGACATCCTTTGTTGATAGGCTGTCAAATGATTGATAGCTTGTTGTCGACGTTCATCAAGTAGCTCTAATTCTTGAAGTCTAGAAACCCTATAATCCTCATCTGAAATGAGTCCCTTTAGTGAAACTCGAAGGGATGGAATTTCTACCTCAATAGGTAATATTGCCTCTGATCCATAAACAAGAGCATATGGCGTAGCTCCTATTGGTGTTCTGATGCTAGTCCTATAAGCCCAAAGAGCAGGGTTAAGCTGAACGTGCCAATCACGTCCCACTTCATTTATAGTCTTCTTGAGAATCTTTAGGATTGTTTTGTTTGAAGCTTCTGCCTGTCCATTACCTTGAGGGTAATATGGGGTTGAAAAGCGATGCTGGATGTGGAACTTTTCACACAGCTCTTGGACGTCTTGGTTTTTGAAAGGCATGCCATTATTTGTGATGATTGACTGGGGTATCCCATATCTACAAATGAGATAATTAAGTATGAAAGATGATATTTGTTTTCTAGTGATTGTGGTTAAGGGAACCGCCTCCACCCATTTTGTAAAATATTCGGTTGCTGTGATAATGAACTTGTGTCCATTAGATGAAGATGGGTGAATTTTCCCTACCAGGTCTAATCCCCACTGACAGAAAGGCCATGTAGTTGCAAATGGATGTAGCTCCTGCGCTGGTGCATGTATAAGATTGCCATGGATCTGGCATTTTGAACATCTTTTGACAAACTGATAAGATTCTTGCTCCATGTGTGGCCAGTAATACCCCAAACGAAGGAGTTTCTTGGCTAAAGATAATCCACTTGAATGTGTACCACAAATTCCTTCATGGACCTCGTGTAAAGCGGAAGCGGATTCGTCATGTTCTAAACAACGTAAAAGAGTACCATCTAGGCCTCGACGGTAAAGGGTGTCGGCAATAATGGTATGTTTGGCGGATTGGCGTATGAAGTTGCGCTTTTGGTTGTGAGAAAGATCTGGCGGTAAGATATTATCTTTCAGATAAGTATAAATGTCTTTATAAATGGAAGATTGGGCACTATCCAAAAGGCTTATGGTTTGGGATTTGGGATTTGCGTATGCAGGATTTGATACTTGTTCTACAATAAATTGATAACGATCTTGCATTTCAGGCATTTGTAGAAGAGATGCTATTGTGGCCATGGCATCTGCTGCTTTGTTCTCTGATCTTGGTATCTGCTCAAATTTGATTTCTATGAAGTATTTTCTTAGGTCATCCACCAGCCTCTTGTATAAAATCAGTGTGTCATCCTTAGTTTGGTAATCATTGTTGACTTGGTAGATGATTAACTGGGAGTCTCCATACACCTATAGTTTTGTGATTTTCCATTCAATAGCCACTTTAATTCCAAGGATCAAAGCTTCATATTTTGCCACATTGTTAGTGCAACGGAAGGTAAGCCTGTATGATCGCGGGATTGTGTGCCCAAGAGGTGTGATAAATAGAATTCCTACCCCTAATCCATGTTGTGTGTAGGATCCATTGAAGTAGAGTTGCCATGGTTGTGTTGTAACATTGAGGATATCTGCATCGGAAAATTCCATGGTCATAGGATGACTGTCTGATAATGGAGCTTCTGCTAATTGATCGGCGATGACTTGTCCTTTGATAGCTCGTCTTTCAACATATTGAATATCAAACTCACTGAGGAGCATGACCCACTTTTCCAACCTTCCTGTTAAAGCTGCTTTGCTCAGTAAATACTTGAGAGGATCAATTTTTGCAACGAGCTTGATAGTGTGAGTGAGCATATAATGTCACAATTTTTGTGTTGCAAATATTACTGCTAAGCATGATTTTTCAATGAAGGTGTAGTTTACTTCATGTCCATTGAGTGTCCTACTGATATAGTATATTGCCTGTTCTTTTCCTTCTTTATCCTCTTGTGCTAGCAAGGTTCCTAAAGAAATATCTGTTGTTGCGATATATAGCAACAATGGCTTGTCTTCACTGGGTGGTACCAAGATTGGTGGTGTCGTCAGATAATGCTTGATTTGATTGAAAGTACTATCATACTATTCATCCCATTTAAAAGGCACATTTTTATGCAAAAGATGGTTGAATGGATGACACCGATCGGCTAGTTGAGAGATGAATCTTCTGATGGACTGTAGTCGGCCTTGTAGAGATCTTAATGTACTGATATTCTTAGGAGGTGGCATTTCCATAATGGCTTGGACTTTTGCTGGATCTACTTCAATTCCCTTTGTAGAAACTATGTATCCTAGGAGTTTTGCTGATGTTACTCCAAAGGCACATTTCTTAGGATTCAATCTGACTTTGAATTTTTCCAACCTGTCATTATTTTGGCCAATATCTCTAGATGTCCTTCCCTGGTGTAAGACTTGGCTAAGATATCATCCACATAGTCCTCCATGAAGGTGTGCATCATATCATGGAAGATTGTTGTCATAGCTCGCTGGTATGTAGCTCCTGCATTCTTTAACCCAAAAGGCATGACATTCTAGCAAAAGGTGCCCCATGGACATGTAAATGCTGTCTTCTCCTGGTCTTCAGGAGCTATCTTGATTTGATTGTATCCTGAAAATCCATCCATGAGTGATAGCATTTGATGACCGGCTGTGAGATCTACAATCATGTCTATGTTTGGCAAAGGAAAATCATCCTTTGGACATGCCTTATTTAAATCCCGAAAATTAGTACATATTCTAATGGTGTTATCTGGCTTTGAAATAGGTACAATGTTGGATATCCATTCTGCATAATCAATAGATCTGATGAATCCAACATCTAGTAGTTTCTTCAAATCATTTTTTACTAATAATGCAACATGTGGATGCATTTTTCTCAGCTTCTGTTTTACTGGTTTAGTGCTAGCTGGTAAGGATAAGTGATGCATAATGAGATCTGTGTCCAAGCCTGGCATGTTAGAGTATGACCAAGCAAAATTGATGCATCGTTCTTCAAAGAATTTGATAAAATATGGCTTTTCTGTATCTGTCATGGATGCGGCCAGTGTAGTATTCTTGCTTTCTCTGTATGTCAATATTAATAGACTGTGTGGGTTCTATCAACACTGATGATCTTTCATGGTAATGTTGCGGGAGGATGTCAAACCTTCCATCCTTTGGTGCCTCAATGAGGTTTTCGCCATCGGATGCGTTCTTTGTTTTTACTATTTTAGGATCAAATACTGCCATAGAATGGTTTTCACCATTAGATCCATTTTTTTCTTTCATATTTTTGCAACTGGAAGGCTTGGCATCCTCCTGCCTAAAAGCATCATTAAAAGAAGTATTGGTAGAACAAGTATCGGATTCCTCACAGCAAAGGTAGTTAATAATGGAGGAATCATTGTCAAAAATAGGGAGATTAATAGGATGTTGGGGTTCCCATTCAATAAGCTCGGGGTGTAGTAAAGGCAACGAATCATTAGATGGGTTGAGGTCAGCGATTGTGAAAGCTCAGACGGAAATGTCGTCTAGGTTGTTTGTGGTTATGTCAAGGCCTACAAAGGTATTTTCTTCCACATCATTTATCTCAATCGATGTCCGTTCATCTTCACTTGAGTCATCGAAATTTTGTGTTTCATAGACAATAGGATTAAAGCTTGAGCTTTGACCTTCCTCGTGTTTGGGGGTATATTTTTTGATAATGTCAATCTGAATATCTTCATAGGAAACATCTGATAAGTTGTCCCACTCATACTCATTTGAATCCATTTCAGAGTTATCTCTTATTTGGAGAATACGCTCCACAGTTTTATTGGTGATTTCTGCTCTTGCTTTTTCTGTGTATCCTAGTCCAGTTTTGCCATTCTGCTGAATTGTGAGGACTTGGATTGGTTCTGTCACACTTTGTTTTCCTCGATCAAGAGATCCTTGTTCTGCTACATATCCTAGTCCCGTTTTATCCTTATGTTGGAGCGTAAGAGGCTGGATTGGTTCTGTTATGCCTTGTTTCCTTAACCCAAGAGGTCCCTGTCCTGAATATCCCATCTTCTCCAGAATAGTTTTTCCTTTCCCATATTGATTTGTCTCTATGATGTTACTTGTGGAAGCGGAAGCTTCCTCATCCTTATAAAGCCAATTTAGTATGGCCTTATCTTCTGATTCTTCATCTAAACTCCCAACTTTTATGAATCTGCCATCTAATGCTGTTGTAGATTGTTCTGAATTGTGGGTTTTTGTAGATGGTTGTCCATACATTTGTAAGGAGGGTAACATTTGTGATAGATGAAATGAGTGTCCAACACCATATTCACTTATTCCTTTGTCACTTATTTTTACTTCCTTGGTGAATTGATGTGAGAGTGGAGCCAATTGTTCTTCAACCTTTGAAGGGTTAGATTGTGCCACCCTTATCTCTTGTGATTTTTGTTGTTTTGGAATCCACTTTGAAATGAAGCTCTGCTATTGCTCACTATCTGATGTGCTAACTTCTCTATTGTTAGGTATGAAGGTATCCTGAGATGTCTTCAAGGTATGACAAGCTTGGGTGTCATTGTAGTCTGCTGTGATTGTTACCTCCTATCCATTGACGGGAAATTTTAGGCATTGATGATAGGTAGAAGGTACTGCTTGCATATCATGTATCCAAGGGCGTCCCAACAATATGTTGTATGTCAGTTCCCTATCTAAGACTTGGCAAACCACTTTTTGGACAATAGGTCCCACTTGAATGGGTAATATGATCAATCCTTTAGAGGACCTTTCTTCTTCATCATATGCTTTGATTGTGATTTTTCTTCTTGTATCAATGGCTTCATCTGAGTATCCTAGTGCACGAATCAGCTTTAAGGTACAAATATTTAAACCAGCCCCTCCATCTATCAGGACACGTTTTACACGATGTTTATGGATAAGGACTTCAATGTGAAGGGCGGAATTATGCGGATGGGTGAGTGATACATCATCATGTTCGGAAAATGAAAGACAATGAGGTGCAGATAGATGTCCCACCATAGCTTGGAACTGACACACATCCAGATTGTTAGGTACCGTAGTTGATACAAGAGCTTGTTCAAGAACCTCTTTGTGTGATGGGGAAATCTTCAAAAGTTCCAAGATTGATATTTGTGCCGGTATTTTCTGCAATTGATCGATGAGATTATATTGATTGGAGGGAGGATCCACTGATGGGGATGATATTGATGCTCCTTTCAATATAACTTTGGATTGTGCCCTTGTTGTGGCATTAACCGGTTGGTACTCTTGTTTTCCTTTGAGTGTGACTACATTGATTTGGTTTTCGGATTTGTCCATATGTTGTACCAAATTGGTAGATGTAATGTCATTGTTCTGATTGATTTGGTTGCATAACTCTTCATCCTCCTTGACAGCGGACAAACAAAGGATTGTTGTGTCATAAACATAGCCAACATTTTTACCTTTGGTGTTTGCGGAAGAAGATTCTCCCTTCTGATAATTGGGTAGAGGATTTTTGAATGTTGTATGATCTTTGTTTGTTTGAGGGCCCTCTACAAATACTTTCTTTTGATCTATGAGGTCTTGTACCGCATGTTTTAATTGCCAACAATTTTCAGTCATGTGGCCTTTATTTTGATGATAGTGACAGTAATGTAAGTCATTCCACCATGATGGTTTGACTTGAGGGTCCCAATTTCTAGCCTCTTGTACTTGAATGAGTTTTTCATCTAAGAGCTCTTTGAGGACCGATTCCAATGATTGTCCTAATGGTGTAAATTTTTGTTTATTGGAGGGTCGTTGGAATGATTGGGCTTTTGTTTCTCCACTGTTTTGATTATTTCCTTGATCACTACTTTGTTTGACATTAAAACCATTGTTTTGTTTGTTTGTAGTGGTTGGTGTCAAGGTGAATACTGGTTTAGGTGCGTGTGTATCGATCATGGTATCAGTATTCTTGTTCTTTTGCCAAAATCTTGGCTTTTCGTTGTTGTTGTTAGAGGAATGGTTATTGTTTGAACCTTCAGTGAAATGTTTGATTGTTCCTCTTTTGATTAGAGCCTCTTCAATTTTGAGCCCCTTTTCGATAACTTGTTCAAATGTGGATGGACATTGTAAGTCCAATCTATAATTCATGTCATCTACTAAGTTATCAATGAACATCTCTATCTTCTCCTCTTCAGGAATAGATCTAGGGTATTTAGCAAATAGCCTTCTCCATCGTTGGAGAAAGGAAAGAAATTTTTCACCCTTTGCTTGTTTGGTGTTGTAGAGTTCTTTTAAGGTTACCCCATGTTGGATGTTGAATGAGAAGTGTGTTATGAACCTATTGATTAGTTCCTCAAAGGATTGAATCCCAGGTTCCAGTTTAGAAAACCACTCCATGCAAGTATTCCCTAAGCTCCTTGGAAATAATCGTAGTAGGTAAGAGTCCTCGTGTGCGAACTCTATGCTCATGGCTCGAAATTCTCGTACGTGATCAAATGGATCGGTTCTTCCATTATATTTGTTGTATGTTGGGTATTCACAATACCGTGGAAATGGTATCATGTTAATGCTTGAGTCGAATGGATAAGGGCAAATGTCTTGCAATAAATATCTCTTTGTTGGCCCTTGTTGGATATTTTGGAACTGTAATTGCAATTGTTGGATTTGTCTTGTCAAAGCATCTATTTGATTTGGATTTTCTATACTAGTTGAGTTAGGTGTGGCTGTTTCCTTGAGTTGATTGACATCAAAGTCTTTAGGAAGTTTAGCACCTTTGTCAGCTAATAGTAGAAGATACTTTTCCATGTCTTGCTCTAGCATCTTTTCCATAAATTTATGGAAATGAGGGTCTTGTTGAACTTTCTTGATTTCCTCTGCAGTTATTTCTTTCTCATGTGAGTTAATAAGAGGATCAGTGTTGCTATATCGTCCCCAAGGGTTTTCTTCAGCCATGGCTGCTATTCTTTCATTTTCTTGTTCTTGTTGTTTTTGATATGCTGCTCGTGTGAAAATAGGCATACAAACGTTTAAAGTTTTACTCTAGACTTTGATCTTGGATTTGATTGGATAAGTGTCAAGGTTGTTGATTTAAAATCTGATTTAGTTTTATCTAGTTTTGTGATGGAAGGATGATAAAATCCTTGATAGGGAAACTTTGATAGAAAATCTCAAATTTTGGTGATAATGACACTATGCAAGATGCTGCAAGATCTAGGTGTAGGGGTAAAGCTTTCCTTTTGTGTGACTTAAGTGTTCTGGACTGTGAAAAAAAAAATGTTCTAGACTGATGAAAACCTTGTTATCGATATGGGTAAACTGACAAAATGTCCTATTAACTCTCTATTTTTCTGACTTTATGGTGTGCTAAAATAGAGACCAGGCACACTAAAACAGATACTGGGCGCACTGAAACATAGACTGGGCGTGGTAAAATAGAGACTGGGTGCGCTAAAATAGAGACCAGATGCGCGGTAAAATAGAGACTGGGTGCGCTGAAACAGAGACCAAACATGCTAAAACAGAGACCGGGCATGCTGAAACAGAGACCGGGCGCGCTGAAACAGAGACCGGGCGCGCTGAAACAGAGACCAGGCGCGCTAAAACAGAGACCAGGCACGCTAAAATAGAGACCAGGAGCACTGAAACAGAGACCAGGCGTGCTAAAATAGAACCTTAAGGTGTTTAAGACAAAAAAAACTATCTTATTCTATGAAACTCACTTGGCCTGGTATCATATTGGATGGCTGGTTGTGGGATGTATTCTGGACAAATTCTCTGACTGTGATTGTGGTGTTGCTAAGAGCTCTTCTTTGGAAATATGCTTGTGAATCTAAGGGAGCTACAGCGTAGTCGTCTGTATAACCTCTAGAGAAATCGTGATACCTATGAATGAAAGTCCTATGTTGGAGTAGAACTTTCCTGCTTTGATACAAAAATCGTTGTTTTCTTAGGAGTTGTTTGTATGCAAGTGTTTTCTTTGGTTTTCGGATTCGTTTGGCAAGAGATTTCTTGACAAACTTGGTGGATACCCAATCTCGAATCATGAGAAATCCACAAGTGCATTGATTTTAAGGATTTTTGTGATGATCTTATCTGAGTTTAATGATAGAAAACACAGCAATCAAGAATAGAATGGTTGTCTTTTAAAAATCCTAGAATCTAAACAAATAGTGTATGTTCTCAAGAATCAATGATTCTTCTTGATTTTCACTGGTTTGATAACAAGATAAAACACTTCAAATAGACTCACTCCTAGAGATAAAAGGTCATCGTTATATACTCGAATGGCCCACAGCTTGGAATTGCGTCGACTCACACAGCCATGTCACCCCCTAGAGGGCGCCCATGTTTTTGTCTTTTCTAGGTGCGTACTCAGAGTGACGGAAGTGGATACCGGATCCCCTGAGCAAATAGTCCTTGGCAATTATATGGTGAGTGCTTGAGGGTAGATTCTTCCCCGCCCCTGCACCGCCGAGTATTACAATGTTTGGAAACTGACAGGCATGCTTCTATTTCTAGGTTCTTAGATAGGGTTTCCGTTCGGAGCGGCAAATGGATAAACTCCCTCGAGAGACCTCCCAATCTTTAAAACAAAGATTTTGGGGATGGTTATCCTGCACACTTCCGTTGAAAGAGGGTTTCCCCAAATTCACATAAATTTTTAAGTGGGTTGGAATACCATGGCTTTTGGCTGTCCCCACTCAGGTCGTTCCCGTAGGGTGAGTACTTTTTCCCACTACGGCAGGCCTATCTAAAGGTTTTAAGAAAGCTTAAAATGCATAAAGTAATGGTGAGTCTGGTATTTTGATGCACCCAGTTAAGGGGAGAGCATAAACCTATCACCCAAACACAGCAAAAAAAATGTTGTTCTTTTTTTAAAACCCAAAAGACAAGTGATTTACTCTAATGGAGATATTGCTCCATGATAAGCATGATGTTCAATTTTTAAACTGCAAAAAGAAATGTGACGTTTCTATCCTAGGATTGGTAAATTTTAATCCATTTCTATCCTATGATTGGTAAGTTTTAACCATTTCTATCCTAGGATTGGTAAATTTTAACTGTTTCTATCCTAGGATTGGTAAATTTTAACCAAACAAAAAGACAGAAATAAAATCTGGCCACGGACGCATCAGATCCAGATGAAAGAAATGATTTTAAAGATGAAAAGGTGGCGCGATGGAACAGAAACCTGACGCGCTAGAAAATTAACCGTGCGCGCTGGAACAGTAACCGTGCATGCTGGAACAGTAACCGGGCATGCTAGAATAGGAACCCGGCGCGCTGGAACAGTAACCCAGCGCGCTGCAAAAACTCACGATCCCGCGAAAACTTTCACGCCGATACCTGTAAAACACGATTTTCAAAAAGTTAGCAAAATATGGGGTATTTCCCCACGGTGGGTGCCAAATTGTAAGTGGTAGAAGGGGAAAAACAAAATAAACTATGCATCTACGCTTCTAAATAGGATATTGCATCTAAAACTAAATGAATTTAAACTAATTTAAACTAAAAAGCTTCAGAAATCTATCCTATTGCTCTCTAACTCTAAAGATTTCTCTAATTTACTTAGCTCTTAGATTTGTAAGCTAATTAAACTATTAAAATGACACTTAGAGAATGAGAAATGAACTATTCTACTCTAATATGATTAAAATGTACAAATTCTATTCTAATGGCAGCCATGACTGCAAATGCTTGATGCTTGAATGCTGCTTGATGGATGCTGGAATGCTGGATGGTTTGGATGCTTGAATGCTTTGGAAACCTGCAGAGTAAGATTGCATTATTTGGGATCCATTTCTTGTAGCCCAAAAGCTGTATTTATAGCTTTCACGGCAGCACAATTGTACAGGAAACCGGGATGAGGGGCTGTGATTTTCTATGGAGAATCCAAAGGCATGGGATGAGAAGAAGGAGCTGATCATGGAGAATGGTTTCTCCCCATGAAAACACCAGGCAAGATAAGAGGGAAGGTGGGTGGAAGGTTGTTGAGATAATTTCTTGCAGGTTTGTCCCTGAAGCTTTTCCCGTGAATGGCAGTGCCATTAATTTGAATTTTGAGAAATAAATTTTATTGGTGAGTGAATAGTGCAAAATTTATGCATTAATTTAAATATTTTTAATTTATTTAAATTTAGCAAAAAGGAGGAATAAATAATTTAATAAATCAAACTATAGGGTTTGTTTTATTAAATTAAAAGGAGAATGATAATTAAATAAAAGATTTTTAGCAATCTTTATTTAATTAAGAAGAAAGGTGATTTTAATAACACAAATTATTTAAATTGTGTATTTAATTTTAAGATAGAAGTAATAATGATAATAATTAAATAAAACAAAGTTTTTAATTTTGTTTATTTAATTAAGAGAGAAATAATATGATGAAAATGATAATAATTAAATAAAACAAAGTTTTTGATTTTGTTTATTTAATTAGGAGAGAAAAATAGAAGAATTAATAAATGAACTTAATATAAATAAATATTTCTATTTATTTACTAAGTAGAAGAATTTAAGATTAATTAATCAAATAAGTTGTATTCAATTGATTAGATTCTCCAGACCATTTTTAGGTGTCTACAGGTATAGATCATTTCTTCTTCTTCACTAGTTTAGAAGTAGATGTCGTATCTTTCCTTTTCTTGGCTCTGAAGACCTTTGTGTAGAATCAAGGGTTTCTATCTCCTCTTCAACTATGTGTTGCTCAATTGAAGTTGCAAGTTGAGCTTCATTATCTTTCTATTCTTTAGGTTCCTCTATGTTGTGGGTAGGTGATGCATTAGGGGAACTGGAGGGTATGTACATCCCTCTTTTGTAGTCATGGGAGGTTATTCTATTTCCTATTCTTCACCCCTTCCTTCTACATTTTTTCTTGGAATAATGTTGTTAACATTGTTTCTATTTAGAAAATTCTCCTAAGATATATATGGAATCACTCTCTATTGGCAGTATGGTTGTAAAATTTACTAACTCTTCTTGTTCTTGGAACATTATCAACTTATACACTCCAAACACCTACAATACTTGTAGGAATATTTGGGAGGATTTAACTCAACAAATACTAGAAAATATAAATGATCTCTGGTTGGTGGCTGGTGAATTTAATACCCCCATTTTTCCTTTTGAAAAACTAGGGGGATTAAATGGCAACACTGACAAGATGGTAGATCTAGTAGATTTCATCAATACAACTAGCCTAATGGATATTGAGTTGTAGTGACAACCCTTTACCTAAACCAACTTCAAGAAAGGTAATAATATTATTAAAGTCAAGCTTGATCATTGTTTGGTCTCCTTTAATTAGAATATGGGATGTAATGTAAAATTGGTGTCCCTATCTTAGACTATCTCTGACCATAACCCTCTTCTATTCTCCTGGGTTGATAGTCCTCCTAAGGGAGCCATTCCTTTCCACTATGAAATCATGTGCACCACACACCTTGACTTTAGAATTTGTATTTTTAATTAGTGGAACACCCCCTTGTTACAAGAATAAAAAGGATCAAGGTGTTGTCATTGATGTCAACTGGCCAACTAGTTATCAATTGGTTGTTGTTGTCATTAATATCATGGTTGTAGGTTATTGGTTGTATATTTCAAGGATATTGAGAAAATTGTATTGAAGAAATATTGTAGGATGAGTTAGTGGTGAAATGGTGTACAAAGATATATGCATGAAAAAAATAGAGCAGATAGATGCGAGATTGATGTGAATCAATGAGTGTGGCAAATCAGTGCAAAACCTAAATGTTGTGAGCTGAAGGTGTACTCTATCATTCAAGCATGTTTGCAAGTGGTTGAGAAAATTGTGGTAGATTTCTTTTTTGCATTGAGATTTTCTTCTCTCCATAACATATCTCTTCTATCTTCTTTGTATCTTTGTGGCAATGAGCCCTCCAGGTGGTTAACCCTGTTGGATAGTGAGTCCTAATCCGGACAATGAGTCCTTGTTTTGGCAATGAGCCTTACTTCTCAGGTAGTGAGCCTTCGTAATAAGTTTTGATATTCTCTATAGTGTGATTTAATCCTCATCGTGGTTTTTCCTCATTGAGTTTTCCACGTAAATCTAGTGTTCCTATGTTTGTGTGATGATTTTTCAGTTTCTGCGCTTGCACTTAATGTTTAATCATTTTAAGCAGTGTTAAGGATTTATTCTAGTGAATGATTTAAAGGTTTAATTCTTTTACAACTAATTCACTCCCCTCTTAGTTGTCATGTTCAGAAATTGGTATTAGAGCTTGGTTCCTTGGAGTAGAGATTAACCGCTTAAGGAAGGTTTAGGATGGTTGGCAAAGTTACTTGTGATTATCCGAGGTTCGATGAAACTAATTATGCTATCTGGAAAATGATGAATGGATAATATCTGGAATATTATAAATATGATGTGGAGAAAGCTTACAAGAGTCCTTACACTTTTCTTGCTAATGGTTTGAGTATGGATGATGAGATCAAGGCACATGAAGTGAACAATAAGGTGAAGTACATTTTGAAGAATAGTCTTGTAAATTTTGAGTTGATTAAGGTTCAGAATCTAAAGACTACTAAAGAGGTATGGGATGCTTTGGAAAGGCCACATGAAGGTGATGAAAGAGTCAAAGAGGAAAAAATGTAGAATTTGGAGACATAGCTTGAGCTCCTACATATGTCTGAAGATGAGAATGTTAAAGCTTATGTATAGAGATTGGATGAGATAGTAGCTAGAATGTGAGGACTTGGTGCTACTGTAGATGAAACATGGATTGTAAAGAAGATTCTTAGAACTCTTCCTAATTCTTACATCAAAAAGGTATGTGCTATTGAATAGAGTATAGAATATAAGACTTACAATAAAGATCTATTGTTGGGATCTCTAGCATCTTATGAGATGAGGAAGCCAAATTCGTGAAATGGATTCAAATCAGAGACTGATTTTAAGACAACAAAAGCTAAAGATCCAGATGAAGAAAATCTTGATGAAGTAGAAGGTAACTTTGTGAGAAGGATGAGGAAAGTCTTTGGGAAGTATGAATGTAAGTTACCCTTTAAATGCTTTATTTGTGGAGGAATAGGTCATTATGTCGCAAGGTGTTCGAAAAGAGCTAAGAGGAATAAAAAAAATATGAGAAAGAAAAGAAAGATAAGAAGATCAACAGAGCATATTATGTGAATGAGAATGCTAGTATATCCGATGACGACTGATTATGAAGATCTTGATGACAATGAATGCTTGTTCTTGGCTATAAAGGATGAACCAACTTCTGGTAACTTTGAAAAATAGGTGAAAGAATGTCCTCTGGAGAAAGAGAAAAATGAAGGTATTGCTAACTCCGCCCTACATGCTAAATAGGAAAAGAACTATTGGGTTGTTGATAGTGGTTGTTCACATCACATCACTGGTGATAAGAGTAATTTTTTTCAACTTGAAAAATATGATGGAGGCTTGGTTATGTTTGGAGATGATACTGGTGCTAAAACTTGTGGGATAGGTTTAGTAAGTTTTGATGGAAAGCATAATACTGATGATGTCTACTATGTTAAGGGTTTAAGGAATAATCTCTTGAGTGTTGGATAGATGTGAAATAAAGGATATAATATTATGTTTAAGGATGAGAGATGTGAGATTAGGAAAATATCTGAAATAGTGATTTCTGCAAGAAAGAAATCTAAAGGAAATATCTATCAACTTAAGGGTGTTGATGGATGATGCTTTATGAATCAAATTAATGATAGTTGATTGTGGCATCGGAGAATGTGTCACATGAATTTTGATATCTTGGCAAGGATTAGTGTAGTTCAGGCTATGAGATATTTACCAAGGACTAAAAAGCATGTTTATGCTATTTGTAGGAAATGTCAGTTTGGAAAGCAAGCTAGAAGTCATTATAGATCAAAGGAACAATCTACTACTAGACTATTGGATTTAATTCATATAGATATTTATGATCCTACAAGAGCGAGAAGTCTACAAGGTGAAAGTTACTTTATGCTTTTGATTGATGATTATTCTAGACATACATGGGTTACATTTCTTAGAGAAAAATCATATGCATTAGATAGATTCAAGACATTCAAAGCTATGGTTGAAAATGAAGTGAACTTGAGGATAAAATTATTAAAGTCTAATAGAGGTGGAGAATTAACCTCCCATGAGTTTAATATGTTTTGTGAAGTGCATGGAATAAAAAGATAGTTATCTACTTTGAGGAATCCTTAGTAAAATGGAGTTGTTGAGAGAAAGAACAAAACAATTCAAGAGGCCACTAGATCAATGATTACTGAGGCTAGTCTACCAGAAGTTTACTGGAGAGAAGCTATTCATACTGTTGTTTATGTATTCAATAAATTTCAAGCAAGAGAAAATAGTACAAAGACCCCCTATGAGCTATGGTGTGGAAGAATTCCTACTATTGAGTATTTCAAGGTATTTGGAAGCAAATGTTATATCAGACGGGATGAAGAAAATTTAGGAAAGTTTGATGCAAGAAGTGATGAAGAAATTTTTCTTGGATATTCTACTAAAAGCAAAGCTTACAAATGTTTCAATAAAAGACTAAGGAAGATTGTAGAAAGTATAAATGTCAAGGTTGATGAAGCAATGAAGAATTCAATTGATGTTGATGGATAGGCATTTGATGAACTTGATTGCATAAGGATTGAAGAAGTTGTGGAAGAACAATAATAGGGTGAGCAAAAGAAGCAGATTGAAGAAAATGAAAGAGAAGAAGAATCTCCAGTGGTGTTCCCTAAGACACCTAGATATGTGCAGAAGAATCATTTAGAAAGTTAGATCATTGGAGACAAGACAAAATGTGTATCAAGACAATAAGAAAAGTTGCTACTGGTGAAGTAAATCTGTGTTATTTTCTAAGATTGAACCGAAGAATGTAAGTGAAGCATGTAAAGATGGACATTGGATGGAAGCTATGAAAGAAGAACTTATGCAGATTAAGAAGAATCAAACTTGGAAATTGGTCCCAAGACTAGCAAATAAAAAATTTATTGGATCAAAGTGGGCATTCAGAAATAAGTTGAATGAGAATGGAGAAGTGGTTAGAAACAAAGCAAGGCTTGTGTGTAAAGGTTTCTCACAAGTAGAAGGCATAGATTTTCAGGAGAATTTTTCCCCAGTGGCAAGAATGGAAGCTATAAGGATTTTCTTAGCATTTGCTACTCATAAAGATTTTAAGGTCTATCAGATGGATGTCAAGTCTACATTTTTGAATGGTGAGCTAGAAGAAGAGGTCTACATGGAACAACCAAAAGTATTTTAGTTGTTAGATCAATCGGATGTGTAGATTGAAGAAAGCTTTATATGGATTGAGGCAAGCTCCTAGATCTTGGTATGCAAGGTTAGACATGTACTTGATTCAATAAGGTTTTAACAAAGGTACAATAGATAGTAATCTATATTTTAAAACTGATGCAAGATGTTTTCTAAAGAGATGCAAAAATAATTTGAAATGTCTATGTTTGGAGAAATGAATTTCTTTCTTAGGCTACAAATTAATCAGACAGAGAAAGGAATTTCTATTTCACAGTATAAGTATGTGAAAGAGATGTTGAAGAAGTTTGGGATGGATGGTTATAAACTAGTATGTACTCCTATGGTGACTGGTTGCAAATTAGGTAAAGATGATAATTTATCTAAGGTCGATCAGAGCAAGTATAGATCTATGATTGGTGGACTATTGTATTTGATTGGTGCTAGACCAAATATTATGGATGTTGTCTATCTTGTGGCTAGATTTCAAGAAGATCCTAAGGAAACACATGTTGCTGCTATTAAGAGAATATTTAGATACTTGAATGACACTCTGAATTATTGGTTATGGTATCCTATGGATACTGAATTTACACTAAATGCTTATACAGATGTAGATTGGGATGGATGTGTAGATGATAGAAAGATTACAATTGGTGGTTCATTTTTTTGTGGTTGTAGATTGGTGCATGGTTGAGAAAAAAGAAAGATTTAGTTTCCTTTTCTACTACTGAAGCTGAGTATATTGTTACTGCATCTTGTTGTACACAATTTCTATGGATGAAAAAAACATTGAAAGATATCATAGTGGTGTATGATGATCCTATTTCTATCTTCTATGATAATATAAGTGCAATTAATATTCCAAAGAATCCAGTGATACACTTGAAGACAAAGCATATATCTATCAAATATCATTTCTTGATAGAGAAGGTTGTGGAGAATGAAGTAAATCTTGAGTATGTCCCTATGAAGGATCAAATTGTTGAGATATTTATGAAGGATCTTCCTAAAGATACTTTTGAGTATCTCTGGGAGAAGTTAGGGTTTACTACCCCTCCTTTCTTAAACTAGATGCATATGGTGATGCATCAATCTGGTGGATCTATGGATCTATCTTCTTTTCTAGATTGATGTTTTGGTGGCAACCTCTCAGGGGGAGTAGGTAGTGTCATGTGTTGTCATTGTGAGTATTTTGTTTTTAATGTCAAAGGGGAAATCAATGTATAATATATTTTTACTTTGACATTGATGTCAAAGGGGGAGAGGAAGAATGTGAAAAAGAAAAAAAGAAAAGAGGAAGAAAGTGAAAAAGATTATCTCCTAAGGGGGAGAAATAGAAAGAAATCTTGAGAAGTGTATTCAGAGCTAGTATGTTGTCTTTGATGGTTTTTCACATCATGTGTCATCATCAATGAAAAAGGGGGAGATTGTTGCAAGAATAAAAAGGATGAAGGTGTTGTCATTGATGTAAACTGGTCAATTGATTATCAAGTAGTTTCTTTTGTTATTAATGTCATGGTTGTAGGTTATTGGTTGTATATGTTAGGATATTGAGAAAATTGTGTTGAAGAAATATTGCAAGATGAGTTAGTGGTGAAATGGTGTACAAAGAGAGATACATGAAAATAAATAGAGTAGATAGATGTGAGATTGATGCAAATCAGTGAGTGTGTGTGATGCGAGTGTGGCAGATTAGTGCAAAGTCTAAATGCTAAATTTTTGGATGTAGTGAGATGAAGGTGTACTCTATCATTCAAGCATGTCTGCAAGTGGTTAAAAAGATTTTGGTGGATTTCTCTATTGCGTTGATATTTTCTTCTCTCTATAACATATCTCTTCTATTTTCTTTGTATTTTTGTGGTAGGGAGCCCTCTGGGTGGTTAACCCTGTTGGATAGTGAGTCTTGATCTGGAAAGTGAGCCCTTATTTTGAAAGTGAGCCTTTGTAATCAAATTTTATATTCTCTATAGTGTGAGTTAATCCTCGCTGTGGTTTTTCCTTCATTGGTTTTTCCATGTAAATTTGGTGTTGTGTTTATGTGACAATTTTTAGTTTTTGCCCTTGCACTTAATGTTTAATCATTTTAAGGAGTGTTAAGGATTTATTCTAGTGAATGATTTAAAGGTTTAAATTATTTACAACAAATTCACCCCCCTCTTAGTTATCTTGTTCAACACCCCTTCTAGGGTATGATGATGTATAGAGACTCTCAAAAGATAAAACTGATAAAAGAAAAATTGAGGGGATGTAATAGGCTAACTTTTGGTAATGTTCTAGGAAAAAGAAAGAGCTAACTATTAAACTCATGAATTTTCAAAACCAAATGGAAAAGGGAGATTTCTCTATTGTCTCTCCTCTTTTACTAAAGAAATGCTTTGAAAGGATTAGTATGAAAACTACAGAAAGAGAAAAAAAATTGGAAACAAAAATCAAGGGTTCAATGGCTAAAAGAGGGGGACATGAACTCCTCTTTCTTCCACAAATATGCAATAATACATAGGAAAAGGAACACTATCTCTACCCTCATGAATGAGTATGGTGAAAAGATCACTGATGATACCCTGATTGGGAAAATGACCTCAAACTACTTCTACAGAGCTTATTCTGATCAATCCCCTCCTTGTGACATTGAGCTTGTGGACCAATTGTTACATTTCTTACCAAAAACACTGTCCCCTAATGATAATGCACACATTATGGCCCCCATTTTTGAAGAGGAAGTTAGGCTTGCTACCTTTTCTATGGTAGTTTATAAAGCTCAGGTCCTGATGGATTTCCTTGGTGTTCTTTAAAGAATTATTGGACATTGTGGGTCTTGATGTTATTAGGGTGAGAAAGGATTTCTTCTACACTGGTAAAATCCTTAAAAAACTAAATAATTCCTATATTTCTCTCATCCTAAAAGTTCAGGATCCTACTAGTATTGCAGATTTTAAACCTATCAATTTATGCAATACAATGTATAATATATTCTCCAAAGTTCTAGTTAATAGGATTAAACCCATATCAAGCAAGTTGATTAATGTGAACCAAATTGGGTTTCTCTGAGGTCGTCAAATTCATGATTCAAGCATCTCAACTCATGAGATTTTGCATTCTATGGAAATAAGCCTCCTTCCAATTATGACTCTTAAACTTTACATATCAAAGGATTATGATAGGGTGGACTGGAATTTCATGTTTAAAGTTCTAAGAAACGTGGAATTTCATGAGAAAGTTATCAACATTATTAGGGAACATGCTACTACTATGAAGTACTTAGTGTTGGTCAATGGTATTCCAAGGGGATTCTTTGGGACTTGTAGCATCGAAAATTGTCACCCTTAAAAACTTTACATTATGTTTTTATTCCCCTTACTTTATTGGACGAAATTAAGCTCCTAATTTCCTAAATTATTCATTCGAAAGCCTATTTTTACCATTTTTTGAAGGATTTCAAGCATTGAATAAATACAAGAAATTAAGGTTATGATCCTGACACTCAATGTCCTAGCAGATAGGGCTAAGACCCATATTCCCATGGGTGTATGGGTCCCCTCTATCTTGCTAGGGAAAAATTTTTAATATGTTGTTGGTGGCATTTTAACATTTAGAATTTAAATTTCAAGTGTTGGCTTTTGGAATTTAATTTTTGGGAAATTAGCACAATTGCATATAAATACCTAGTTGTTTTATCATTTGAAAGGTAAAAGACATTAAGTGAAAATATATTGGAACAATAATAATCAAGAACATCCAAGAGAAAGTAATGAGAAACATTTTAGAATATTATTGCAACAATTCAAGATCTAACATCATGTCAAATTTTATGTGTGTTCTTGTTTTGTGAAGGCTAACCATTGTTGTAGGTCTCCAAAGTATTCAAGAATTCAATCAAGAAAGATCAAAATCCTTGAGCTGATGTGCATGACTTCAATCCTTCAAGGAAGCCATTGAAGGGTGTTGAGTTGCAACATTGTGTGGTTTCATCATTCCTTCCTTTCAATTATCATTCATATCATTGACATCGCCATTGTGGAAGTGGAAACACTTACATGGGGTTTGACTAAGACAACACCTAAATGGCCCAACATTTCCTCTCTTTGTGAATGCGCAGATTACAAGGTTGAAGAAGATTGAAGAAGGATTGAAGAAAAATTATCAATTGTTTCATTTAAAGCCCTAAAAGTTGTCAAGCCATGAAAATGGAAATTACAAAATTACCTGACAATATTTTGACAAATCTGAAATTGAGAATTAGAAGTCCAAAACTAGCATAAAAGACCCTCAAATTAGTTTCAAGACCCCCCATTAGGGACCAATATGCCCCTAGGTGTTTGTGTCCTCCTTTGCATGCTATATACAACTTTTTATCATAGGTAAACATCATCTGACACTTCTCAGATATGCCAACAGTCCATTGTTTCAATCTGTGTATTTCTAAAATATCGCATCTATCATATTAGGTCATATAGTGAAATTAGATTAATCATTTCAAATAATTTTCAAATCATTTCTAAGGCTCAAAAGAAGGAGATCCAGGTCTGATTGGCTCACCTTCATGGTTGATAGTCAATCTATTCACCTTGTTGATCTCCCTCTTTAATGAAACTTGGAAAAAGGCCCCTTACATCCTAGGTTCTTTGCATTTAGGACCTAGGATCCCATTTTTCCATGTTTAATTTTGGTGAACTTGACTTTTTATCATAAACCTTCTAAAAATTGCAATCATTCATCCTAGATCTAGGTTTTGTATTGCATTGTTTTGCATTCTTTATTTAGGGTTTCATATTTGTATCATAAAAAGGTCATAAAAATACAAAAAATATTGCATCATATCTTACATCATAACTTGCATTATGGTTTATTTCAAACATTTGAATCGGATTTACTTTCAAAATTGGTTTCAAAAGTGTGATTTATTGTTCAAACATTATCATACACTTGCATTTCACTTACATTAGGGAAATTCTAGAAAAATAGTCATTGTGAAACCACTTTTCAAATAGAAACCTTAAACATTAACTTAAACATTCCGTTTTTTGGGTTTCAAACCTCCTATCAAGGGCATAGACAGCCCTAGGTGACCATATCCTTGTACAGGTGAATCAAAAAACTTTTTCACAGTTGTCTCTCTGTCTGCTTACTCTCTAGGTGCTTGTAGATCTCTATCTTGGAATCAATAATTGCGTGTTTTTAGGAATATTGCATATAGTTCATAAAGCAAAAAGAAAGTGCATTGTTTGTGTTTCAAAATTGCATCAAAATCATCATTTCATGGCCTTTGCATTTTAGAATCAATCAATTTGCATTTTAGATCTAAAATTTGCATTCATAACTTGTTTAAACATCTT
The DNA here is from genome assembly GCA_007258455.2 of Sequoia sempervirens. NCBI lineage: Eukaryota > Viridiplantae > Streptophyta > Pinopsida > Cupressales > Cupressaceae > Sequoia > Sequoia sempervirens. Next base: position 197,270,097 of record VDFB02058242.1, on the reverse strand, counting down.
CAAAATTCTATCATACTTGTACTTTACATCAAATTGGCATAAATTAAACAAATTTTGGGAAATTATTTACTATTAAAACTATTTCTAAGTAGAATCAGAATCCTTAAGTAGTGTAATACATAGTAAAATTTTAAGTTTACAAAACCCTTGACTAGGAATTAGATGCCATGGGAAACTCTATCCTATTATCTGGGTATAGGTCAACTTTTTGTGATAAATCACTCTTAGGAGCCTCTTTCTGGAGTTGCTGCATAATTTTTCTTCACCTATCGATTAATAGTTTTAACCTCATTTTAAATTTCCTTATGGAAATGTGTTTTGGTAAAATTTGGATGTCCTTGAAATCTTTGGTTGATGTTTCAAGTTTTGTGTTTGTTGAGGATCCTAATTTTGATAATGACAATCATGATATGCCATCTCCTATTACAAGTTTTTTTGATGTCCTAGGTCAAGATGAAGAGAGAACACAACAATTCAAACAAAATTCCTTATGTAACCTTGAGAGTGATGCACCATTTTACTCATCAATGCAATACCCTACTACCCCATACCAATAGAATCCTACCATACCACCACTTGAAACATTCACTTTGTTACATAAAGAAACTAAATCACAAAGCATACCTCAACCAATGCACATGATATAACATATTAATAATAATCACATCGACCAACCCTCCATTATATGAGCATAAGGTCACAAACACACCCATTAACTTGGAATAGACTTATGGGAAAGGCTTTAGGATTTTGAGGGGAAAAGGATGTAACATTAAGAATGAACATGAAATCCATTCTCTCTTGGATCAAATTCCATCAAAAGATACCAAAGGAATAGTTTACCAAGATCCTCCACTTTCACAACAAACATCTAAGCCACCAACCAAGAAATAAAAAATTAATAAGTTACCCTTTCTACATCCTATAACCAAGAATGAAAAGAGCTTAAGCACACTTATCAAGCTAGGACATATATTCTATTACCACCCATCCATGAACAAGAAGATAAGAAAGGTAAAAGTACAAACATGTCTTATTGTGCATATCATAGAACACTTGGACATATTATAGATGAATGTTGTGCTTTAAAGAAGAAATTAAAAGAATTTTATCCTTATGGGGATCAACTTTAGGATGTAATAGATTAAAATTTATTTATTGTGGTCCTTTCCATGTGGTAGTTTTAGTATCATAACATATTCACTACCATTCATGGAGGTATAAACTAGGTTTTATACAATCATACTTTATCTTGCAAGGAGCACCATATCAGGTTCACCTTTGTCCCTATACTTGGGTGCAAGGGGTTAGTTATCCATCTCCTAGGAGTATTCCTTCTAGTAAGGGATCCCTTTGTATCTCCTAAAGACATTAGTGTAGAAATTACACTAACATTTTAAGGGGGGCATCTAGTCCCCCACTCATTATTTACATAGGATTTGTTCCCTTTTTAGTGATGATAGCATACATCTCCTAGGAAGTGTGACCTTGTTAACCAAAGTTTGGCCTTCTTAATTCATGTGACATGTCTCCTTTGTGGTGATATTGGACTTAATGTCCCATAAGAGTGTGAACCTTCTTGGCATATGGAGTTCCTCTTGGTGGTGATACCATGGTTGGTATGCCCTAAGGTATGATTTCCTATTCCTTGACTAGTCCTCTCTTGGTGGTGATGTCATCTGTGATGCTCCCTAAGTTGTGACCCTCATGTATTAAGTAAATCCCCTTTGATTGTTACCCTTTGTGGTGATGTTATTACAACATCCCTTGATGTTTTAAACCTTGTTATATTCATCCCCTATGACATTAAAACTTGTCATATTTGTCCCTTGTGACATTAAACCTTGTCATATTCATCCTCGTGATGTTAAACCTTTTCATATTGATCCCCCATGATATTAAAACTTGTCATATTTGTCCCCCGTGACATTAAACATTAGTATCTTTTCTTCACTTTGTTCATGGGTTTTGAACTTAGTGATGTGCTGGAAAAGCATTTTGGGGAACCTTATCAAGTTTATTAGGAACTATAAATCTTGGTATGGTTGTTATGGGAACAACTTGTGTACCTAGTGTGTGTTTCCCATTTTACCCTATCTTGGGGGATCACCTAGTGAATATCAAACCTCACTAGCCTGTGTGTCTTCCAGTTTATGATTCACCTATCAAATATCAAACTTTGCTATGGTGTGAGTCATGAGTTCCTTTTAACGTGGCCACCTAGAATAATACAACTTACTTGCTAATGTATTCATGTGTTCCATAAGTGATGTGTATGACTTCAGTCCTCATGGGAGCTAACATTTATTTGATGGACGACATTTGGTATTTGAGACAATTTAAGACTGAGGTCTCTTTACCTCATCAACTTGAATATTTAGTACTAACCTTGTGTTTTGTTATGTATTTTTCATGTATCTTCTTCATGTTTACATCATATTTATAGAATGTTTTTATTTCACTGTTATCTTTATGTTCTATCATGCCATGTGTTCCATCGTATATGCTTCATGTTTTTTGATGTGTATGTTGTCTTGTTGCATTTCATACATGTGTTTGTTCCTTTGTGCCTATGTTGGCTTTTTGTGGGATCTTGGATCCTAGGGGCTTGATCACCTCCCTTGATCCTTTGTCATCCTGTCTCTTCAAAATTTGTACATTTGAACCCCTCTTGACATATATTTCTCTACTCTAGTGTGAGTTTGAGCATAAGTTCATACTCTCACTAAAGTGGGGACTAAATGTAGTGTCAAAAATTGTCACCCTTAACAATTTCACATAATGTTTTTCTCCCCCTTAATTTATTGGACCTAATTTAGCTCCTAATTTCGTAAATTATGCATTCCAAAGCCTATTTTTACCATTTTCCAAAGAATTGCAAGCATTGAATAAATGCAAGCAATTAATATTATGATCCCAACACTAAATTTCCTATAGATAGGGCTAGGACCCATATTCCCATGGGTGTATGGGTCCCCCTATCTTGTCAGGGACATTTTAAATATTTTTTTGTGGCATTTTAACATTTAGAATTCAAATTTCAAGTGTCAGATTTTGAAATTTAATTTTTGGGAAATTATCACAATTTCATAAATACCTATTTATTTTATCATTTGAAAGGTAATGAACATTAAGTGAAAATATATTAGAAAACTTATGATCAAGAGCATCCAAGAGAAAGTCAAGAGCAACATTTCAAAGTATTATTGTTGCAATTCAAGATCCAACATCATGTCAAAGTTTATGTGTGTTCATGTTCATGCTTAGTGAAGGATAACCCTTGTTGTAGGTCTCTAAAGCATTCAATCATTCAAGAAAGAAAGATCCAAATCCTTGAGGTGATGTGCATGAATTCAGTTTTTCAAGAAAGCCATTAAAGGGTGGTGAGTTGCAACATTATGTGGTTTCATCATTCCTTCCTTTAAATTATCATTCATATCATTGACATTTCCATTGTGGAAGTGGAAACACTTACAAAAGGTTTTACTAAGGTAAGCCCCTAAATGGACCAACATTTCATCTCTTTGTGAATGTGTAGTCATAGGACCTACAAATTTTTCCATGGTTCCATGTCTTTATCCTAAAATCTTGAGTTACCTAGTCATCATTCATTGGTTAGGGCTTGTTAAAAAATTATATAAGGTTCTCCTAAGGTCTAAAACCCTTCCTAAACCCTAATAGTTTGATTGACCCGACCCTCTTTCTAATTTATCATCAACCTTTTATAGTCAGTGTCCAATTATTTTAGTTACAACTTATGTCCTTTGTATTCATTCATTAATCAACCCCATGTTCATAGCATTTCTAATTATCTCATCACCTCAAATATTCATAAAGTCACTTTATACCTCTGAAATATTTTGTCTGAAAATCCTAGGTATAAGGTATTAAAATTTTAAATAATGTCTCTTTTTTCACCTAGGCATGACCCCCATTCAAAATAACTTATTACGCACATGCTGTAAGTTAAGTCTTGAGTTGTCTGTTGGGTTGAATCTTATGTTGTCATGTGTCAATGCTTTATTACTTTTGCTATTTTGTGGTCTATATTTTATTCATCAAAATATGGTCGCAAACATTAGGAAGCTACCATCTAGCGATCCTTTACCAAACTGTTGAGTGGGACCATTGGTCGATCCCACCAAGGCTAATGTGGCATTCATTTAGGCTTTCCACCATTCTGACAAGCCCTTTGGGTGGACCCACAACAAGACTATGGAAATGTGGGAAGGCATGTGTGGTAAAGGTTCTAATAGGCACACTACCTTTGTAGGTGACTAAGATCTAAGTGACAAAATCTAAACCGTTCAATGAACTAATGCATGATGAGGAAAAATTTTCTAAATATCACAGATGTAAAGCAAAGCTTAATGAGTGATTATTTTAAGCCATGTGGCACAATCTGAATGACTTTTCATCATTTTGTGGGCCTATATTTTCTACTTCATTGCATGGTTGTTGAACTGTGAGAAGCGACCACATGGATTTAGCTAACACATTCTTTAACAAGAAATCCTTTTGATGTAGGAGCATCCCTAGTTGTAAAGAAATCTTGCATCAAAAAAATAGTTTTGTTCTTGCATTGCATTCAATAGCAGTTTCATTTTTTTTCTCTACATTTTGCCACATTACCATTTCTTAGCTTGTGGCATAGGATATAACACCTATACATGGATGCCTATCACATATCTAGATTTCAGATCATTTTTACTTTCCTATTAGAAGTTGTGGCTCTCAAAAATCCACTATATTTTTTGGACCAAGCATTGAGGCCAACTTGGCTTAGTTTATTGGTAGGAACCTATTTTCGAAGCATGTAGACCTAAATGAAATATCATTTTAGCATCTTGGGTTTGTTGGGACCTATCTTGGAGATCCAAAAGCTACATCTTCTAGTGTGGAGTTATCTACTCTTGTTTTGAGAATAACCTTCTTGTTTGATCTTCTTATAGGGCTATTAACCCCTGTGGCCAACACAGATCTATTTGGGAGCTTGAGAAGCATACATATATGAGCATTATAATCATTTGTAGGGGGAAGAGGTAGTGAATCATCAAGAATTAGTACTTATTTCACTCCTTAGTCATAGGTTCCTATTTCACAATAACCCTTCAGGGAAATGTAAGAAGGCCTGTTGGTTAGTTGTGTGTTTGTAAGCCTCTAAGGCAAGGCCTGTGAGCCTGTATTCTCACCTGAGTGGCTAGTATTGAATGTAAGTGTTTTATGTTAATGAAGAATCTTGTGTTCGTATTTGTTATTGGTGTTAATTCCATTGTGTTGACTCTTTGTTGCATGATTTGAACTATTCCTTCTAGAACCCTCCTACCGTGACTACACCAAGTGGTATTAGCATGAGTTTTGAGTCTTGAAGGCATTTCTAGTGGTGAAAAGATCTCTGAATTGAGGAAGACTATATTTTTTTCAACTGATTTTTTATTGTGAGGCAGTTGGAACCTGTGTAGCCAGATTGCCAAATTGAGGCAGTTGCACTATTTCAAGGAGAGATATGTTGCCAAGGAGATTACTTGTTATGGGGAATTTTTCTAGATGAATGGATGAAATATATGATGCACAAAATGCGAGTTTGATTAGATGTAGTTGAAGAAGACAAAATATGAAGCCTAAACCCTAGGAAGAATGATGAGAGTGATGACGAATCAGATCATGCAAATCCAATTGTAGAAGCCCTAGGTGAAGAAAAGGAAGAAGAATTAGATTAGGCAAGAATGTTGAAAGTGATCTCAAAAATTGGGAAATGGCCTAGAGTTGAAATTTGAAATTATGTGGGAAATTTGAATCTTGAAGAATTGATTGATTGGATCAATGAAATGGAAGAATACTTTGAATATGAAGAAATTGAAGATCTGGAAAGAGATATATTTGCAAAAACAAAGTTGAAAGGTCATGCTACATTATGGTGGAAAGAAGTCTAGTTGGATAGGAATATAAGAGGTAACGAAATAATCATCAAATGGGATAGAATGGTAACAAAAGTAAAAAATCAATTCATTCTAGTCAACTATGAATTGGAGTTGTTGAAAAGATTGTAGAATTTGAGACAAAAGGAGTTGACTGTGAGGGAATACACTAAAGAATTCTACAAGATAATAATTAAAACTGTTCATAGTGAAGCAAGAAAAGAAAAGATTTTGAGATATATCAATGGACTGAGAACAAGCATTCAAGAACAATTGAGCCTAGTGAAAATCACATCACTTGAAGAAGCATACTGGATGGAATTGAAAGTGAAGAAGCTGAGAAAGAAATTTGAACAATGATAGAGAAGTGAAAAAGGAATATTTTAGAAGATTGGATCCCAATCCGAAGAAAGAAAACCCTATACAGAGTTAAACAAAGATGTTAAACCCTACCGAAGTGAAGTGAAAGATAGAAATTCATACCATGGAAATAGAGGGAGTCACAACTCATACCAGAATGATGGAATATCTGAGAGAAGACCATTAAGAGGAACTTGTTTCAAGTGTTGAGGAGAAGGGCATAGATCTTTTGAGTGTCAAAAGGAGAATTCCAAAAATAAACCAAACCATACTAGAAAAATACCATATGTGGATGAAGAACCTGTTGAATCCCCTAATTCAATTAGGAAACTAGAGAAAGGTAAATCATTGGTGATGAGGAAAGCTTTGATGCATGAAGAGGTGATTGAAGAACCTTCATAAAGGAAAAGTCTATTCAGAACCAAATGCAAGTCCAGAGGAAAGTTATGTAAAGTTATCATTGATAGTGGTACTACTAATAATTTAGTTTGAGAGGAAATGGTAACCAAGTTGGATTTGAAGAGATTGAAACACCCAAACCCTTATAAGATAGCATGGATTCAAGATGAACACAAGGTATTGGTAAATGAGCAATGTTTGGTGAAATTTCATGTTGGATCATATAGGGATGAAGTGTTGTGTGATGTTATGCTTATGGAAACTTGTCATTTACTATTAGGAAGACCATGATAATATGATAGGAAAGCTCTTCATGATGGAATAAGGAATACCTACAGTATGACATCAAATGGAAGAAGAATTAAGTCAATACCTTTGGAAGAGGAAGACAAGAGTAAAGTTTGTATCACCACCAGACTATGTTTGGTAAATGGAAGAAGGTTTCCTGATGGTTTGAGGCATGAAAATATGTCTTTTGTATTGATTCTAAGGAAAATAAATGGTTCAGAGATAGAGAATCCCACTAAAAAGAGTGAAGAAGTTGCAAAACTATTGATAGAGTATAAAGACATCATCTCAAAAAATGTACTAGATGGTTTACTAGATGTCCAGAGCATTAGCCATAAGATAGATCTAATACTGGGACCCAATTTTCCAAACAAAGCAGCACATACAATGACATTGATAGAGAATGTAGAGTTGAACCAGAAGATATAGGAGTTGTTGAAGAAAGGATTGATTAGAGAAAGTTTAAGTGCATGTGTGGTACCTACTGTGCTTGCACTAGAAAGAAAGATGGAGAGTTGTGAATATGTATAGATTCAAGAGCAATTAATAGGATCAATGTCAAGTATTTATCCCCATTGCCAAGGATGTATGACATTATGTATTGTTTGAGTGGAGTAAGGTATTTCACAAATATTGATCTCAAGAGTGGATACCATCAAATCAGGATCAGGGAAGGAGACAAATGGAAGACTTCATTTAAGAAAAATGAAGGATTATATGAGTGGTTAGTGATGCCTTGTGGATTGACTAATGCACCAAGCACTTTCATGAGATTGATGAATGAGGTATTGAAGAAATTATTGGGTAAGTTTGTGATTGTTTATCTATATGATATTCTAATTTTTAGTAAAATCAGAGAAGAGCATTTGTTGCACCTTAGGAAAGTATTATAGAAGTTGAGAGAAGAGAAGTTATTGATAAATATCAAGAAGTGTAGTTTCATGAAAATAGAGTTAATGTATCTTGAATTTTTTATTTCTACTTGTTAGCGAATGAAATGGCCACTTGAAACAAAACAACAATTTGACTCTAGTTCACCCATAAAGCACTAAAACGATCACTAACAACTTTGGAAATGTCACAATTACATTTGTGACTTTCCTCTTAATTTTGGAGGTACAACTACCTCTTATGATTTTCAATGAATTGAAAAGATTGAAAATAAAAATAGGGTGTTCTTTTAACCAGAAAGCAGTAAGGTTTAGACATTAGTTCATAAATATGAGAATAACGCGGATGTGAAAGTAGAAGGCCATAATTAATCAATGCAAAGATTGAAAAACCTATGACTGCTATAACATGATGGATAAGTTCATACTGTAATAAATGGATTCCATCAAGTGCATCTCACAAAGAAGATATAACTCTAACACACATGATACAAAGATAGGTACACTAAGCATCTCATTCAATCCATAATTAAAGGATTACAAATCTTTATAGCATGAATGCATTAATATAAAATTCCTCCTTGAAAGTACAACCAAGTGCCTTCTTTTGAGAGAGATAGGAAAGACCCCTTCTCCTTTGGCTTAAACATATATAGCTAAAGCATTCCCTCAAATTGATGCTAAAACCATTACTAAATCTGGCATCTTTTTGTCTTCCATTGTCTTTTCAAAGACTACTAAAGATCAATCGAAATAATTAATCTAGGAAATGAAAGGGCATCAGGCAAGAAAAATGATTTTATTTACACCAACGGCCACCAAATGACCTTCACACAAATGAGTAATTAATGAATAAATTTGAGGACACCATAAGGTAGCATGTGTATACTACCAACTAAAGATATGATTTAATGTTGGTTTCAAATCAACCATTAATTCAAACCAAGCTATCATCCCACCAAATCTAAGAGAAAGCACTAATGTCTTACCAACCTTCTATAAATTCAACCAGTGTCACCACTTTTCATCATTAAGAAGCATCCAATATGGTGAGCACTCAGAGTGATGGAAATTCTACAAATGATTTCATCATTTTGGAAGAGATTGAATGCATTCTATTGTTCAAGTACATATTGGATCAACTGAAGGAAGTATTTGTGATACAAAGCAAGGTGGAAGAAGAAGTGCTTCTTGGCATACTAGGAAAAATGTTTATGAGCCAGGCACATGTACAAAACACCACCATGTTAGAACATTTTGTGTACATAGTCATCAGGACCTCTGGTCACTGCAACTAGGGTGAAAGAGCATTAGAATGTCTGGGGAGGCCTAAATTTCATCATCATGTCAATGTAGCTATTGTTGGGCTCAGTCACTATCCTCATAGTGGACTAGTAGGCAATGCCATTTGTATAGCATTGACTCTTCAAAATGAGACCGTGAAGGAAGCGGTTGCTCTTCTTTGAGCAAGAATTGTGAGGAATGATATGGGGCTCTTTGCCCAATTCCTATAATCACATAATAACTTGCTATCCCTTGCTCAGCTTGAACGCCTCCAAACTATGATTGAGGGCATCCAAGTCTTGATGTTTTCTTTGTGTGTTTGAACAAGAATATCTCTTTTTGCTTTTATTATCGATATCTACTGGGTAATCATATCACCCAATTTTGTAGTGCCAATGTGATGTATACACACACACACATATATAATATCTTTTTCTATCTCTATGTTACTATATGCATGCATTTGTTTATTTTATTGTTTAGATTAAATATAACTTTCTTCATGTAATGCATTGATTTTGTAAATCAATACTCACTGCTCTTCATTAACTAATTGAAAGCACTTCCAAGCAGGAAAATGGATTGTTCATTGAACTTGACAAAACATGCTTAGGTTTCAAAGACTTTGAGGAATGTCGCCAATAACATAACTTGTAACATAAGCTAATGGATGACCCTTAACAAATGAAAAATCATCATGTGGGTAAGGATATTGTCATAAAACACTACCTAGCCAAAGAAATAACAATACAGGTGGTAAATCGGGTGGTTAGAAAAACTAATAAAAATCCTGCCCGAGTTCGAGATGTACAACAAAACATTGCCTAAACATAAATTTCAATAAATGACTAAGGCATATAAGGTGAGATAGCTATAAAAAAGGGAAGGTTCATGTTTATGAGTAATAGTGGCTCTGATTGGGGACAAAAATTGCAAAGGATGTAGAGAACCTAGTGTATATTTATGACTAGTCTTTATCCATTGGGTACAGAGTTAGGATGAGAAGGAACACAAACAACAAGCGAAAAATGAACACACAAAAATTGCATCTATTTACAAGGTAGGACCAACCTTCTAGAGATGGGAAGGAAAGGTAAAGAAATCATACAAACATGTTCACTGGCTGAGAGAATAATAACCCACTCCTAAAAAGACCCACTTTTCTGAAAAGCCTTCAAAGCAAATCAAGAAATATAAATGCCCCAACATTAATATAGAAGAAGGTGCAACCACTGTCAAATAATCCTCCAAAAATCCATTTTCCATTAAAAAATTCTTTCTTCTACCATTCAATTGACACCAGGCCCTCCCTTATCACTTTTTTTTCATTATGAAAACTTGTCAAACCAAATGTATCAAATTCTAGGGAGGAGGAAAAACTTGGCATATCATCCCTCTCTTCCTTTGATGAGGGATTAATAATTTCCCAGATGTTCTCATGGTTATAACCATCATCTATCATTGAAGAACCCAATTTTGATTCAGGCATAGATAGGTCAGCAACAAAATCCTTAAAGGGAGGATTATCATATACAACAAACTCATTAAAAACAAATAGAGGATTGGCATTGATTGACCACTTCATCTTTTCCTGAGAAGTACCATATGTGAGACCTCCATTTTCCCCCAGAAAAAAGGCACGTTGTCTCATCCACCGCTTCTTTGAAGGAGAAAGCTTCGTATTTAGGGAAAAAAAAGGGATTTTGACACCAACTCCTTTAAATCAGCCTTAGAAGAGAAAGATTCATTCTTGGAGTGAAAGGGAGTGATGATTGGCATTCTCTTTTGTGGCATATCATCTTCATCAGCACTAGATAAACTAAGCTTGCTCTCATCCTCAAATGAGGTATATAAATTGAAGGTCTAATTATTGCAATATTGGTCTTGCCCTTTGTTACCCCAAAATTTGAACTTGAAAAATTTCAATTTTTTGGTGCACTCCTTCACACACCCTTGGGCCTGCCGAACCACAAAAATAATTAATTTTCAGAATCTATGCAAGCTGGTTTGAATTCCTCTCATGGGCGTGATCCTAACACTATTTCACCTAATCTGGCCAACACTCATGCCCAAATGCTCTAACATGTGCAATATTTTTAGCTTCACTTTTCCTAGCCTGCAATTCACAAACATGGCCAAAATCCAATTTCTATGCTACTGGAGGGTAAAAGCTTCCTTGTTTTTGCTCAAAGGTGCGTAATCTTCTTGCTGTCCAAATTTTGTGAAAATCGGAGCCATTATGTGGAAGATATGTGGGTTTTTTGTTTTCAGCCAATACACGGTTTCAAAGTTTTCAATTTTGAAGCTCAGGTTAAATTCATTAGAGCATTATAAAGTTGGATATTTTCCAAAGTTAGTAAAGGTGAAATAATTTTTAAGAAGGCATGGTTATGAAGTTTATATTTTAGAATAAATGCCTTTATCTAAGGAGGGCCCCACCAATTCTTTGAGTGTCGGGAGTTTTTCAAGTTTTGAAACCACATAAAGCCCGACATTTATAAATTTCATAGCTTAAGAACTATGAGGAGGTTAGAGAGTTGGGAGTTTTTATAACTCCCGAACTCTAAACAAAGTTCTAAAGTTCTTAACTTCCTTAATGACCCGACTCCTCTTTATTGTTGGGGGTTTCTAAGGTTCTCGAACATCTTCATTGGCCAACATCATTGAAGATTCCATAGCACTATTTGCTCGCTATGCAAGGAAGAACCTAGTGAAATGATGGGACATTGTGATATATCAAAATGGATTCACATTGATCCCATTGAAGATAAATGCAACCATAGGGTAAAGATAAATTCTGCAATCTTTTTCAGCACCCTCCATACTCATGGATTGTTTAATGATTGATCTCAAAGAAATATCTTGTCATGGCATGTCGTGGCATTGTAAGATGATCATAGGAGATGCAGAAAAAATAGTGGATGGATAGACAAGGTTTGTGGACAGTTTGATAGATACCTTAGATAGATGTCATCTCACATGGTGCGACAGTCACAAGAGACCCACAAAATGGATTTGTTTAAAATTTTTAGAAACTAAAATGCTCTGACAGTCTTGTATTCACGATGTGCAAGCATAGACATGACATGTAAATTGTTTGGCCTGATGCATATGGTTTGAAAGTTTGTAAAAGGGTTGATAGCCCGATGTGGAAACATAGACTCGACACATGGGTTGTTTGAAAATGAGGCTCCATACTCCATCATGTTTGGACCAGACAAATGTTGAGCTACCAATAAAGCACACTTCATTTATAAGTATAAGAATCCTAAGTCTAGGGAGTATATCAGACACCATCTCAAGTACCCTCCATTCATTCCATCTGATAAGTTGATCCATGTTTATACATCCATTATCAAGCCTGATAATGAATTGAGGATTTTGATAGATGAAGAGTGGGAGGCACCTAGTTGTGTTGAATGGAGAGTTCCATCTGGATATTCTATCATTGTATCCATAGCTAATGCTACTCAAGTTTTTCTTCCTACTGAAGGGGGAAATCTTGTTTACTTGGAAATTGGAGAATGGTCCCTAACTGAGGCCAAACATTTGGAGATTGAATATGATGTATCTTTCCTTGATATAAATCCTATTGGTGACAATCGACTACGCAATGAGTTGGTTGTTGTTGGATCATGGAAAGAACATAGTATCAAGATTTTCTCTCTTCCTAATTTAGACTTGATTACAAGTAGGAACCTTGGGGAAGATGTACCACCTTGGTCTATCCTCCTATGTCAATTTGAATGGATTTTGACTTACTATGTGGGCTTGGAGATGGAAACTTGTTTAGTTATGTATTGCTTATGAGCAGTGGAGATTTACTTGATAAGAAGATATCATTGGGTACAAAACCTATTACTCTTCAGACATTTTCCTTGAAAAACACAACACATGTTTTTGCAGTATTAGATAGGCCAATAGTTATATATAGTAGAACAAGACCAGTTTGGGAAGTATACTTGTAACAAGTCTGTGCCAGCTAATGTTTCAAGACATGTTATATTTGGAAAAATTCACAATGACCAAGGGTGTGATGTTTCAAAAAACCCTCATAGTAATAGTGCCTATTTAAGGTACAATTTATCTGGGAGTAGGTTGGACTTCAAAGAGTCTCAAAAGGCCTTAAATTCATGGGATATTGATGCATTTTCTAAACACACAAAATATGGAACTGGTGTGCTATGGTGACCTTGACACCTAAGAAGTATTTGACAAAGTGGTATGATTTTCACATCCTTGAATTACAAACTATGGAATGGTCACAACCAAAAATATAAGGTAGTCTTCCTACCTATTGAGTTGGTCATACAGGTGTCACAGTTGGTGAAAATTGGTACATTGAGGGTGGAGGTGATAACAAGAGTGGTGTATCTAATATTGTGGTTCTAAATATGTCTATAGCCTTGAGCCTACCACCTACAATGGTAAATGAATCATTGTTGCCTGTGGTGGATACAATGGAGATAGTCAACTTGCTACTATTGGTGCCATGAATATTGATACTCATATTTCATTTCCTAGACAAGGTTCTTCTAAAAACTGGTGCATAATAGCTTTTCTAGAAGAATATAAATCATTGGTACCAAAATTTCTAGTAGAGACAATGCCTACAATTTCTGCAAGCTTTATTGCTCATATTGACATTGTAATTGGGAAGCCCAATCTAGAATGAAGACTTCAATGGGAGGTCACATGTCACCTGCTAATGATAATTATGGAAAAAAGAACTTGACATTTGCAGAACATAGAATTAATTTATGCAAGATTTCATGTGAAGATTTGACATAGATATAATGGTGGATCCATGGGAATGCTACCACAAAAGGCCGGAGAAGTCTTTGACTCAATAAGCGACATTTCATTGAAATAGAATATAGTGATTTTCCTTGATCAATGCATATGACACTATAGAATGCTGGGAAGAGGCTTTGAAACTACTACAGTTAGTGGAATGTAATACATTTAATATAGCCATAGCAAACTTTATGAACGCAGGAATGTATGATAAGGTTTTATGCATACAGAGGCATATAAAAGGTAGGAGCCACATTATTAACATAAGTCAAGTGATGAAAGCACCAAATGAAAAATAAAAATCACTATAAAGAAGCTGAAAGGTTTCTAAAGGAAGTTATAAAAGATGATCGAATGGGAAATCAAAAAGTCATATGTTGCAAGAAAATGAGAGAATTTTCATGTATTTTCCAAGAGACAGTTACGCAAATTGAAAATTTTCCTAGGGACTTACAAATATGTGACTTGTAGATTATAAAGGGATCTTTTTTTTATCTTTTTCTAGATATTTGAAAAGGGTAGAACAATTTAGTTTTCTTTTCACATAGTTTCACTATACAAGGTGGAGTCTGTGAACTCTATTTTGACATTGGAGAATAAAGGGGATATCTTCACATATGTGTATTTGTTTATGTCTTCTTTAAATTGCAAACAAAATTTGTGTCACTATGGTTACTCTTCAGTGTTTATTTCTGTTATATGGAACTGTGTATGTGTTAATTTCTAGAACTTTGAATTCAAATTGACTCATCTATTGAGAAGGGATCTGTTGTTCATTCTTTCTTGAGTATTATTTGTGGGTGTGGGATAAATGAACTATGTGTCAATTGTCTACATTCACTCTTTTCTCATTTAATCTTTCACATCTATTTCATGGCTATGGGTAGATGGTAGTTTACCTTTTCTACTTTCTGGTCAAAAGCATACCCAACATTTCTATTCATTGCATACTATTAAAGGTAGTTGTGCCTTGTAAAATAAGTAGAGAGAACTTGCACATACCATTGCAAGTGACTCAATTCTTGGTTAGGCTATCACTATTTTTGGAAAATAGAGTATAAATTAAAGTGGAAATTCTGTCAACCAACACCCTTCATTAAACTATTGCATGTGGCCAAAAACTGTCAGATTAATTGTTATCACTTGAAGTTGCACCCTTGTTGAACCTGATGTTCAACACCTCAGTGTAACATGGGAAGACCTCCAAAGCTATGGGTCACTTATAGACAGAGGTCAACATCCAGAGAAGGCTGACTTCCTTTGGTGTCACCTAAACTACTAATTTTTGTAAAGGAAAAGGTAGAAGAAGTGCATAAAAATAAAACTAAATACTATGGTGATACACCGAACTGATAAGAAATCATGAAATTAAAACAAGATGAACATACACTAGAAAACTAATGGTAGCTATTTCATTTACTCAACATAACCTCTTTGAACTTATGAATCATTCTTAAAAAGGCTTGATCTACATACATATTTCAAGAAGGAAAGATGAATTTCACAGCTTTAAAGTATGAATGCAGACTTAGAAAAGCGCAGTTGAAAACTTGCATAATCTAAAAATACAAAAATGAGAGTAGTCTGAACACTAACATTGGCTTCCAAGGTAAACTCTATGTTTTATATTCCAGAATCGAAATGAGTTACAAAGAATACATCAGATGAGAAAGGATTGTTAAAAATCACTAACTCTTGAGAATGCATAATCTGAACTCTTTTACAAAGAGGCAAAAAATGCCCTATATACAAAAGATGTCAGCCCCTTAGGGCTTACAAAAAATATCAGTCTTTAGAAATATTTTCCCTTAGATCTTTTCGAATGAAGTTAATGTTGCATTCAAGTGTATCCCTGCTATCCATGTTAGTGTGAAAAGATCGCCCTCAGGAGAAGCCTTCAGATCTTTTGCAACCACAGTATTAACTTCATGGCCTCCGTGTCCACCCTCGAACTTCCTTGCCAAACTGCCTTGAATGCCCTGAGGTATTATCATTAATGTCTACTGACCCTCACCAGTTGAAATCCCAGTTGTCCTAGCGGTCTCCAACCTTCTGTTTATCGACGACACCTCTTGGATATTGAACTGATTCATCGCTCTATTCTCAGAGCAGATCCACATTGCTTATGTTCCAATGATCTTCTTCACAGGGTTCAAACTGCCATGACTCTCCTGTAGCCTCCTCCAATTGGCTGAATAGATGCCACACAAGATTTCTCAGGCGGTCAAAAGTTCTTCCTGTAGAATCGCATGTCGGTGAGACATTGGTCGTGTCTCCCCGATGCGATTATGCCCTTCAGTAGTTATCGGCATAGCTCACAACCATCAACAAGAGTTCATATTGAGTTGCAAAAGTCATGCCGATGTCAAAAATTGTTGCCTAGACTATCACTATTGGCCAGAGGTCTCATCAAAGCCCATAACAGATCCATCGCTATCGACAAGACACCACCAAGTCGGCGGGACTTCATAGCGAACTCCTCTATTCTCCCTGAGCTCACTTCATTTTGACAAGACCCTACATGGGTTGGTAAGATGTTACACCATGGAATTTCATTTCGGCGAGACCTCACCTAGTCGGTGAGAGTTCACATCGATGATGCCTTGCTCCGGTGAGGACTCTTATTGAGCTCCCTTTGTTTTAGTCAAGGAGACATTGCTTGGTCGGTGAGACCTCTCGTCGAGCTCACAACTTTTTCCGAGACTTCCCCATGTTGGTAGGACATCTCCCCAAACTCATCATCTTATACTGAAGGCACCATCCTTTCGGTGAGACATGATGTGGTCACTGAGATGTCACAACGATGCCCACCTTTTCTCCTCGCTGACATATCTTTTCACCGAGACTTTTGCTAGTCGCCAAGACATCTCCCCAAGCTCCTACTCTTCAGCGAGACCCCTGGCCTTTGGCAAGACATTACGCCGAAGGAAAAACCCTTCTATGAGACCTCCTTCACCATCGGTGAGACCTTGTTTGGTCGCCGAGACATCACGGAGAACTCAAATCCTTCGTCGAGCTCACCACTCCATGTCGGAAAGACCTCATTGGGTCGGCAAGACTTCTCAGTGAGATGACAATCTTTTGGTGAGCTGAGACCATTTCAGGGAGACCCTCATGTGTCGATGAGACATTATGCCAAAGGCAATCCCCTTCGGCGATACTTTACACAGTCAGAGAGACATTACCCTGACCGAAATCATTCCCCCGATGCCACCCTTGTGAAAAACTATCGGCATGACCTCCCTCCAAGCGGAGAGATACATGAAGACTCATGGCGACCCGAATGTCCTGGCGACAGGTGTATTAAACCAAGTAGAACGCACTGCTAGTCGGCAAGACAATAGGAGGGTCTTGCCGACTTTCTTCTCTGATGAGTTTTTTGCACCAAAACTGCTCAAGGCATGCCTTCCAATAGACCTCCTTGTGAAATATCCTCAGGTGCATGATCTAACCCTTGATGTGAATTCCCCATTTGTCCTTTATGAACACCTAAAACACAATTTGTCCTACCTGATGAGCCCGTA
Organism: Sequoia sempervirens; assembly: GCA_007258455.2. Classification (NCBI taxonomy): domain Eukaryota; kingdom Viridiplantae; phylum Streptophyta; class Pinopsida; order Cupressales; family Cupressaceae; genus Sequoia; species Sequoia sempervirens. Next base: position 197,252,637 of record VDFB02058242.1, on the reverse strand, counting down.
GGTGAAAATTGGGCAACATTAATATCTTCAGCGGTCAGGTGAGGAGACTCTACCTCTTCATGGAATTTGATCAGGAATTCAGGAGATGGCTTGCAACTAACCTTAGGCTTCACACTGTTACCTAGTTTATGTTTTCCCATAGCTATAAAATCATCCTCAACACTTATTGCTTCTAATTGAGCTCTTTCAATTCCTTGAATTTTATCTCTTTTACGGATCAATTGAATATTAGGAACCAGAGCAGAAATAAATATGTGAAACTGGATCTCCTCAGTGGGTCTTTCTGGAACAGGAATTCGTTGAATCAACCGATTGAAATAGTATAAAAAATCCCTCATTGTTTTAGCCTTATCCTTCATGATTTGAAAAAAATTCATAGGGTGGCTACAATATTGATTGGAATTTTATAACGTTGGAGAAAATTTGTTTTAAGAATATTCCATCCCATGATGCTTCCCTTTTCAAGTCCCCTGTACCATTTTGTCGCCTTCTCAAATAAGTTGTCAATAAAGATTCTTAGAAAAACATATTCTTCTTGAATTTCCAAAACCCCACTTACTACAATCATAGCCAGGATGTGTTCTTTAGGATCTTGTTCATTTTGACCAAAAAGTTTAGGGAACTATTTTCGGGAACCATTGGGTAAGTCATGATATTGTGACAAGACAAGAGGACCAACATGATTACACCAAAGATTCAAGGCCATGGATGATTAGATTCACCAAATCACAAGGGAGTAAAAAGAATAGGAAAGAAAATTATTGAGTTAATTTATGGGTGGTGGACGAGCCGAAGGTGGATTCCCAGGTTGATGAAGGGGTGGGCCCCGCAAATGATAGAATGAGTAATTAGGCTGACGATCAGGATGATGGGGAGGATTGTTGTAGTACACGAATACCAACCTCGAAGGACATTCTACTATAGGTGTAGGTGGGTGTTGGGCCAAATCTTCCTCTTCTTCCAAGGCAAGATTTTCTCGCATATAATCTATTGTGTTCCTCTTGTATCTCTAGGCGAGCGTATTCAATTGTGAAATGATGTCTTCTTGTTATGCTTCTACCCAATCTAAATTTGGTTGCAAAATAGGAAACACATCATTATGAGGAAGTACCATCTTGTCACATGACATGAAAGATAAATATTTTCAATCAATTCGATATCCCCAATGGAGTTGCCAAAAATATGTTAGTGAATGAAATTTCCACTTGAAACAATACAACAATTTGACTCTAGTTCACCCATAAAGCACTTAAATGATTGCTAACAACTCTATAAATGTCGTAATTGAATTTGCGAATTTCCTCTAAATTTTGGAGGTACAAATCCCTCTTATGATCTTTAATGAATTGAAAAGATTGAAAATAAAACTAGGGTGTGCTTTTAACTAGAAAGTAGTAAGTTTCAGATGTCAGTTCATAAATATGAGAGTAACACAGATGTGAAAGAAAAAGGCCATAATTAATCAATGCAAAGATTGAAAAACCTATGACTGATATAACATGATGGATAGTTCATACTATAATAAATGGACGTTGTCAAGTGCATCTCACAAAGAAGATATAACTCTAACACACAAGATACAAAGATCAGTACGCTATGCATCTCATTCAATCCATAATTCAGGGATTACGAATCTTTACAATATGAATGAATTAATATCAAATTCCTCCTCAAAAGTACAACCAAGTTCCTTCTTCTGAGAGAGATAGGAAAGACCCCTTCTCCTTCAGCTTAATCATATATATAGCTAAATCATTCCCTCAAACTGATGCTAAATTTTTTACTAAATCTGGCATCTTCTTGTCTTCCATTGTCTTTTTAGAGACTACTAAAGATCAATCAAAATAATTAATCTAGGAAATGAAAGGGCATCGAGCAAGAAAACTGATCTTATTTACACCAATGACCACTGAATGACCTTCACACAAATGGGTAATTAATGAAGCATTTGGAGAATACCATAAGGTAGCACATGTATACTTCCAACTAAAGATATGATTTAATGTTGGTTTCAAATCAACCATTAATTCAAACCAAGATATCATCCCACTAAATCTAAGAGAAAGCACCAATGTCCAACCAACCTTCTATTAATTAGACTAGCATCACCACTTTTCATCATTCAGAAACATCCAACATGGCAAACACTCAGAGTGATGGCGATTCTGCAAATGATTTCATCATTTTGGAAGAGTTTGAATGTAGCTCATCATTTAGGCACTTGTTAGATCAATTGAAGGAAGTCTTTGTGATACAGAGCAAGGTGTGCTTCATAGCATACTGGGTGAAGCATTTATGAGCCAGGCGCATGTAAAAAACACCACCTTGTTAGAACTTTTTTGTACATGGTCATCAAGACCTCTGGTCACTGTGACTAGGGTGTAAGAGCACTAGAATGTCTAGTGAGGCCTGAAATCCATCATCGTGTCAATGTAGCTATCACTAGGCTTAGTCACTATCCTAAGAGTGGACTGGTAGGTGACGCCATTTATATAGTATCAGCTCTTCAGAACAAGACCGTGGAGGAAGCGGTTGCTCTTTTTCAAGCAGGAATTGTGAGGAATGATATGGGGCTCTTTGCCCAATTCCTGCAATCACATGATAACCTGCTATCCCCTACTCAGCTTGAACACCTCTAGAATGTGATTGAGGGCATCTAAGTCTTGATGTTTTCTCTGTGTTTCTGAACAAGAATATATCTCTTTTTTATTTTATTATTGATATCTACTAGGTAATCGAATCACCCAAATTTGTAGTGCCAATGCGATGTATACACACACAGATATATATATATATATATAAATAAAATATCTTTTACCATCTCTATGTTACTGTATGCATGGATTTTTTTATTTTCTTGTTCAGATTAAATCCTAATTTCTTCATGTAATACACTGATTTTGTAAATCAATACTCAATACTCTCCATTAACTAACTGAAAGTGCTTCCAGGTGGGAAAACGGGTTATTCATTGAACTTGATAAAACACTGCTTAGGTTTCAAAGACTTTAAGGAATGCTTCCCATAACATAACTTGTAACATAAGCTAACAAATGACCCTTAACAAATGAAAACTCATTACATGGGTTAGGATAATGTCATAAAAACATCACCTAGCCAAAGCAATAACAATACAAGTGGTAAATTAGGTGGTTAGAAAAACTAATGAAAACCCCGTCTAAGTTTGAGATGTACAACAAAACACCTCCTAAACAAAAAATTAAGTAAATAAATAAGGCACATAAGGGGAGATAGTTATAAAAAAGGGAAGGTTCATGTTTATGAGTAACACTACTAAAGGACTAAAAATGGATCCAGAGAAGCTGAAGGCAATCTTAGAGGGGCCTACACCGGTAAATATTGGAGAAGTAAGATCATTTCATGGATTATATAGTTTCTACCGGAAGTTTATAATAATTTTTAGTAGTGTTTGTAATCCCATGACAGAGACAATGAGAGGAGATAAGAAATATTTTGAGTGGATGTCCAGAGCACAAAAGAGTTTTGAGTTGTTGAAGAAAAAGGTGACAAAAAAGCTAGTGTTAGCACTACCTGATTTTGACAAAGTATTTCAAGTTGATTATGATGCGAGCAAAAATGCAATAGGAGCAGTATTGAGCCAAGAAGGAAGACCTATAGCCTATTTTAGTGAGAAATTGAATGATTCCAAAAAAAGATACTCAATTTACAATTAGGAATTTTATGATATAGTTCAAGCTTTGAAGAAGTGGATACATTACTTACTACCTAATGAGTTTGTGTTGTACACCAATAATCAAGATTTGTAGTAGTTGAACAGTCAAGAGAAGCTGAATCAAAGACACATGAGATGGGTTGATTTCTTATAGAGTTACACATTTGTGTTGAAGCATAGGAGTGGCAAGTAAAATAAATTTGTAGATGTCCTAATTAGGAGAAGGAATTTGTTGATAGAGATGAGAGTGGAAGTACTGGGATTTGATGGATTAAGGCACATGTATAAAGAAAATATAGATTTCGATGAAGCATGGAAAGCATGTAAGTAACCCGTTGTAACATACTAAAGCCAATGGTTGGACTACTTCATTCAGGAAGGTATGTTGTTTAAAGCAGATCAGTTATACATTCCAAGGAGTTCAACGAGAGAAAATTTGATTAAGGAAAATCATAGTGGAGGTTTAGCAAGACATTTCAGAGTGGATAATACAATAGCTATGGTAAGTGAATATTATTTTTGGCTACATATCTATAAGGATGTAAGGAATTATGTTCAGAATTGTAGGATTTGTTAGGTTGCAAAAGGGAGCAATCAAAATATTGGATTGTATAAACCTTTGACAATATCAGAGAGACCTTGGGAATGATTTGAGCATGGATTTCATATTGGGATTTCCTAGAACACATAGAGGACATGATTCAATAATGGTAGTTGTGGACATTTTTTAAAATAGTGCATTTTATTCCTTGTAAGAACACTAATGATACTATGTATGTGGATGATTTATTTTTCAAGGAGATTGTGAGATTGTGCTGGGTACCTAAGAGTATAGTTCTACATAGAGACACCAAATTTGTTGGATAATTTTGGAGAACACTATTGAAGAAGATGAAGACCGATCTGAAGTTCAGCTCAACATACCACCCATAGACCGATGGACAAACAAAAGGGGTAAATAGAAGCTTAGGTAACTTTTTGATATGTTTGGTTGGAGATAAGACAAGAAATTGGGATATGATTCTACTGCAAGCAGAGTTTTCCTATAATAATTTAGTTAACTGGAGTATAGGGAAGACACCATTTTAGATTGTGATAGGAGCAAGTCCTAGAGGTATTTTAGAGTTAAGAGACATCAATATGGAGAAAAAAAGGAGTGCAAAAGTAGAAGAGTTTGTATATTTCATGGACACATTGCATAAATAGGTCCAAAAACATTTAGAGGACATGAATAAAAAGTATAAGGGGAAGGAAAATGAGCACCAGAGATCTAAGGAATTTTATGTTGGAGATGAAGTAATGGTATATTTGAGGAAGGAGAAGTTTCCAATTGGAACTACAACAAATTGAAGATGAGGAAGTTTGGGACATGTAAGATAAAAAGAAATTTGATTCTAGAAATTCATATGAAGTGGAATTACTAGAGACAATGGGTATATCACATATATTTAATGTTGCAGACATATACGAGTTTCATGAAGGGGATTCAAGTGGTAGTAGCAATGAATTTGATTTGGAGAAGTAGTTACCACATGAAGAATCAAAGGACATTGACCAAATATTGGATACCAAAACTGGAAGGAGTACAGGAGCAAGTAGTACAAGGAATACCTTGTGAAGTGGAAGGGAAGACCAGTAGAGGATTCATAATGGATATCTCAGGCTAGGGTGGACCATTTTAGTTTCCATCTTAGCCCCAAAATGTGAGGGACTCACTTTGCTTCCAACCCTGAGTGTCTGATGCAAGAGCATCCCTAGTTGTAAAGTAATCTTGCATCAACCAAAATAGTTTTATTCTTGCATTACATTTAGTAGTAGTTTCATTTGTTTTCTTTGTATTTCATTGCATTACTATTTCTCAGCTCGTCACACAAGATATAACACCTATACATGGACACCTATAACATATCCAAACTTTAGATCATTTGCACTTTCCTATTAGAAGTTGTTGCTCTCAGAACTTCATTGTATTTTCCAAACCAAGCATTGAGGCCGACCTAGCTCAGTTTATTAGTATGAACCTATTTCCAGAGGGTGTGGACCTAAATGGAATATCATTGTAGCATCTTGGGTTCATTGGGGCCTATCTTGGAGATTCACAAGCTACATCTTCTCACGTGGAGTTATCCACTCATGTTTTGAGGCCAACCTTCTTGTTTCATCTTCTTATTAGGCTATTAACCCCTATGGCTAACATTGATCTATTTGGGAGCTTGAGAAGTATACATACATGAGCATTGTAATCATTTGGAGGGGAAAGAGGTAGTGAATCATCAAGAATTAGCACTTAGTTTAGTCCTTAGTCGTAAGTTCCTATTTCACAATAACCCTTTGGGGGAATGTAAGAAGGTCTACTAGCAAGTTGTGTGTTTGTAAGCCTTTAAGGAAGGCCTGTGAGCCTAGATGCTCATCCAAGTGGCCAATATTACATGTAAGCATTCTATGTTAATGAATAATCTTGTGTTTGCATATGTTATTGGTGTTAATTTTGTTGTGTTGAATCTTTGCTGCATGGTCTAAACAATTCCTTTTGGAACCCTCCTACCATGAATTCACCACCTTTACGAGTGGGAAAAGTAACTCTGCACAGACAATTTTGATTAGCTCATTCTTTTTTCAAATCGGGTCAATCGTTTCAAATCTGTTTGACCTCGCCAATGCCATTTGATCAAGCTACTCGATTGAACATCAATGACCAATATCTAATTCTAATGAATGGATAGATTTATATTCTAGTTCGCACAAGCCTCTAGTAATAGGCCCCTTTCTAAATTTTCTTAGCTTTAGGTATGTTACTAAAGGTCTCGACTTCTCTATTGACTATGGTAGAAAATGACTGTTGATGCTTCTCACCTTGTGCAGTGTGTGCTTGTGAATTGTGGTATAAATTATACCTATGTAACATCAGTAGGTGATCTATGTATTTCCTCTACTAAGTCGTGTGTAGAACTTTTACTTTCTATGGTTGAATTGTCAGGTGAAGGCTCAAATTGTTGAATTAATGAAAGGAAATTATCCTTCTATAGTGGTTTCTTATATAGCTTTATTTTGTGTCCATTAACTAGTAAGGAGAACTTGACTTCATCAATTTTATGTAGTTGTACTGCTCCATTCGGAAACACTTGTTTGATTTCATACAGACCAATCCACCTTGTTTGTAAATTTCCCTTATAGTCCTAATATGTTGAGTCATAGAGTAGAGCCTAATCACCTACACTAGATTCCTTGGTTTTGATGAATTGATCATGCCGAACGATTCTTTGATTCTAAAAAAAATTAGTGTGGTGTATGGCTTCTATTCTAACTTCATCAAGTGCATTGAGGTTGTGTAATCTCTCTTGCTGTGCTATTGATAAGTCCATGCCTAATTGAATAACTTTTCTCAATGTTTTATACTCAAATTCAATAAGAAGTACTACTTTCTTTCCATACACATATTCATATGATGTAAATCATGTTGTGGTTTCCCAAGTTGTCCTATAGGCCCAAACTACCTCAACTAACATGGCTTCCTAATCTTTCCTATGAATTTGTACTATCTTTGTTAGAATTTTTTCAATCTCCCTATTTGTTACTTCCACTTGTCCATTAGCTTGAGGGTGGTAAGGTGTAGACTTCCTATTTTTGATCTCATACTCTTGAACCAATTTTGTGATTAGCTTTGATAGAAACTAGGGTCCTCAGTTTGTGACAATTTCCCATGGAACTCCATATATTGTAAATATGTCCTCATAGAGAAACTTTTCCACATTACCATCCCTAAAAAAATGTAAAGCCTTAACCTCCACCCACTTTGTAAGGTATTTTATGTAATACCAGTATGTACTCCTTATTGTTGGATATTGGTGATATTAGGCCAATAAAATCTAATCCCCATTTATCAAATGGTGTTATTGCTAACTGTGGCTACAATGGCATTTCATCTAGTTTTGTTGGTCATCCCATTCTTTGAAACCTATCATATCCCCTTGTGTACTTTATTGCATCCTTATGAAGAGTTGGAGAATAATAGCTAGTGGTGAGAATCATAAGAGCTATTCTCTTTGTTGCAAAGTGTCCCCAACAGGGCTCATCATGGCAGGCTATGAGAATGTCATATACTTAGAAATAGAAGCAATCATTGGAGTGTTCAATTGTGATTCATCAAAGAATTTAATAAGATGATGGAGGAAATAATAAGTTCATAGTAATCAAGAAACTAATGTGACTATTTGCATAGAGCACATCTCTGTCATGTTGTTTAAACAAAGTTGCAAACCTATTTGTCTTCTGTCTTTTTTAGTTATAATTTCAGTTACAAATACTTTGTCTCTCTATTTTGAAGAAGAGTGGACATCTTAATTTAATTTCTATTTTCAATCCTTATGCAAATAAACATCCTCTCAAACCTATATAGTTGGATTGGTGGTTGAGGAGTAGATCTAGTTGGAAGATATATTTTTGATAGTTATAGTTTTGTTTCATAGACAATATCTTTGTTAGTTTTCTACTATGCATTCTTGAATGAAAAATCTGTGAAGATTCTTGTCAAATTGTAGATTTCAGTTATATGCAATAAACATGTTCCAGTTTACTATTATGATTAGTTGAATCAAGTAGCACATATTTGGCTTCTCCTGTGGGCACAACAACTTGAGCAAGGGCCACTCAAGGTACTATTCACCCACCTTAATTTCCACTGTTAAAATAGATGTTTACATTACTACATTCATTTCAATAGATTCTTCATTACATGCATGTTAATGATATTTAGTATCATGATTTGAGTTTTATGATGCACCATTGAGTCGTCACCCAAAGTGATTGAAGTAGTTAGAAGTAAGAATTAGAAGTGCTATCTAAATTGCAGAGTTCGGGTTTAACAATTAACAATTATAGTGTTAAGCCAAAGGTACCTACAACATCAGTAGTAGATTAAGTTACTTCCCCTATTTTGCAATTTGTGCTTTAATTTTCTTTTCTAGCCTTTACTATTTTCCTACACATGTGTAAACCATATACTTAATGATATAGGCTGTGTAGAGTCTGTGAACGCACATACAATGCCAATATCATCAAAATTTTATGAAGCCTTGGTTGATAATTTAATGGATTCTTTGCAAGGGTTTAGTGGACTGTTCAATTAGGAACATTTCCTCTAAATTTTGTTTCTAACACCAAGTTGACTGGACATTAGTGAGGCCTCACATATTTGAAATTGTTTCCAAGGATGGTGCTACATTCAAGATTCTCCTATGTTATTTCAAGCTTTCATAGTTAGAATTTTGTCTTCAAAACTAGGGTAATTGGGATTTACTTAGCAATACAAAAAATGCTTTACTAACAATGTGCAGGATCTGTTGATCCAAAGAGTCACAATTCCCTTAATTACCCTTAGTTGGGGGGAATGACGAGCCTAATTAATACCTATTTTTCTCTTGTTTAGTTCATATCTTTTAAAAACCTTAAGATGCATATTCCATATACATTCCTAAAATTATATACCTTTTATATATTTTATGCCATCCAAACCAAACATTGATGAGTGGAAATATGATTATGATATGATGATGTTTGCATGGATGAATGAGTGAATGTGTATGAAATTCATATAAATTTGTGTTTAATTCATGATTGTTAATGGTATGTATGCTTTAGATGAAACTAACTCCTTGCAGCCAAAAGTATTGAAACCCGTAGCAACTAGAGAACTAACTATAACTCCAAATGGCCACCCCAACAATACCAATGAAAACCCCAATGGTAAAGAGGCCATAAATGGCAAAACCAAAACATGAATTATCAATAGACACATCAACCCTTGCAATCACAATAGCAAGCCATTATGCCAAATCCAACAAACCCAACACCACAACCACCTAGAGCACCTCAACTTCCAACACAACCTACACATAACCCCAATAACATCCCTATTTAACATGCCTACACTAATGAAGTTGTTTAATACCCTACTTATGGGGTAGAGGTGAGTGATGTTCACCTCAAATCAAGGAAAACTTTGGCTGGGCCTTCCTCCCATCAACTCACTGAATTGATTAATGAATAACCCCCAACAAATACCTTGTACAACCATTCAAAACTAAAAAATATATTGTCTATGAAACAACACTATAACTATCAAAATATATATCTTCCAACTAGATCTACTTCTCAACAACCGATCCAACTATATAGGTTTGGGAGGAGGTTTATTTGCATAAGGATTGAAAATAGAAATTAAATGAATATTTCCTCTCTCCTTCAAAATAGAGAGACAAATGCTATAACTAAAAAATATATAAGAAGAAAAATAGGTTTGAAACTTTATTTTAATGGCATGATAGAGACATGCTCTATGCAAACAGTCATGTCAGTTTCATGATTACTACAAACTTCTTCTTTCCTCCATCATCTTATTCAATGATTTGATGACTCAAAATTGACCACTCCAATGACCACTTCTATTTCTGAGACTTCTATTTCCAATGAAGGGGAATGGAAAGTGGTCCTTCCTATTAAATGAAAAATAAAACTAAGAGGGTGGGTGAATCATTTGTATCAAATTAAATCATCAAAACCCTTAATAGTAATCATATCCACACACATTCATTAAATCCTTAATCTTTTATAATATTTAAACATGAAAATCATATAATAGAAACTGAAAAAACCAACACCATACACAAGAGAACACCATATTTACATGGAAAACCCAATGAGAGAAAAATTATAGTGAGGATTAGCTCATAATATAAGTAATTGGAAAATCGGTACAAGGGGTCACTACCAAAATAGGACGCATTGTCTAAAAAGGATCATAGCTAGGGCTTATTACCATAGAAAGAAAAAGAAGATATAAGAGAAATGTTACATAGAGAATAGCTTCTCAATGCAATAGAGAATCCACCATAATAGTTCTAACACTTTTGTAGTCTTATTTGAATGATTGCATACACTTTCAGCTCATTGCATTCAGAAGTCCAACACTTTGAAGTTTGCACTTCTGTAATAAAACTTGCACTCTACTCTTCAAAAATTTGTATCACTTACATCAAACCCATCTATTCTTTCTATCTTCACAACCTTCAACATATCGACTCATACTTATACCATCCTCAACCTTGAAAAATTTCTCAAAGGTCAGTAATACATGCTTCACACTTTGCAATTTCAAATTAGGTTGACACTAAACATTCTTGCAATGGATAGGAAGGAAAGTGGACCGAAACAACACTTAACTAGGACCCAAATTAAATCTCACATGCCACACTATGCCTTCATTAACACTTGAACATATTTGAATGTAGTGTAAACACTAGGTCGACCGTTACTTGTGAAAACACATTAAACTTTGAATTACATGCTTCCTTTGATCAATCTAAAACTTTGAGACAACAAACTTCACCTGAATCGGATCCAAGAACATCCTAGAAACTAACAAACTTCTTCACAACAAATCTCACCTAAAGATTATAAACGTACTATTTATCCAGATAATACTACCATACATTGCAATACTCTGTAACTTAGAAGACCTTCCTCTGATATGCCTAACCACAAATCCTCTTGACACATACAAGAGAAAAACACCATCAAATCTCCTTGAAAACCACAAGTCCTGAAAAACAACAGTAGAGAAATGCGAAGAAAATATATTTCTCCCAAACACCATTCACACACTGGTGAACACAACTTCCTTTGATCATCAATCCAAAAGCCAAAATTATGGATATAGAAACTCTGAACATCTCTAACCAACATATCCAAACCAAAAAATAGAATCTTCACCCTAGAAGAAATGCAAGGCAAAACTAGAACACCTCTGTAACACCCCATTTCCTTATTTTATCAATTTTCTCAGTATCCTTGACATCTGACCCATAAATAGAAGCTTATCAAAGCAACAATCTCTTCTCAACCAATGCACTACTATCATTAATGACAACACTAGCTTGTTGACATCAATGACAACACCTTTATACTTGCAATAATCTCCCAATTTGTCATTGATGGAAACACAAGATGTGAAAAACCATCAAAGACACAACAAATATGAACATACTTATTTCCTTTTCTCTTTCTCCCCCTTTCATGACTATCTCATTACATATTCTCTCTTTCATGATTTTCTTTCACTTTCTCTCCCCTTGTGTAGATAGAATTTTTCACATGATTCTTTCTCTCCCCTTTGACATCAATGGAAAATGATAAGATTTTTTGCATTGTTCTCCCCCTTTGACATAGAACTAATATACTCATAACTATTCAGAACACCCCCCCTTAGGAGTACACACCAATCAACTCAACAACCTCTACATCATGACAACATAAACTTCATATTTCAACAATGTTACTACCTACTCCCCCTGAGAGGTAGCCACCAACATCAGCCTGGAAAAAGAATGAATCCATAAATCCACTGGATTGATGCATCTCCATATGCATCTAGTTCAACGAAGGATCAAAAATAACCCCTAACTTCTCTCGAAGATACTCAAAAGTATCCTTAGGAAGATCCTTGGTAAATATATCAAAAATTTGATACTTTGTAGGTACATATTCAAGCTTCACCTCATTCTCCACAACTTTCTCTCTCAAAAAGTGATACTTGATTTATATGTGATTTGTCCTTGAATGCATCACTAATTTTTTTGAAATGTTAATTACACTTTTATTATCACAAAAGATAGAAATAGGTTCATCATACACTACTTTGATATCCTTCAATGTCTATCTCATCCATAATACTTATGTGTAGCAAGATGCAACTACAATATACTTAGCCTCTATAGTAGATAAATAAATAAAATCTTGTTTCTTTCTTAGCCATGCCACCAATCTATACACAAGAAAGAATGCACCACCACTTTTACTTTTCATATCATCAACACATCTAGCCCAATCTACATCTGTGTATGCACTTAATGTGAAATTAGTATCCTTAGGATACCATAAGCCATAATCCAAAGTGACTTTTAAATATCTGAATATCCTCTTTACTACGATAATATGTGACTCTTTAGGATCTTCTTGAAATCTAGCCATAAGACAAATAGTTTGCATGATATCTGATCTAATATCAGTTAAATATAGTATTCCACCAACCATAGATCTGTACTTGCTCTGATCAACCTTAGGTGATTCATCATCCTTGCTCAATTTTCAACCAATCACCATAGGAGTGCATACTAGTTTGGATTCATACATTCTAAACTTCTTCAACATCTCTTTAACATATTTTGATTGTGAAATGAATATTCCTTTATTTGTTTGATTGATTTGTAGCCCATGGAAGAAATTCATCTCCCTAAACATAGACATCTCAAACTCTTTCCAACACATGTCTTCATTTTCTCCAAAGATAATTTCATCCACATACAGAACCACTATCAAAATTCTATCTTCTTGAATTTTAATGTAAATATTACTATCTATGACACTTTTGTTGTATCCTTGTTGTATCAAATAACTGTCCAATCTTGCATACCAAGCTCTGGGTGTTGGCATGATGTTTGTAATTGATGTAAAAAGTTGAATTTCATGTTGCTCTTGTCATAGAGTTTGTGATTTCCTAAGTTGGAATTTATGTTGATGCTTTTTGTAATGCATGATGCTTTCAAAGGTAGTGTTGATTCATTACACAATTTTATCCATTCTTAAGTGAAAGTGCATTCAAAGATACCAAAGTGTGATAGAGGTGCTTGATCAAAATTTTTCTCAAGTCAAGAGTTGATTGATGGTTTGTTCATCTTAAATTTCTAAACTCTAGTGCTCATGCTCCATTAGGTTTATCTTCTTTGTTAGTTTCAAAGGAATTATGTTCTGCATCAAGAATATATAGTGAAAGTAAGAGATTATGAAATAAGCACTTGAATTCAAGTACCTTGAGGTTTTGTTTTTTTATTAGGGTTTCCTTTCTTCCTTGGAAGTTTATTAAAAAACCCTAAAGTTTATTGTGCAAAGTTAATAGCAAGGTTACTTTTTATTATGTTTGCACTTTGGCTTAGGATCACTGGTTAAAGGCACTTTAAGTAAAATATTAAGGGGTTAATTTCATTGGTAACCAGCCCCTCTACTAGTTCAACAAGTTAACAACTTTTGTTTGAATTTTCAAAGAAAGATCAACTTTCATCATTTAATGGCAGGAGTATGAAATAAAGGGCTCACATTCAAACCTCTCAATAGCTAGTTCTTGAAGCTTGAACTTGACAAGCGTATGTCACTCATTGCTCACAGTTTTGTTGAGTAATTGTTTTGTAAAGAAATTATTAAAGATGGTTAAGGATCAATGAATGATATTGGGAGTCTGTTTGAATTCCAATGGGTAGTTAATATGGATTGGAGTTGACATACTTTTGGCTATATGTGTGTGTGTGTGTTTTCTTGATGGAGAAGTTAGTTTTTTAGAATGGTAGCATGATGAATGAAATATTGTTGTGATAAGGGAGAGTAAGCATAAGGATTATTGAATGAGTGTTTTCTTAAAAAAGGTATCCTTTCTGAATAAGTCACCGTTGATGTGAGAAGATGAGTATATAAGAATTGAATCTTTGTTAAAAAGTTGTACCATAAAGCCATTATAATGCAAACATGAATAAATGAGACATACAATACTATTATATTTTTGTGGTTTATATAGTGTGCTCTGTTTTGAACAAAACAATAATATGATTGAAGACATAAAAGGCTTGTATAATGTGTCTTTGAGATCAGTGACACTTGATGCTTATATGAACATGAGTCTGTGCTTGGTGAAAGGTTGCTAAAAATCATGATGTCTTGTGAGGAATATTGGGATTGTTAATGGGGTTTTTTTTTTCACTACATAGTATAGTATGCCTACCAATGTTTATTTGTGTAACTACCAATTGAAGTATGAATTCTGTGAAAGTTTTGGAAGAATTTAATAACATGATTTTGTCTAGATAATGCACAAGTGAGAGGTTTAAGTAATAGATTATAAGAATTTTGTATGATGTCTCTATCTAGTGGTATCCATGAAATTTTCTCTCTTTTCACAGATTAGTGTGATTAGATTGGGAATACAAGCATATGGAGTTAAATCATAATCTAATGGATAGTGAGTAAACTTGTTTTTAGTGCTCTGAACTTGATAGTATTCATGTGTCTTGTGTTAGTTTCATAACAGGAAAATAATGTAAAAGTCTTTTAGTGTCATCTGTGTGTTTCTTTAACGAATGGTGTAGTCAAGATATGTGCAGAGGATTGATGAATCAGTGTTGTGGTATGAGTGAATAACAAAGATGGAGTTTTTGATGGTGCAGAGTTAGAGCAATGAATTATATGTAAATAGATTAACCCTCTTATATTTGTTTATTTATTTTGTAGTGATGATGAGGTACTAGTGAGGTAGATTGAGAAGCTAGTGAGGCATGCAATATGTAATTGAAAAGGTTTTAGCCAGTGAGGCTTAATGAAACATATTTTCAAAGTGGTTTTCCACTCATAAAAATTGTGTTTTTTCTTCTTGGTGGTTTTCCATATTGTGCCTGATTGTTCATCTTTGTTCAAGTATTTGCATATCATGTTTGAAGTGTTTTCAATGGGTTTCTTTGCATAATACAAGTGAGTAAAGTTTTGAAATTTAGTTTCTCATTAGACCACTGATTCACCCCCCTCCCCCTCTCAATGGCCCTATACTTCAACAAGTTTTATAAGAGCATTAGGTCCCTTGCACATGTTTAATCAACTTGGGAGATCCTGGTAGTGGAGTACTTATCATGGAAAAAAGTAAGAAACAAAGGAGAAAGAAATACCTAGCAGAATGTTAAATAACAAGCACCACCTAAACCAAATACAAATGATGATGAAGATTTGTAATGAAAAAAACAATGATGATTTGGATTGTAAGAATCTTGTATGTATTGGTAAATGATATTTGGACCATGACAATGGTATGAAACAATAGTATAGTGAATACCCAATCTTGCAAAGTTTCTATCTCATTTTTTTTTACAGTACTTTTTTATTTAGTATCTTTAATAGTACATTATGATGAATGGGTAGCCGTTTCTACAATAAGAACTACCAAAAGAAAAAAAGTAAAAATGGAAAATTTTATTGAAAGTATGCATTGTTGGAGAGACATAAAATTTGGTGTTAAATGTTGATACTTAGCAATGAACCGTATCTTTGACAATGTTTTTGCATGATAGTGCTTCAACTTTCATCCACCTTGATAAATAGCCCTTAGTCCTTATAATTTAACTTGATAAGTTGTAATAAGTTGGACAATCCTTATAAGTTGAATAGTCCTTAATAAGATGATAGTAAAATTTGCAGTTCTTGAAATGATACCAGTCCTTGCTAGTATAGTATGATAGTACCTTATGATTCTTACCACCTTGCTTGTACTAGTGGTTGTGATGCTTCAGATAGTGTTTTCTTTCAGTGATTTGGTTATATTTTCTAGCGGTTTTGTGGTCAATGATAATGGACATTATAATCAATAAATGATACAATTAATTCTTGTTTTTTCAAGTGTCAATATAATGGCACCTCTATGTTTGGTCAGTTGGTGTTTACATGTGATCTTAGTCAAAAAAAATTTAACAATTCTTTTCATTAACTATCTTGTTCTCAAGGTTGCAAATGATCCACAGTCACAACTTGGTAGTGCTTCTTTATTTGGTGAAATCATTAGTTGTGTTTTGAGCAATGTTTATATCAAACACTAGTGCACATCTCAGAAGAAGATCATAGGATAACATCATGAGGTTTGTAGATGATGGAATCCAATGGTTTCTCTTTGTCAAAGTGACATTTTTGCCTTGAGAATATTGTTGCAGATTCATAATGATAGTATGTGGTGCAATGGATAATGGTTTTGTCTTTGTTTTATGCATAGTGCAATGGTTGGTAGTGACTGTCAGTGATTTTGTTTTAATTTAATAGTCTTCTAATCATAGTTAAGCAATGACTTTATCAACTTTTTCTCTAGAGGCCTTTGAAAACAAACTTGATAGTTAGAGACAATTTCAACAAACATGAGCATTTAGTGAGACAATAAAGGAAATTCTTGAAGGAAATATAAGAGGCCTTCTACCAAGTACTTGAATCTTTAATAATAATCTTGTTTTGAATCATTTATAGTAAGGATGTAAGGTGACAATTTTGATATTTCTTTTGCTAGTATGGTATCATAGTGATAAGGCTTTGGCAGTTTTTGCTTGTACTTATAATACTATCTTGGTATCCAAATTTTTGGAATGCAGGTTATACATAGTATTTGATATGACCAAGAATGTTTACCAAGGCTGTTGACAAGTTCCACTTTGCTCCTTCACTATATTGTATCATCTTGCGAGGTTGAATGATCTATGAAAATGAAATATTATACTATTTGTCAGAGCTACAATAGTGATCTTGATAGGCAATCCATAATGATTAGTGCATAATGTGTAGTTCAATGGAAAGTGTTCATTTATTTTTATTGCTCTTATGTTTGGTGAAGTGGTTATACACAATTCTCTTAGTATACAATGATCTTGCAACAAGTTTTCTTTTGCTTATCTTCTTGCATTCATAGTTTACAAGAGTTTGATGCCAATTTTTGGTTGTGTTGACAAGATTTCCTTGGATCCCAAATTCTTTGATTTTAGTGTTATGTGTCTTTAAGCTTGTGCAAATGGTTTAAGTGCCAGTTTTATGATTGTTCTACATCATATCAATTGACAATGGTATTGAATTTTTGTTGCCATGATATGGAACTTAAGTGACTATCTTAATCAATGTTGACAAAGGTTTCTTGATGAATTTTTAATGGTATAGTTGCAAGACTATACGTGATAGTGATCTCAATATTTTCAAGAATATTGTTGACAATGATTTGTATATTGTCAACATCTATGATGAAAGTGTATAGAAAACATGACTATTGATGCCTCTATATGGAGCTCATTTGCAAGGGGAGTGAATGATTTGCACCCAAGGGTCCTTTGTCATTGTTGTGAAAGGGGGAGAAGATCAAATAGGTGGAAGTGCAATGATTGGTTGACATCAATGCCAAAGGGCGAGCTTGTTGGCATGATGTTTTTCATTGATGTTAAAATTTGAAGTTCATGTTGCTCTTGTCATAGAGCTTGTGATGTCCTAAGTTGGAATTGATGTTGATGCTTTCAAATGTAGTGTTCATTCATTACACAAGTTTATCCATTCCTAAGTGTAAGTGCATTCAAAGATACCAAAGTGTGATAGAGGTGCTTGATCAAAAGTTGTCTCAGGTCAAGTGTTGATTGATGGTTCATTCATCTTAAGTTTCTAAACTCTAGTGCTCATGCTCCATTAGGCTTATCTTTTTTATTAGTTTCAAAGGAATTATGTTCTACACTTTGACTTAGGATCACCAGTTAAAGGAAATTTAAGTAAAATATTAAGAGGGTTAATTTCATTGGTAACTAGCCCCTCTACCAGTTCAACAAGTTAACAACCTTTCTTTGAATGTTCAAAGCAAGATCAATGTTCATCATTTAATGGTGGGAGTAGGAAATCAAGGGCTAATATTCAAACCTATCAACAACTAGTTCCTGAAGCTTGAACTTGACAGGTGTATGGCAGTTATTGCTCATGATTTTGTTGAGTAATTGTTTTGTAAAGCAATGATTAAAGATGGTTAAGGATCAATGATCTCTATGAAGGAACCAAACTAAATCAATGAATGATATTGAGAGTATGTTTGAATTACAATGGGCAGTTAATGTGGATTAGAGTTGGAATACTTTTGGCTATGTGTGTGTGTGTATTCTTGATGGAGAAGTTAGTTTTTTAGAATAATAGCATGATGAATGAAATATTGTTGTGACAAGGGAGAATAATCATATAAGGATTATTGAAAGAGTGTTTTTTGAAAAAAAGGTCTCCTTTCTAAATAGTTCATCATCAGTGTGAGAAGATGAGTATATAAGAAATGAATCTTTTTCAAAAATATGTACCATAAAGCCATTACAATGGAGACATGAATAACAAAGATATAAAATACTATTATATTGTTGTGGTTTATATAGTGTGCTATATTTTGAACAAAACAATGATATGATTGAAGAGAAAAAAGGTTTGTATAATATGTGAATTTGAAAGCAGTGACACTTGATGCTTATATGAACATGAGTCTGTGCTTGGTGAAAGGTTTATGAAAATTATGATATCTTGTGAGGAATAGTGGGACTGTTAATGGGGTTTTGTTTTTCACTGCATAGTATAGTATGTCTACCAATGTTTGTTTGTGTAACTTCCAATTGAAGTCTGAATTCCGTGAAAGTTTTGGAAGACTATAATAACATGATTTTGTCTAGATAATGAAAAAGTGAGAGGTTTAAGTGATAGATTATAAGAAGTTTGTATGATGTCTTTGTCTAGTGGTATCCATGAAATGTTCTCTCTTTTCATAGATTAGTGTGATTAAAGTGAGAATACAAGCTTATGGAGTTAAATTGGAATCTAATTGATAGTGAATAAACTTGTTTTTAGTGCTCTAAACTTGATAGTATTCATGTTCTTGGGTTAGTATCATAACATGAAAATGATGTTGTAAAAGTATTTCAATGTCATTTGTGTGTTTCTTTAAAGAAGGGTGCAACCAAGATATGTGTAGAGGATTGATGAATAAGTGATGTGGTATGAGTGAATAAGGGAGATGGAGTTTTTGATGGTGTAGAGTTAGAGCAGTGAATTTTTTCGAAATAGAGTAACCCTCTGAGATTTGTTTATTTATTCTATAGTGATGATGAGGTGCTAGTGAGGAAAATTGAGAAGCCAGTGAGGTAGATTGAGAAGTCAATGAGTCAAATTGAGAAGCTAGTGAGGCAGGTTGAGTAGTCAGTGAGGCTTGTTCTATTGAGGCATGTGATATGTAATCAACAAGGTTTTAGCTAGTGAGGCTTAATAAAAATATTTTTAGAGTGGTTTTTCACCCTTTAGGGTTTTCCACTCATAAAATTTGTGTTTTTTATTCTCTTGGTGGTTTTCCATATTGTGCTTGATTGTTCATCTTTGGTCAAGTATTTGCATATCATGTTTGAAGTGTTTTCAATGGGTTTCTTTGCATAATACAAGTGAGTTAAGTTTTTAAATTTGGTTTCTCATTAGACCACTGATTCACCCCCTCTTAGTGTTCATGTACTCCAACACTAGGAGCTTGCTTCAATCCATATAACAACTTTTTCAATCTACAAACCATATTTGGTTGATCTAATAACTGCAATCCTTCTGATTGTTCCAAGTAAACTCCAATTCACCATTCAAAATAGCAGACTTCACATCCATATGATAAAATTTAAAGTCCTTGTATGCTGAAAATGCCAAAAAAATTCTGATTGCTTCCATTCTATCCACCAGGGAAATTTTTTCCTCAAATTATATTCCTTCTACTTGTGATTAACCCTTACACACAAGCCTTACTTTATTTCTAATCAGTTGTCCATTCTCATTCAACTTGTTTCTAAATACCCACATAGTTCCAATTATGTTCTTATTTTTAGGTCTAAGAGCCAAATCCCAAGTCTAATTTTTCTCAATTTGTTCCAACTCTTGTTCCATTTCCTTCATCCAATATTCATCACTGCATGCCTCACTCAATATTTTTGGTTCAGTTTTAGAAAGTAAACATAGATTTACCTCATCTTCAACATCTCTTCTTCTTCTTTTAATTACTCCTTTCCTCTTGTCTCTAATAATCTGTTCTTTGGAATGATCTTTTTGCACATACTTGGGGGTCTTAGGGGTCTTTACTAGAGCTTCTTCCTCTTAATTTTTCATTTCTTTTTCTTCTTCTTCTTCTCTACAACTAGGTTCATCTAACACATATCCATCGATAGCAACTAAATTCTACAAATCTTCATCAACCATAACATTTGCACTCTCAACAATTTTTCTTAGCATTTTTTTGTAACATTTGTAAGATTTGATTTTAGTAGAATATCCAAGGAAGATACCTTCACCAGACCTTGCATCAAACTTTCCAAAGTTTTGTTCATCTATTATGTTATAGCATTTGCTTCCAAATACTCTAAAGTACTTGACAGTATGAATCCTTCCATACCAAAACTCATAGGGAGTCTTTCTGCTATTAGCTTTGTCTTCAACTTTGTTAAGTATGTAAACACCAATATGAATTGCTTCTCTCCAATAGACTTCCAATATTTTAGCTTCTTTCATCATAGTCCTTGAAGCTTCTTGAACAATTCTATTTTTCCTTTCAACCACTCCATCCCGCTAAGGAGTTCTAAGGGTAGAAAAGTGCCTCTTTATTCCATGATTTTCACAAAACATGTTAAACTCATTGGAGGTGAGTTCTCCATCTTTGTTAGACCTCAAACATTTTATTTTCAAATCCATTGCATTCTCAACCATAGCTTTAAATATTTTGAATTTATCTAGAGTTTCATATTTTTCTCTAAGAAAAGTAATCCATGTCATTCTAGAATAATCATCAATCAAAAGAATAAAATACTTGTCACCTTGAATAATTCTCACCCTTGTAGGACCACAAAGATTTGTATGCATTAATTCTAGTAGTCCGATAGCATATTGCTCTTTTCCTTTGAAACTACTCTTTTTTTTTTTGAACTGACAATGTTTGCAAACAAAATGATAGGCTTTGAGATTCTTGGTAGGTCTCTCATTACATGAACATAAATGATTCTAACCATATTTTCAAAGTTTATGTGACACATCCTCTAGTGTCATAACCAAATTTCATTGATTTGAGTCATAAATCAGTGACCATCAATACCCTTAAGTTGATAGATATTTACATCAGTCATCTTATTAGCAAAATCATAGTTCCAGATCCTTTTCTAATCTCACAAATTTCATCCTTAAACAAAAGGTTATATCCTTTGCTACACATTTTTCCAACACTCAAGATATTATGCCTTAGGCCTTCAACATAGTAAACATCTTCATTATTATCCTTTCCATCAAAACTGATTGAACCTATTCCACAAATCTTAGCTCCTGAATCATCTCTAAATTTAACTAATCCTCCATCATACTTTTCAAGTTTAACAAACTTATTTTTGTCTCCTCTCATGTGATTAGAGCAACCACTATCAACAATCCAATAGTTCTTATCCTATCTAGCATGAAAATTAGATACCAAATTACATTTAATCTTATCCTTCTTTTTTGAAACACTTTCCTTCACATAGCTTTCAAAGTTAGCAGAAGTAGATTAATATTTTATAGCTAAGAACAAGAATTCATCATCATCTCCATAATTAGATTAATCATAAAAAATACTAGCATATTATCTAACCATTAACTTCTCTTAATCATATTTCCTTTTTTCTCCTTACTTTTATTGTTCACAACTTTATTCAGAAATATTGAAGCATAATGACCTATATTTCTACAACTAAAAATTTTGAAAGGTAGTTTACCTTTGTACTTACCAGTGCCCTTTTTCATTCTTCTTAAAAAGTTAGCTTCCACATCATCAAGATCTTCTCCATCTGAATCTTCAATCTTTTCCAATTTTCCAACCTTGAAAGTAGTCTCCACTTCTCTACCATTTCTCAAGCTAGGTTTTGTCAATTCAAATAAAGTTAGTGTATCAATCAATTGATCTCTAGAATAAGTATTAAAATTTACAACTTCCTCAATAGAAGATACCTTTTCACTATAAGAATTGAGAAGAGATATGAGAACTTTCTTTACCACTCTTGGTTCTTTAACTTGCACACCAAGGCCTCTCATCACACTTACCAACTCATCAACCATCTGCATGTAGATTGTAATTGTTTCATCTTCAAACATTCATAAGGTCTCAAATTATGCCTTTATATTCTGTAACTTTGCTTGTTTAACCTTGTCATCTCCTTCATAAATTCTTTCAAGCTTATCCAAAACTTCTTTAGCAGTCTTAAGATTCATAACTTTTACCAATTCAGAATTTGAAACACTATTCACAAGAATAAATATTGCCTTACAATTTATTTCATGTGCCTTGATATCCTCACTTGTGCTTAGAAAATTCAAAGGTGCAACATATTGATTATTTATTGCCTTTTCAATCTCATATCCATGAGATGTGATATAAAGCAGGGAGGCAAACCACAAATAGTCACTATTCAAAGTGTTTCAACCAACTTTCCAATCTTCAAAACCCTATCTTAACATCTTTTCACAATTATTGCTTATTCTCCTTGTAGCATATCAAATAGTGTAAATTGGCCATATCTTTTAGAGAAGGCCACAAACCCAAAAAATCTTCACCTTTGTAAGTATCATTTATCCTCTATTTTAACATATCCAATTTATACATATACTTGTTTAAGACCTTCCTTCCCTAAAAAATGACTGTCTCGTTGCCCCTTAAACTAAATAGACCACTTAATCATAGAAAATTTGTGAATTTCTTCATCCAAACTCCCAAAATCAATTTCATCACTCTCAATAGGTCTCAAATGGGCTGAAACAATAATTTTTGGCCAAAGAAACACTCACTCATTCATCAAACTCCAAAACCCTTGCTTTAGGCTTATTTGTGCTTGTTCAAGGAGGGTTTATTGAAACTACAACCCCCATGCCTTTTCTTTGAAAACAAGGGATTAAAACATGTCCAATATTCCCTACACAAGCTTTTCCCACCATTACTTGACCAATTTCAAAGGCCTTTATACAAACCCTAGCATCTAGCCATCCAATTAAGCCAAAAGCTCATAAAATTCTAACTAGGGTAGCATCAAAACTCCCTCAAACTCTACTCCCTGATCCAAAATAATAATTTAACATTGAAAACCACCCAAAAGTATGCATTCCACTAATTTACGGCCTATTCTACTAGTGGAATGGGTCAACCATGCATTTTCTTAAACTTCAAAATTGGTTTACAGACCCATTCTTAGAAAAATGCCAATAAATCCCTTCAAATTCTATGAAAACTCTTCAAACCAAAACAAAATTAAAGTTACTTCATATATCCATAAAATACAATGCACTTGGAATAAAAAAAACTGTACAAGGTCGTACAATGGCCTAGAGTAGCAAATTTTATTGGAAAACATAGAAAAATGGAGCTTCTTATTGTTTTTCTTTCACAAAATGAACACAAGGAGAGTATCTTCGACCCACAAACAATGTATTTTAACCTTAGACACCTAAAAGCAACTAAAAAACTGACTCAAACTATCTTTCAACTTACATGACCGTTGGTCTTCCCCACTCTTGCATTTTTGCACTTTTGAACATGACAACATTTTGACAATATTGCAAAATATGACAATATGAACTCAAACCAACCAAACATAACTCAATACATAATAGATGGTCTATTATGACCTTATTAGAATCAAATAAGACTCAACACACCAAAACCTTGACCTAAAACAAAATTTACACAAAATGACATGGTGCCCCTGCACCAAGATGCCAAATATCCTTCCATCTTTATCTTCTAGAATGCATAATTTGTACCATCAAATCTAGGGCAATCTATCTTGTTCACAATCCCAGGTCTACCTTAATTAGTTAATATTTTCTCCAAGGAACCTTGCTCTTATACCAATTATTAAATGAACAGGACAACTAAGAGGGGGGTGAATTAGTTGTATCAAATTAAATCATCAAAACCCTCAATAGTAATTAGATCCACATCCATTCATTAAATCCTTAATCTATTATAATTTTTAAACATGAAAAGAGATAACATAAAATGAAACAACCAACAACATACACAAGAGAACACCAAATTTATGTGGAGAACCCAATGAGGGAAAAACCATGGTGAGGATTAGCTCACAATATAAGAAATTGCAAAACTGGTAGAAGGGCTCATTGCTTGAATAGGACGCACTGTGGCTCACTGCTACAAAGAAAAAGAAGATAGAAGAGAAATGTTACACAGAGAACAAATTCTCATTGCAATAGAGAATCCACCACAATAGCTCCAAAGCTTTTGCAGTCTTGTTTGAATGATTGTGGACATTTTCAATTCACTGCATTCAAAAGTCCAACACTTTGAAGTTCACACTGCTCTACTTAAAATTCTACTCTACTCTTTAGCAATTCACATCACTTGCATCACACCCATATATTATTTCTATCTTAACAACCTTCAACATCTCAACTCATACTTATACCATCCTCAACCTTGAAAAAATTCTCCAAGGTTGGAAATACATGCTTCACACTTTGTAATTTCAAATTAGGTTGGCACTAAACATTCTCATGTTGGATACAAATGAAAGTGGACCAAAGAAACACTTAACTAAGACCCAAATTAAATCTCACATGCCATGCTACACCTTAATTAACACTTGAACATCTTCAAATGTAGTGTAAACACCAGGTCAACTGTTACCTATGAAAACAAATTAAATTTTGAATTACATGCTTTCTTTGATTAATCTAAAACTTCTGGAGAACAAACTTCACCTGAACATGATCCAAGAACATCCGGAAACCAACAAACTTCTTCACAACAAATCTCAAATGAAGATTATAAACATACTATTTATCTAGAAAATACTACCAGACATTGCAATACTTTGTAACTCAGAAGAACTTCTTTCGATATGCCTAACCACAAATCCTATTGACATAGACAACAGAACAACACCATCAACTCTCCTTCAAAACCACAAGTCTTGAAAAACAACTTCAGAGAAACGAGGAAGAAGTACATTTCTCCCAAACACCTCTACAAAACTAGTGAACACACTAGTGAACACAACTTCCTCTGACTAGCGATCCAGAAGCCAAAATTATAGATATAGAAACTCTAAACAACTCTAACCAACATATCCAAACCAAAAAAGTAGATCTTCACCCTAGAATAAATGTGAAGTGTAACCAGAACACCTCAGCAACACCCTGTTTCCTTATTTTATCAATTTTCTTAGTATCCTCAACATCTTAACCATAAATAGAAGCTTATGAAAGCAACAGTCTCTTCTCAACCAATGGACTACTATCATTAATGACAACACTATTTTGTTGACATCAATGACGATACCTTCATACTTGCAACACTTCCTAGTTGTAAAATTTAATTCTCGGTAGTCTACACATACTATCCAATTTCCACCTTTCTTTGGAACAATTAATAGAGGTGAAACCCATTGACTATCAGAGATATGATATATAAAGCCTATGTCATGCTATTTTTGTAATTCTTTTTTAACTTCCTTTGACTGCAGGGTTCATTCTCTTTTGTGGTTATCTTATTGGTTTAAAACCATCATTGATGTATATCCTATACATGCATAGTTTTGGGTCTATTCCCTTCATGTCATGATAATCCCATGCAAAGGTTACTGCATGTGCTACAACACATTCATGAGTGAGGTATTTTGTATATAAGTTAATTGACTATTAACATTCAATGTTTTACCTGACATGATCTCTAAAGTCTTAGATGTTGTTTGCACTAGTGAAATGTCAAGTCTTGCTTTGTTTGGAATACATTGGTGAGGTAAAAAAATATGAAATAATTGGAAAATTGACTCAAATGAACTACAACGGATAATATTTTGTAGAGGATCCCACAAACATGTCAAGCAGTCTTGATGTTGTGGGCCCCTACCATAATCATTTTGCATGATGTTTACTATCAAGTCATATTAATCTTGGTGTTCTAAAAAGGGATTGTGTTCAATAGTCATCAAGGTTTACAAGGAGTATTTGTACTCCTCATCTAGTTAAGGCCAAATGGTTTTCTCTAGGTCTACATGTGGCTGGGTTGGTGGATAAAGGACTAATTTCTTAGTCACATTTCCATTAGAGATAATTATATTCCCAGACATGCAACCTATGAATGCATCTGATGTTGTTAGCCAAGGTCTTCCTAAAATGAGTGGGTAACCTAAAATATTATCCTTTGGATACAACAACATTAAATTTTTAGGGTACTCCCATGAATCTAGTGTTATTACCAAGTCTTCAACTATACCCTAAGGTTTGACAGTTGACCTATTTTCCAATTGTATAATAGTAGGTGTAGTTTTGAGTTCTATCAATTGTAACAACTTCATGGTCTCTTTAGTCATTACATTGATAGCTTCTCCTAAGTCAATTAAGGTATTTTTAATGAGAGTTCCATTTATATTTACATCCACTATAGGACTCTTATGAAAAAATACCATGTTTGTTGTGCTACAAGGCATATTGTCAACTTGTGAAGAAACCCATCTTGTATGTTGTGCTAAGACTTTAGGAAAACATTGATTGAGTGTTGTAGACCTTTGATACCATGCTTTACATCAAATTTGTATTAGAGCATAGGTCTGATCTGAAGAAGGGAGAGAAAATGTGAAACAAGAAGGAAAGTGTGAAGTGAGAAAAGAACAAAATGCCTCCAAAAGGGAAAACCATTGCTAGAGAAGTGAATGAGTTGAAGGACAAGCATTCTAGAGAGATGAGAGAGTTGAAGGAGAGACTTGCTGCTCTAGAAACAAGTTAGAAAAGATGTATGGTCATGGGTGATGAGAGTGACTCTGAAGAAGAAGAAGAGGAGATTGAGGAAGAAGAGGAAGAGGAATTGGATCTTGATGATTAGAGGATAACTAAGTTGCTGAGAGTAGTCAAGGAAGATAAACCCAAGGTGAAGATTAATGTACCCAAGTATGGAGGTAATTTCAATGATTAATAAATTTTATATTGGATTGAAACACTTGAAAATTACTTTGAGTGTGAAGATGTATCTGAAGAACAAAAGGTGAAGATTGAAAAAACAAAGTTGAAGGGTCATTCTTTATTGTGGTAGGATTATGAGCAATCTGAGAGGAGGAAGAAAGGTAAGTAAAATATTGTTTCTCGGGATAGAATGGTGGCTAAACTTAAGAGTAAGTTTTTACCATTTGATTATGCAATTCAAATGTTTAAGAATCTTCAAGGTTTGAAACAAAAAGAAATGGATGTCAAAGCTCATACTGAAGAATTTTATAAGTTGAAAATAAGGGCAGGTCATATGGAGGATGAAGTGGAAAAGGTTGCTAGATATTTGAGTGGATTAAGATACAACATTCAAGATGAGTTAACTTTGGCCAACCTAAGAACGGTTGAGGAGTGCTATCAAATGGTAATAAGGGCTGAAGAAAAACTAAAGAGAAGGAAAGACAAACAAACTAGGGGAAGAGGAAACAATAATAAATGAAGAGGTTCATTTTCTACTCCAAGACAATCATATGAAAGTCAAGAAGACACAAGCAAAGTACAAGACCAAGTTGTTGATCAGAAAGGTGGGTTTAGAAGTGGTAGATCAGGTTTTAGAGGAAAATTTAGAGGTCAAGGAAGAGGTTCACAAGGATTCACAGGAAGGTGCTATCAATGCAACAAATTTGGACACTAAACATGGCAGTGCAATGAAGGACAAGCCTCTAGTTCAAAAGGAGGTGAGAGAAGAGCTCAATTGGTGCAAGAAGAGGATATTGAGAGTGTAAACTCTCCATCACAATATGATTCTCATGAATTTGGAGAATCACTAATGGTAAGAAAAACACTCATCAAAGTATCAAAGGAAAAGGAGCCATCACAAAGAAGTACACTCTTCACAACCACTTGTAAGTGCATGGGTAAGGTATGTAAGGTTGCCATTGATTTAAGAAGCATAGATAACATGGTTTCTAATGAGATGGTTGAGAAACTTCATTTTCTTGGAATACCACATGATACTCCTTATAAATTTGCTTGGTTGAATGAGGGTCAGCATGTTTTGGTTAATGAGAAAGCTTGGGTGGAGTTCAATATACGAGGGTACATAGATAAAATTCTATGTGATGTGTTACCTATGGATGTGTGACATTTACTGCTAGGGAGGCCTTGGAAATTTGATAGGCATGCTTTGTATGATGGTAGAAGAAATACATATGAGATAGAAAAATTTGGAATTTCTTTTACTTTGACACCCTTGAAATAAGATGATAATGAACAAACTAGGGGAAATGTGATGATGGTAGGTAGGAAAGTGTTTATAAAGGTAAAGGAAGAAAACCATATGGAGTTTGTAGCCACTTCTAACCTTGAAGGTACTGAGATAGCAGCATTGAAGAATGATTCAATTTTGGAGGTAAATGATATTGAGTTGGTGTCAAAATCTGATTTGTTGAAGGTCAAGGGTGAATTGATTCTTGGGATTCAAGATTGGCTTAAAAGGTATGTTGATGTGATGATGGAAGGAGTGTTTCATTCATTGTTTTTCAAAGAGGATAGTGGTCATTCAAATCATTTTATATTAGAGGCTGGTAAATCTAAGAAAACAATAGTCATAGGGACAAAATATCAAATGGAAGAGGTGACAAACAGAGGTGAAGAGATCAAAGTTTAGTTGCAAGAGAAAAAGAGAAAGTTCAAGCACATAGTGGGAGTGAAGAAGAAGGTAGTTCATTGCAAGAGAGAGAGACGTGGTAATAGGTAAAGAGGTAATTTTAACAACACTTCCAAGTAAGGAATAGGTCAAGGAGCATCTACCAAACAAACTTCTACAGTTGAAGCATGACTTGGGTGCCAAAGAGTTCAAAAAGACAAAGGATGAAGCATGTTTTTAGTTTTTGGCTCATTAGAAGGGATTTCCTGATGGACAAAGCACTTGGAGGTCAGAGAATATCATCGAAAAACATGAATTTTCTATTTCTACATAGTTCTCAAGGGGACTTGAGTCAATTTTTCTTGGGGAGTATGGTGTGGGGCACCATGGACCTCCTTGATACATAAAGAGTGTAATGTTATGTTTTGGTGTTTGATTCATGTTTTTGATTGAATAAGGTCTATTTAGACCATGTTTAATGTCCTTGTCATGTTTTTGAGTCATTTTGTAATAGGTTGTGCAAAGTTGTCATTTTTGCTAAAAGTTATAAAAAGTTACTATGCAACTTTGCATTTTGAGGAAGTTGAATGGTCATGAGACTTGAAAGGTAGTTGTTTTCAGTTGTTTGGGTTGGTAATTGTTTAAATACATCATGTAATGGTCGAACCAAGGTTCTAGAGGTGATTTTGTAAGTTGAACATCAATAAAGTTCTAGTTTCCTTCATTTTTCTATTGTAATTTGCTGCTACAGGAGGTTCTACGGCCTGAAAGTGGTCTCAAATTGATTGGAGTTGATGTGGAATTGAATCTACTTTCCAAGAAACTTGGTCTCATTGAATTTCATTCAGTTTTGAGCATTTTAAAAGCAATTTACTCTAAATTACTTTAAAAGCCTAGGTTTTGGTGCTTTGAGTGAATAAAATGGAGTTTTGAGCCATTCCACTAGTGAAATGGCCTAAAAAATGAAGTAATGGAAGTAATTATGATGTGTTTGTAGTTTGTGAAAGTTGTAGGATTAGGGGATGAGGATTTGGGAAAATAGGTTGATGCCCTAGTTGATTAAACTCGTGATTTTAAGCAATTGAGATGCATAGGTGATAGGGTTTGTGAAAAAGCTTTGGAGAAATTGTTTTGAGTGATGGAAAATATTTGTGTAGAACATATTTGACATGTTTGGGTTGGTGGTATGATAATTTGAGGTCTGGGTTGTGAAAACCACAAAGTGACCTATCAAAACAAGCCTAATTATCCCTTTTTCAAGCGCAGCAACAAAATTTAGCCCTTGGTGTTCCAAAACAATAAAATATGAAATATTGATATGTTTTAAAAGGGCTTAATGGGTATCCAAAATATGTTTTAGGTTGTGGGTTGGAAGTCTTATCTGAAAGTTATGATAAAATACCCTGTTTGTTGTGTTATAAGTCATATTGTCAACTTGTGAAGAAACCCATCTTGTTTGTTGTGCTAAGACTTTGGGAAAGCATTGATTGAGTGTTGTAGACCTTTGATACCCTGCTCTGCATTAGGATCTTTCCTCTTCTTTCCTATAATTTTAAGGAAAAGTTCTCTCACTATTTTGGTATAGATAGGAATCTCCTTACCATTGGTGTTGTTATTGGTTTTGTTGGGGCAGCCATTGGGAATTATAGTTAGTTCTCCAGTTTCTATGGGTTGAAATAATTTTTTTTTTAAGGAGTTAGTTTCATCTAAAGCATACATACCATTAACAATCATGAATTAAACACACATTTCTACTGATTTCATACACATTCACACATTCATCCATGCAAATATCATCATATAATAATCATATTAACTCATCAAAGTCTAGTTTGGATGGAATAAAAGATATAAAAGGTATATAAGTTCAAGAATGTATACAAAATAAGTAGCTAAAAGTGTTTACAAGATATGAACTAAACAAGAGAAAAATAGCTATTTATCAGGTTCATCATTCCCCCAAACTAAGGGTAATTAAGGGAATTGTGACTCTTTGGATCAATGACTCCTACACATTGTTAGTAAAGAATTTTGTATTGATAAATAAATCATAATTACTCTAATGTTCAAGAAAAATTCTAAGAAAGCTTGAAATAACATAGGAGAATCCTGAATGTAGAACCATCCTCGACAACGCCAAAAATGTAAGGCATCACTAATATCCTATCAACTTGGTGTTAGACACACAATTCATAGGAAGGGTTCCTAACTGAACAACCCGTTGAACCCTTGCAAATACTCCATTAAATTATCACCCAAGGCTTCATAAGCTTTTGATGATGTTGGAACTATATGTGCATTCATAGACTCTACACGGCCTATCTCATCAAGCATAAATTGAAAAACAAGGCAAATGACTTAATCTACTACTAATATTGTGGGTACCTTCAGCTTAACACTGTAACTGTTAATTGCTAAAATTGAACTCTATAATTTCACTAGCACTTTTGATTCTTACTTCTAACTACTTGACTCACTCTAGAGAATGACTCAATGATGCATTATAAAAATCAAATCATGAGACTAAATATCATTAATGTGCATGTAGTGAAGAATTTATTGAAATGAATACAATAATGTAAACATATATTTTAACAAAAATTCAGGTGGTGTTCATGGGTGTTTTTGCATCTTCTCAACAAAGACAACACACAATTGCTCTACCTCTCTTGAAAGGTAGAAATCTACAAGAAGTTACAAATTACTACCCCAAGGTATCTTAGGTGTTAGGTCATGACAATGCTTGGAATAGTTCAGTTGGTTGATGTGATTTCCTAATAATCATAGGGTGGCCTTTATGGTTTACAAAACATGGGAAGTTGGGTCCACAAAAGGAGTTTCAAAGTGTTGGAAATGAATGAACTAGGGCTGCCCACTCAAAACAACAAGCTGAAACTCATCATGTTCATCAAATTTAACATTATGGTGATGCTTGAGATCCTACTCTAATAAGTAGTTAAAAGAAATAGAAAAAGAGGAAGGGTTGAGAGAAGCTAATCTAAGTCTAAGCTATGAATGAACAATAATCATGGAGGCTGCTATAGTTGACAAACTTCCTAAATTGACTTTTTCTTGACCAAGAGGAACCTACAGCTACACAAAACCAGTGCAATCTCCTAAGGTCCATTGATTTTCAAATTGTACATGCACATCATGGACATACATTGAACCAAGTTACAACAATGAAATGAGGAAGCCCAGGCTAACTTTGTACAACAACTTGTCATCAACAAGCTCCAAAAGTATGGGCTGAAAATTCATCAAATACCATAACAACAAACACCATTATCACAACCATTTAAAAAAACTACACACTAATTTAACTGACATGGAAGTAGAACCATGCATGCATAATAAACAAACTCAAAATAAACACCCAAATTCATGCAATGCTTCTCTCTATTGCTACAAAATGTCTTTTCCACCGGTTCTCCAACCCTTTACAAATGAGGGGCAAGCCCCTATTTATAGTTTTACAAATCTCAAATGAATGGCCAGGATTAATTTACATTGAGTGGCTTAGATTTAGTACAAGCTAGGGTTCCACCTACCCCCAATATTTCTCAATTTAAAATAGGATATTTTGTCCTCTTCCCTATTCTGTCTTGTAGTCTATTTTGTCTTCTAGTGACCCTAGCACTGTAGCAGTTTTGTCTTGTAGTGACTACCTTCCCTACTGTAGCTGAAACTACTAAAGGCTGGCCTTTGTTCGATGTGTTCGCAACATTCTTGCAGTCAATTAAGTGCATTCTTTTGCAGATTGGTGCTTCTAAGAAGTAGATATGCTGCTCTTGATCTAGCTGAATAACTCTTGACAATCATCATCACCTAGTGGAAAACAAAATAGCTCCTTCCTATTCCTTGTTTGAAAGAATTTCTCAACTTGGTATTGCCTAACACAGATTCCAAAGTGAGCTTATTCAATTAGGTAGAATTCCCCTTGACATCAATATTTAGATAAGAAGCTCCTTTGGTAGTCACAATCACCCTCCGAGCACAACAAAATATATGCCTTTAGCATGGTTCCACGAATCCTGCACACAAGAGGTGCAATAAGTGCTTTCATAGGTAGATCAAGACAAATGTTAGTCAAATCCTACAAACACATTGTTAGATCCATC
Organism: Sequoia sempervirens; assembly: GCA_007258455.2. Taxonomy (NCBI): domain Eukaryota; kingdom Viridiplantae; phylum Streptophyta; class Pinopsida; order Cupressales; family Cupressaceae; genus Sequoia; species Sequoia sempervirens. Next base: position 197,219,582 of record VDFB02058242.1, on the reverse strand, counting down.
CATGCATCATTAAAAGATCATAATATTCATCATTGTTCCACATTTGGAGCTCATTCGAACCATAAACATAAATGTGGGTTCAGGGGTGCAGGTGCAGGAAGGTCGAAGGATGTTTGGAGTCTCTTCCACTAAGCAACGAAATTTAGAGCATGGAAAACCACAGGAGGAAGTCCACATTGTGGGACCCACATGTTACTCAAACATTAAGGGCTATGTGCAAAAGTTTGAAAAACTTAGGAGATGATGGAGAGAGAGCTATCAAGTTGCCATCATATGTTCACCACTAGGAATGATGTTGGAGGGATGGTTGTTTGTAGGCGGCAGTCCATAAAGCCACAACCCTTAGTAATTTTGAGTTTTTTCAAATTAAGCACATGGAATATGCATTAGAAGGGTGCCTAGACCTATTCCTCAATGATTTGGCCCTTTTCAAAAAATGCAAAAATCTAGAATACAGAAGTTGGAGGGTCCATTGCCTTAAAAATGACACTGGGCACATGGAAACCTACGGATGGCGACAGAGGGACAACGGCCCACAAGGAAGTTCCTGTAGATGGAAACAAAGGGATAGTGGCCTACAATGAAGTTCCCATGAATGGAAGCCTGTAAGGAAGTTCTCACAGACGATAATGAAGGGATAGCAACCCGCATATAAATTCCCACAACTTCACAAAATTTAGTAAATTTGATATTTTTTGAATTTTAGCACATGGAAAAGGGGGTAGAAGGAGTGCCAAAACACATTTCCTTAAGATTTGACTCCTTTGAAATATGTGGAAATTTGGAATGTAGTAGTCGAAGGGTCTGCCGCCCTTTTGTAACAACATTGGTCAAATGGACTTCCACAGTGAAATTTCTGCAATGTCTAAACACATGGAAAATTTGATGCAAACCCCTTTAGGCATGTGAAGACACTCATTTTATGGGCCCTAAATGATGAAAACTTGAAATTTTTACCCCTTTTGGAAATGCAAAGATTTAGAAGGGGGAAGTTAGAGGGTCTGTTGCCCTTAAAACGATAATCCAAACACAAAAATATACACACGACGACCCGCACACGGTAGCCTGCAAGGAAATTCCTGTGGATGACAACAGAGGGATGGCAGCCCACAAGGAAGTTCCCATAGACAAAGATGAAGGGATGGCATCCCATAAGACAATTCTCATGGACGGTGATGGAGGGATGACGACCTACAAGGAAGTTCCTGTGGACAGCGACGAAGGGACAGTGGCCTGCAAGGTAATTCCCACAACTTCACAAAACTCAACGAAACCTTGGTAGTTCACTTAGGCATCATAGAAACATCCAAAAAACATAATCAACTTGTTCCCAAACTCATAAAATGAAAGAAAAAGTGAAGCAAGTGAGTAGGGACCAAGTTAGCAGGAGCAAGGCAAAAAGCGGAAAAAAAAGGGGTGGACTTTGTTTCTATCTTAGATTCAAATGCCTCAGGTAACATGAAGGGTAGGCAGTATCATTTGTAGGCCAATTGTCACTAATGGTGTGCATTGATTTCTTGGTATGGTGAACCTTAGTTAGGTGAGATGCAGAAACCCATGCTCGTTTGGATGTTTGGTCAAGGCTCAGACGAAGAAACTAAGTGTGGAGCCCTCCATGTGGGTGGAAGTCAAGGGTCAGCCACTACTTGGCAATGAAACAAAAGAAAAAATCCACATGAGGCAACCTACAACTACGGGTCTGTGATACCTAATGGACACAACGACAAAGGTGGATGTGGGGTCTACCATGTGAGTGAACGCTAAGGATAGCCATTAGTCGAATGATGAAGGGATGGAGGCATTGCACAACAAGAGATCCGCAACTGCAGGTCTGCAGGCCTTGGAGGATGCCAGGGCAATGGACGAGGGGAAAGCTACATGGGTACTTCCACGAAAGAAAAAGACTTAGTGAACTTCAGGTAGGCGAACTTGGTCAAAGGTGATTTGATCATTTTAAGGCACATGACCAACTTGGGCTTAGAAGTAGGGGTGCGTAAAGCAAAGTGGGAGAAAAAATGACCCATCAGGAGTAAGAACAAGCCATCGGGAGCAAAAAAAGAGGGGGTCCCTACCTTCAGCGGGGCGTGTGTGCAAAACATGCACAAAAAATGGTGACTCACTGTGGAAATGCTCTAGAGTATTTTGATGACAAGCTAGAATCACGAACTCAGAATCTCTAGTTCTGATCTTCGCGCTAGGTCAAACAAACCAAACACTCGACCAAAGGATCAAAACCACTAGCCAACCCAACCTTTAGTATGCTAAAAATCTAAGTGTGTGCAATTGTGTTCATTCCCATCCTTAAGTTGCTACAAGAACCTAAGGTCCATCAAGTTAAGCTACGCGATTGATTCTAACTCCAAAAACATCCAAGACATTGCATTGCTACCAATCATGTGTCCATAGCCCCGATGAGGTTGTCACTGTAATTCTCCTGAACATTGATCTACTGCCTGGTAGGTGTCCATAGCCTCGATAGAGTTGCTCAGATCCCCCTAAAAAGTTGAATTATTTTCTTTTGATTTTCAATGTCCTTTTTTTTTCTTCTTTTTTTCTCTTGATTTTCTCTTTTCAATTCCTTTTGTCTTTTCAACCCGCAAGAAATGAAGCTTGCACTAAGGACTAAGAATCACAGTGGCACTGAAGCAAAATTTTAGATTTTTCACTTAACTGGACTTTACAAAGGAACTATAGCAACCTCAAGATTCTTAAAGTGTGTAAGAGATATAAGATTCTAGAATACATCAGAGTTAGACCAACCAATGACTTATCCCCTTTGAATCAAACATCCAGGTCACTTGACACTAACAAAAGACCCTCACCCTCCACTCTGAAAACTTGATCAAAGTTTATCAAAAAAATACATTGAATAACCCCAAGCAACAAAATGGTTATTGTGTGCATGAACATGCCCAACTAAAAGCAAAGGGACCCCAAGCACAGCAGGAGAAAAGAAGAAGCAAAATGGAAGAAAACGAAAAGCAAAAGGAAAGAAAATGGAAAGAAGACACCCAAAAGAAAACACCTATACTAACCAAAGTGGGAAAATGAAAGAAAACAACAAGGAAACTACTCTAGGAAAACTAACCCACGACAAACCAACATTTATGCTCGTAGGACTTCGTAATGCATGAACAAGCAGAAGGGCGACCATTATAGTTCTAAGCCATGCAAAATTATCCTTATATTAAAAAAAAATAAGTTTAATGTTGCATCATTCAAATTTAATCACATAGTCTTGAACAATCAATAGTTGAGGAGGTTCTTTAAACCCATGGTTAATCCATAAACATGTCTGTCTCCCATCATTCCCATAATCAAAATGATAAATGCAGCTGTAAGCATTCATAGGAGTAAGGAAAGATATAACCTAGATGTCGTCATATGATGGTGGAAACATTTTATAGTCAAGAGTGAGCATCGCCTCGTCAGTCATTGTGTTGGCAGCCTTAGGTAAATGCAATGGATGTGCAACATTCCACTTGCATTAAAAATCTACATATCACAATCTAATTGATCAGGCAATACACATTGTGAAGAAAAAATTTCAAGTACAGGGAACCTTGTACCTAACCTCGGGCTTGCATAATACTAGGAGAACAAGGCATCAAACACGTCTTCCAAGCTACCATTGGGACCCACAACCTCCGTCGGCTGTTCCTTGAGGAGATTACTCCCTATCGTTTATACTCTATATTCTCTGTGTCTACTTGACTGCTTTCCTCAAAAGGTAGCATGTTGTCCCATCTCCTTTCCCTAGCATTGATCTCAATTTTATGATGTTCCATGTCATAAAAACATGAGATGGATGAATCTGTCCTATTAAAACTCTCTGAATGTGAAAGAGGATCAACAATAATCAAAGTAGAGGGACTCCTAGTTGCATCTTGTACTTGGCTAGGTATTTCATACTTGTTGGCAGCCATCAAAACACCCCCACCATTGTCTTCTTGTCTTTGTAGTTCACGTATCTCGCCATGACGTTCACTCGTTTCCTCTTGTTCACTATTGTTGTAGATGGAGAAGGAGTTCTTTTCCCAATCTAGGAGCTCTAATGTTTCACCATCTAAAGGTTCAGGTGATATGTCCTCATCGCTACCTTCTTCTGAAATGTACTCCTCCTTGGGGTCACTACGCCTTTGCGGTACAATTACAAGTGGGAAGAAATTAGCAAGCAACACTGGCCTGTCAAGGGGATCAATGTATGATGCATGGTCCACATCTGAAAGCCCTTCATAAAACCTATCATCCCTTGTGTACAAATGCTCTACTGTAAGGAAAGACTCTTGATGTCTGATGGACAACCTCCTTGTTTGATCCACTTCATCATTCAAAAGCTTGAGACTATGTTACTATTCTTCTTGTGTTGTTGTCCCAACACCTTCTCGAGGGTTGGATTTAGATGAGTTATAAATTGGTTTAGAATCTTGGACCTCTGTTTCGGCTCTTGAAGAAACTACAGGAAGCAGTGCACTATGCTATCCCACTTGTTCTATAACTTGCTCGATTTCCTCCTGGCATAGTTGACATGTGAACTCTGAATGTGGCAAGTCATTGAGCCTACACCAACCTGGCGTCAACAACACTTTCAATTCCACTTGATATCTTATCTCTAACCAGTCCCTTGCTATTCTTAACACTAGCTCATTATATCTTTCCACCATCAGATCTTTATCGTCAATTGTGAAGAAAGTCTAATGGTAAATGACTGCGACCTGTGGTTGTTCTCACTCCTCAAAATCTTCATTTCTAGATGCTTGATCATTGTAATTTATGAAGGAAATATATTCTAATCTGATTTCAACAACACTTTCAACCTACACCAACCTAGCATCAACAACACTTTCAATTCCACTTGATATCTTAGCTCTAACCAGTCCCTTGCTAGTCTTGACACTAGCTTGTTATATATTTACACCATCAAATCTTTATCATCAATTGCAAAGAAAGTCTAATGGTAAATAGTTGTGACCTATGGTTGTTCCCACTCCTCAAAATATTCATTTGTAGATGCTTGATCATTGTCATTTATGAAGGAAATATATTCTAATCTGATTTCACTTATGCTTTCACCATCATTTTCTGCTACCCCAAGGCATTCTGCCTCTTCTTCATCTTGATTTTCAGCATCTACATTGGTTGTCCCAACATATACTGATGTGAACTCTATTAATTCATCTCCAACTACCAACGGTTCCTCTTCTTGAGTGGAGGACTACCCTTTACAAATGGAGGAAAGGATTTCTACTTCTATTCTAACTGAATTTTCATCAAAGCTCCTTGTTGTCCCAAGGAAATCAACTTCTTCCTCCAAATTTTGGTAGCTCTCCTACCTCATGGGATGACTTCTATTCATTAGGAGTTGGTTGTCTTAACTCATTCAAACCACCACTGACTTGAGTGATGATGTTTGCACATGATTGACAAGTAGATTCTGAATGTGGTGCATTATGAACCCTACACCAACTTGACATCAACACTTCTTCTAGTGTTAGTCTCTCCTCATTGTTTCAGTGCTCTTAGATCAACTATTTGAAGGCCTTGGATTCCATTTTAATCAATTCCTCTTCTAGGACTGGTAGAGCCAAGGGTTGGTATATTACCCAAAAGCGAATTTCTCCTTATAAGAACATTTCAATTCTTCCCAAGAATGTCAAACATTCCAATTCGTTGTGTCTATGAGTTCCATGGATCCTACATTTGTCTACCAATGCAAATTACTGCAATGGTCTCCTCAATCTCCTAATTAAATCTATTTGCAGTAGAATTATGTTAATTTGCAAATGTTGTTCCATCTCAACTCAATTCTTGTTTTCCTTCAAAATTTTCTGATTTTAAAATTCCATCATTTAAAGAGATCTCCCTATCTTAGATTTTACTTAAAGGTTCTTTTCAATTCCCAACTTTTCAGCTTTGTAGTTGTGTGCAAAACCATGCCCTCCTTCTAGCACCAGTTCTATTGATGGGTGTTTTTTCACATTCTCAACACAAGCAGTGCACAAGTGCACTACCTCTCTTGAAAGGTAGGAATCTACAAGTTACAAATTACTACCCCAAGGTCTCTCGAGTGTCAGGTCATGACAATGTTTGGAATAGTTCAGTTGGTTGATGTGATTTCCTAGTAATCATAGGGTGGCCTTTATGGTTTACAAAGCATGGGAATTTGGGTTTACAAATGGAGTTTCAAAGTGCTGGAAATGAATGAATTGGGGCTACCCACTCAAAACAACAAGCTGAAACTCATCATGTTCATCAAGTTTAACATTATCGTGATGCTTGAGATCCTACTCTAACAAGTAGTTAAAAGAAATAGCAAAAGAGTAAGGGTTGGGAGAAACTAATCTATGTCTAAGCTATGAATGAACAATAATTAGGGAGGCTGCTATAGTAGAAAAACTTCCTAAACTGAGTTTTTCTTGAGCAAGAGGAACCTATAGCTACACAAAACTAGTGCAATCTCCTAAGGTCTGCTAATTTTCAGATTGTACATGCACATCATGGAAATACAATTGAACTAAGTTGCAGCAATGAAACGAGGAATCCCAGGCTAACTTTGCACAACTTGTCATCAACAAGTGCCAAAAGTATGGGCTGTAAATTCATCAAATACCATAGCAACAAACACCATTATCATAGATATTCAAAAAAACTACACACTAAAACTAAGATGAAAGTATAACCATGCATGCATAATGAACAAACTTAAAAGAAAAACCCAAATTCATGTAATGCTTCTCTCTATTGCTACAAAATTCCTTTTACACCAATTCTCCAACCCTTTACAAGTGAGGGGCAAGCCCCTATTTATAGTTTTTCAAAGCCCAAATGAATGGCCAGGATTAATTTACATTGAGTGGTTCATATTTAATACAAGCTAGGGTTCCACCTACCCCCAATATTTCTCAATTTAAAATAGGCTTTTTTGTCTTGTTGTGACCTTGGCACTATAGCAACTTTGTCTTGTAGTGATTGCCTTCCCTGCTATAGTTGAAACTACAAAAGCCTGACCTTTTTTCTGATGTGTTTGCAGCATTCTTGCAGTCAATTAAGTGCATTATTTTGCAGATTGCTACTTCTAAGAAGTAGATATGTTGTTCCTGATCTAGATGGATAGCTCCTGACAATCATCATCACCTAGTGGAAAATAAAATAGCTCTTTCTTGTTCCTTGTTTGAAAGAATCTGTCAACTTGGTATTGCCTGACATAGATTCTTAATCAATCTTATTCAATTAGGTAGAACTCCCCTTGACGTCAATATTTAGATAAGCGGCTCCTTTGGTGGTCACAATCACCCTCTGAGAACAACAAAATATATGCCTTTAGCATGGTTCCATAAATCCTGCACAAAAGAGGTCCAGTAAGTGTTTTCATACATAAATCAAGGCAAAAGTTAGTCAAATCTTGCAAACACATTGTTAAATCCATCCATGCATCATTAAAAGATCATAATATTCACCATTGTTCCATAGTTGGAGCTCATTTGGACCATAAACATAAATGCAGGTTTAGGGGTGTGGATGTAGGAAGGTGGAAGGATGTTTGGAGTCTCTGCCGCTAAGTAATAAAATTTAAAGCACGATGACCCATAGGCAGAAGTCTACACTATGGGACCCGTGGGTTCCTCAAATGTTAAGGGCTACATGAGAAAGTTTGACCAACTTAGGAGATTTGGGAGGGAGCTATCGGGCCACCATCATATGTTCGCCATTAAGAACGACGTTGGAGGGACAACAGTCCGCATGTGGTAGTCCACAAAGCCAGAACCCTTAGTAATTTTGAGTTTTTTCAAATTAAGCACATGGAAGATGCATTAGAAGGGTGCCTAGACCTATTCCTCAATGATTTGGCTCTTTTTGAAAAATGCGGGAATCTAGAATGCGGAAGCCGAAGGGTCCATTTCCTTAAAAATGACATTGGGCACATGGAAGCCTACGGACGGCGACAGGGGGATGAAAGTCTACAAGAAAGTTCCCATAGATGGCAATGGAGGGATGGAGACCCACAATGGAGGGATGGTGGCCCATAATGAAGTTCCTATGGACGGTGATGGAGGGACGACGACCCATAAGGAAGATCCCACAGACGGTGACGGAGGGACGGTGACCCACATAGAAATTCCCACAACTTCACAAACCTTATTAAATTTGAGATTTTTGAATTTTAGCACGTGGGAAAAGGGGTAGAAGGAGTTCCAAGACATATTTCCTTAAGATTTGACTCCTTTTGAAAAATGCAAAAAATTGGAATTCGAGAGCTGAAGGATCTTCCTCCCTTTTGTAATGACATTGCTCAAACATAATTTTGCAGTGAAATTTCCACAATGTCTAAACACATGGAAAATTTGATGCAAACCCCTTTAGGCATGTAAAGACACTCATTTTATGGGCCCTAGATGATGAAAAATTGAAATTTTCACCCCTTTTGGAAATGCAAAGACTTGGAAGGGAGAATCTGAAGGGTCCGCCACCCTTAAAATGATAATCCATACACAGAAACCCGCACATAGTGGCTTGCAAGGAAATTCCCACATACAATGACGAAGGGATGGCAACCCACAAGGAAGTTCCTATAGATGGTGATAGAGGCATGGCGGCCCGCAAGGAAATTCTCACAGACGACAACATAGTCCTACAAGGAAGTTCTCGCAGATGGCAATAGAGGCATGATGATTTGCAAGGAAATTTCTGCAACTTCACAAAACTCAACGAAACCTTGGCAGTTCACTTAGGTATCATAGAAAAATCCCAAATCCATAGGAAACTTGTCCCCAAAGTAAAAATATGAAGGAAAAAGTGAAGCAAGCAATCAGGCACCAAGTCAATAGGAGCAAGGGAAAAAGTTGAAAAAAGAAGGGGCAGACTTTGTTTCTCTCTCGAATTCAAATGCCTCAAGTAAAATGAAGAGCAAGGAGTAGCATTTATAGGCCAATTGTCATTAATGGCATGCATTAATTTCTTGGTACGTCAAACCTGAGTTAGGTGAGATGTGGAAACCCACGCTTGTTTGGATGCTTGGTCAAGGCTCAGATGGAGAAACTAAGTGTGGAGCCCTCCATGAGGGTGGAAGTCAAGGGTTGATCATTGCTTGGTAGTGAAATGGAAGAAAAAACCCACACGAGGTGAACCACAATTGCAAGTCTACGATACCTGATGGACATAATGGCAAAGGTGGATGTGGGGCTTGCCATGTGGGTGGACACTAAGGACAGCCATTAGTTGAACAATAAAGGGATGGAGGCATTGCGCAATGGGAGATCTACAACTGCAGGTTTGCAGGGCTTGGAGGACACCGAGACAACAAATGAAGGGAAACCTCCAGGGGCATTTCCACAAAAGAAAAAGACTTAGCGAACTTCAGGTAGGCGAACTTGGTCAAAAGTGATTTGATCATTTTAAGGCACATGACCAACTTAGGCTTAGAAGTAGGGGTGCACAAAGCGAAGTGGGAGAAAAAATGACCCATTGGGAGTAGGAACGAGCCATCGAGAGTAAAAAAAGAGGGGGTCCCTACCTTCAACAGGGCATGTGTGCAAAACATGAACAATAGGTGGGTGAATAGTACCTTGAGTGGCCCTTGCTCAAGATGTTGTACCCACAGGAGAAACCAAATATATGCTACTTGATTAAGCTAATCATAATAGTAAATTGGAACATATTTATTGCATATAACTAAACTCTACAATCTGACAAGAATCTTCACAAATTTCTATTCAGGAATGTATAATAGAAAACTAACAAAGATATTGTATATGAAACAAACCTATAACTATCAAAACATATATCTTCCGACTAGATCTGCTCATCAACCATCGATCCAACTATATAGGTCTAGGAGGAGGTTTATTTGTATAAGGATCATAAATAGAAATTAAATGAAAATGTCCACTCTCCTTCAAAATTGAGAGAAAAATTCTTTGCAACTGAAATTATAACAAAAAAAGATAGAAGACAAATAGGTTTGCAACTCTATTTTAACAACATGACAAAGATGTGCTTTGTGCAAATAGTCACGTCAATTTCCTAACTACTACAAACTTATTCTTTCCTCCATGGTATTATTGAGTTCTCTAATGGCTCAAATTAACCACTCCAATGATCAAGGCCTTTTGCATGGGATCTTAGATATTTTTTTAATGTAAAGCATAGAGTAAATAGAGTCTAAATTTTTTATCGAGGTTATGTCTGAGTCTAGAATTGTATGTATTTTGCAAGTTTTTGTATACCAGTACTAGCATTTATTTATAATACAATGGCACAATTTCAAGCCAATTTATCTCTTGATGTATACTTGATACAATTTATAAATGAAAGATGATCAAAGATAATTTTATTCATCTTCATTGTCTTTCCTCTAAATGTATGTTTTTGTTATAGCTCTTATTCAAAGAATAGGTTAAAATGATTTAATGGGACTGCAGAATTGTATGAACATATGCAACGATTTGTAAGAAGAATTGGTTAGGAATTCTTAAGTGTGGTAGTGTAAGGTATTACTATAAAGCTTCATGATGTTTAGGGGAAAATATTGTTATACAAGTCTCAATTACATTCACTTTATCATCGATCCCTAGGTTAAGGTACTAGTCCATTGTATTTATACTTGTTACAATCTCCATGGTCACTCATATAAGGAACTATCACAAATCTTAAATTCAATTTGCATTTTTGTAAATTTGATGTGTTTTTATTTTCTCTTACTATGAATTGTTGAAACAATCTTAAAGGGTACTTCCAAATCTTTTCATTTTCATAATCACCAAGCAAATGTGTTCAGAACACATCTTCTTTTTACAATATTTTAGATAATTGGAAAAGGAGATCTTACAAATGCTATCAGAGACCGCCCTCCTAGGTTTTGCAGAGCCCACAATGAAGAGGAAAATTTGTATCCAACTTTCTCCTAGTTGTTGGATAATCCCTCCAAGTAATTGATCATTGGAAATGACAATTCCATAGACTACTTGTGAGATTTGGTTGGGAATTAAAAACAACCAACAAATTTGTGACTCTGTTGGGGAACATGTTTAGTAAATCTCTAGTAGAAGATAAATTACCTTCAGAGTCATAGAATTTTAAATCCAGACATGTAGCTAAGCAAGAAGTTCTAAAAATATCCCATCATTTGTCAATCTACACCTTGTTATCAAAAGTTTCTGGTCATATTTTCATATTTGTGTGAACTACTTTGCAATCTTTCCTAGAATTTGTTTAGTTGTCTTTGCATTTGAAATTTTCTCTAAGAATTGTTAAAATATTTTCAAATTCTCTTAAATTGGGTGGAAACTCTAAGTATCCTTTGTTAGTGCAAGAAGAATCTAAATAAAGAAGAAAGGAATCTTAAGAATATTATAGAAGACATGAGATGAACTAGGGGAAATTTCAAGAAGAATCCTAAATAGAAGCTGGAAGGTGAACTACCATAAAACATTTGACTATCATGGAAGAAGAAAAAGGATACAAGTAAGTTTGTTTCTCCTCCTCCACTAGGACCTAGGCATTCCCATGATAGTATTAATACAAATTTGTAAAGACTATTGGAATTTGGAATGCCTTATGCAAATGAGGAAGGTCCAGTTATAAGAGATCGTGTTGGTGAAATTCAAGCTCATTTAGATCCTCTAGCTAATGAAAAACAACAAAAGAATAATTTATGAGAGTATAATTTTGATGCTAAATTAGCATCTTGAAGGATGAATCTTGGGGCATCAAATACACATAATCCTCTAGATTATGACTTGTTAGATGATCCTGTTAACAAAGTGCCTACTCTTGCTTTCAAAATGAATGTTATAAATCTCATGGATAGTTCCCATGAGAATTCATATTCTAACATTACTTTTCTAAATGAGGATGAGTTTCTACAAGAAGTCTTAGGACTTCATGACGAGGCTCAAATACTTGAAGAAATGAGGATCAAGAAAGCCAAGGAAAGAGAAGAAAAAATTAGAAATGTAATGTATGAGAGGGATATGTTGAAGAGGAGAGTTGAGAAAATGAAATTACTTAGCTGAGAGGAACATGTTTCTATTCCTATTTCATCTAGTAGTCTAGTAATTACCCCCATATTTGGCTCCAATACTTTGAATGCTCCCATGGGAAATTTCCACACTAACACATGGACCAATTCTGTTGTTACTAGTATAGTAGTAGTTACTGCCACTACAAATATCCCATCCCAAGTTGTAGACAAAGGAAAGAAGCCTATAGATCACAACAAGGGAGTGAGCATAAATGAGAATGCATCATTCTCATAAGGATTTTGCATCCATAGCACCTGATCCATTGGATCTCAAGTTACAAAAGGAGAATGAATAACTACAAAAGAAACTAGAAAGAATGGAGCAATACAAAGAAAAATAGAATTCCTCAAAGTCTTATATGGACTTGGAGATTCTTTAACCTCTAGTTCTCAGAACCCACCTCAGTCTACACCCCAACCTACCCCAAAAATTGGCCTGAATATATCATCCCATATAGATCAACCTACCCTCCATTTTCAACCCCAAAATGTGAGTGGATTTGGAAAATACTCTCAGTATCAAGGAAATGTGAACACTCAACCTAGAGGGAATAATACAAGTCAACAAGGAAATCAAAATTCTAGAGGGAAGGGTAATTTTAGGCAACATAAGCAAGGAGGTCAGTTAGCTAGAAGACCATTACAATTGGAAAGGTATAGATAGCCGTGCTTTGATGGGATACCAAGTTGTCCTAATCCCATTCCTAATGACATCATAAATGAATTGAGTAATTTTTTTTGAAATAATGCATTTTTTGGTGAAGATCACTTAAGGGATTTTCTAATTTTGTTGGATGACTTTGAAATAGAGGATGAGGATGTTATAATGAAATTGTTTATGTAGTCATTGATTAAGAATGTTAGAGATTGGTATAGGGGTTTGCTTGGTGCCAGTTTAGGATCTTGGGAAGAATTTAAGAGTCTTTAAGAACAATATAGAGACAAAAATGACCCAACATTTATGCTCAATGAGTTCAACACTATTACAAAAGAAAATAATGAGATGGTTTCTAATTTCAACACTAGATTTTAGAAAGAAATGTTTAGAATTCCTGCATATTTAAGACCAAATGGAGAAGTCTATTTAGTCCTATATTGTAATGCTTTTGATTCCAATATGTGATATCTACTTAGAGATAAGGATCCTCAAATTTTGAGAGAAGCTTACAAAATTTATTTGCACATTGAAAGCAACAAAGGAGCTATTGGTAAGGTGGGAAAGAGGGATGATGTAAAACTTATAAAAAAGCCTAAGGGTCACCATGAGAAAGCTATAGTCTTTGATAATAAAATTGATAATTTAATGAGTAATTTGAAGGATTTGAGCTATAAAATGGTTAGAAATGAGAAAGGCTTATCCAATGACAATCCAATTTTTAGAAACATGAAAGGGCATCTAGGTTACATGATAAACCCTAAAACAAAAATTGGCACAATAGTAAACCTATGCACAACAATGAAAAAATTGTGTAGAATAAAGATACTTTAGATCCATTGAAGAATAGTTATAGCAATTGACATCCCATGGTGTGTAGTTTTCTAGCTACTATATTCACTTCATTAATATGTAGTTGCTTAGTCTTTAGAAGAAGATAAAGAGCCATGTGGTGATTGTGACATGTCATGTGAACAAGATGGAGAGGTCAACATGAATTATTTTGATGAAGAATCCCATGAGGTAGATGTAAACAATTATAAATGTAGATCAAAAGCATATCATCAACAAATTTTCTCTAATGATGAGGAAGAAGACCATATATAAATAATCTTGAGACTAGTTTTTTTGACGTTAGTTTAAGGAGACCATCTATAAAGGAGATTAAATAATTAGTAGCTATTGTAGTGGCCCAATTTAAAATAAATTATAATTTGAGGAATAGAGTGATCAATGAAGACTAGGGAAAGGCTGACAGTATATTCATTAAGGAGTAGAATAAAGACAAACAATTTAGTTAAGCACCTAAGAAGGTTGATGAATCAAAAGAAAAAGAAAAGGTATTGTATATGAAGTCTAGTGTTGTGAAAATTAATGAGAATGTTATATCTCCATTACTCAAAGAAAAATATCAAAAGGTAAAGGTTGATCAGAAAAAGAAAAATATTGAGGTTAGGAAAGAAGAAAATTCTAAAAAAAAAGAAAAACCAATCAGTAGAACAAGATGTGACATCATATGATTTTCCTAAACATACTTCAATTGATATGTTCCGATTGCTATCACATGTAAATTTTCCAGTTCCTCTTCTTTAGATGATGAGGATTGAAGATAATAAGGAAAAGGAAATTTCCCTCGTCAATGGTGCAACTACAACCTATGGAGAAAGAAAGGTGTCTACTTTGCCTAAAGTGAGTAGAGAGAATTTGAATGAAGAATAAGTTCAGGGGATCAGTAATGATATCCCTCAAGTGTTTTTGGATGCCACACTTATTGCATGTCCTAACCAAGTGGACCCATTCTATGTAAATCTTATGATTGATGACAAGCTAGTGAAAAATTGTATGTTAGATCTAGGAGCCTTATCAAACATTATTCCTATTGAAATCATGAAGGAATTGGGGCTAAATATCAATAGGTAATGTTGATCCTGTTTTCTACATAATAACAGCCAGACAGAATATGATATCCTATCTCTCTTGAAAGGTAAATCTCTATTGGCAAGCCTCAAGAGATAACCCCAAGGTCTCTAATGTCAAGTTTTGACAGTGCATAAACAACTCAGTAACGAAATGTGAAAGTGCTAGTAATCACAATGGGACCTTACTACAAGCAAAATGTTGAATCAATTTTATCAGATCTAACAATCTGATGGTGCTTCAATCCTAGATTTAACCCAATAATCAAAGAAATAAAAAATGATAAGGGTTTCAGAGAGAGTTCTAAATTTAATACTAAACCTAAGATTAACAATGAAAGTAACCAATACTCAAAATGGACCAATCCTTCAAAACTGATTTCTACTTGACCAAGATAAATCTACAATCTCATAGAAAACAGTGCAATCTTCTGAGGTGTTAAGATTTTCAAATCATAAACCTTCATTCAAATAACTCTATTGCAGTTAAAAATGAACAAATCTTTACAATCAAACTTAAGCACACAGAATATAAAGTCCAGGCTAACTTTGCAAAGCAACTAACAATGAGTTGGTTGCAAAAAGTGTGGACTAAAGGATTGCTGCAACATTCAAGTATTGAATCACAAACATTATTAAATCAAGTCCAATCTAAACATTAACCTTCTCAAAGCAATTTTAAAGATGGAATAACTGGAACCATGCAAAACAAAAGAAACAAGTATGGCACCAAATCACAATGTCATTTCTTGTATTCAAATTGTTCACTGTAGCAACAATTCTAGTTTTCTATTACAATATTTGCTTGAGGGAAGCTACCTGCTAACTTACTCTACTTCTAACTAGCTCTGCTCTATGTTCTAGCTACAAATTATGATCTTGTAACTATTTCTAACTCTTCTAATCCTTTATAAATGAGGCAACATGCCCAATATATAGAATTCCCCAGAAATCCGTCAGCTAGGCAAGGGCTTTGCAGCAATAACTCAACACAACCACCCAGCCAAGTGAGTCTTCAAAATGGGTCAAACAGGAATTAAATGCACATCCTGTCCAAGTCAACCCGAGATCCACGGCTCGGACGATGCATGGGAAGATAATAGAGAAGCAAAACTCACACTGTAGCCTATCATTAGCTCCCTTCCCTATTATCTCTGCTATGATCTGGCTCATCATGTACTTTCAAGAATGCCCCATCCAGGTCCACGATTGGTGGCAGGGGCAGAACCCTAAGTTGATTTGCAATGGATGCAATCTCTTCTCTTGAGTGTTTGAATGACCTATCCCATTCTACCTTATACGCCAAATACTTATCAATAACTGCAAGATAGGTGGCCGCATCATCCAACTGGTGCTCGAAAATGGACCCATCATCAAGTGGTACATAAACATCATGCCACCATTCTCTCAACTGTTCCAGGCTCAAGTACTTGGGCGCGATCTTTCTTCTTCCCGTCATGATTTCAAAGAAGGCAATGGAACCATTGTAAACCCCAGTTAGGGTGTCATCAATCTGCTTCCTTTGTTTTTAAATATTTTTCAACACCTTTTTCCTAATTTGCAATGCCTCAAACCATTCCCATGGTTCAGAAGCTCTAGAAGAAGGAAGGATCCCGTCACTCACCAACCTGTCTCAGGTGTACTCCATTATAGTCCTAGTTTTCTATAGAAGAAGATCCGGGTCTTCTTTATCTTATGTCATTACTTGCTTCAACCATTCGGTGGTCCTTGCAGCATCCTTTCCCATTGATAGGATCTCCTTGATAGCTTCATCACCTTTTACTTGCACCCCATTCAACCAATTCTCAGTGGCAGCAGTGGAGGCTTTCATCTTTTCTAGCTCGGCGATGGTCTCCTGAGGTAGAGGATTTGTAGCAGAGGAAGAGGGATTAATGGACTATAGTGGCTCCATTAATTCCTCCAAGCATTTCTTGAGATTTGCATACTCTTTCTTTAGCTCTTTCTTGGTTTTCAATTCCTTCCTTAATCGATCCACAATAACAGTATTGGAGACCTCATAGTCTTCAATATCCTGCTTAGCTGATGTAGGCCCTAGATTGAGAGTCTGAACACTGTAATCTTTTCTGACCACATCATTTCTATCTTTGTCTGGAGTAGGGGTGGTGATGTGAACAAACTTGTTATATGCCTCATCCCTTTCAACCCTTGAGATCACTCTAGCCTTCTTCTTACCTTTATCTTTTCCAATTATGGCTAGCAGTGCATCCCAATTCGGTGGACTATCTTCTACCACAACCTATTTTCTCTTTATCTCCTTGTCCAGCCACTCTGAAACAGTAGGCTCTAATTGCACCTAGCTCAATCCTATTTCCTCTTCCTGATCCTTAGGTGCCTCCCCTTCCAAATCTTGTTTATCAGGGGTCTCATCCGTTTAGCTTTCCTTCCCCTCAGCATGCTCCTCTTCATGTGTATGTGAGAGAACCTTTTCTGCTTCTTCCTCCCTTGGAGGAGATTCAACTACCTCATTCCTAACTGGTGACTTTGCATATGTAACCAAGGGAGATTGCATTTCCTTTTCAATTTTGGCCTCCGCGTTGTAGAGTTCACCTTCATGAAACTCTTCCCCTTCAGTATCCGGATGACCCTCAACATCTCTTGAATCACCTAGTTTGCTTTGAGCTTCATGATCGAGAGGCACATCATCATGTTGCTCCTCACGAAGAGTGGCAGGAAGAAATTCTGCCTTAGGCATGTCATTCTTGGGAGAGGGAGTACTAGACCTCATATATACCTTTGCTCTCTCCTCTGAACTTTCAACATTTATCATTGGTGCAGAGACTTCTTCCTCCCTAGCCTTGAAGCTTGCCTTCTTTGATAATTTGACAATTCTTTTTCTCTTAGGCATAGGAGCATCAGCCTCACGATTTTGTTCTTCAACATCATTCTGTTCAGACCTTTTAGTCCTTGTCCCCCTCTTAGCCTTTGGCCTTCTCTATTTCTCTATCTCTTGGACCTCTTTTTCCTAAACACCTTTTGTCTTGATCTTGGATGTGGAGTCCAGTTTGCCTTTACCTTTAGGTTCTTGCTGCCCTATGGACTCCTTTGAAGTGCAATGATAATCTAAATCTCCCATTATGTTATAAGTGCATTTCACTCCTTTATTTTCCAATTCCCACATAGTGTGTTTAAGCCACAACTTGGTAACTTTAATGACTGGCTCCATTAGTTGCTTCAGTTCTATTTGCTCCTCCTCTAACCAGTCTATATCACCAATTGGCCTATCTTTTACTGCCTCATAGGCATGATCCTGAATCAAGTCCCCATTATCCTCCAATTGATCAGGCATTGCCCTTACATTATACAATCAGACCGCATCCACTGGAAGCTGAGAGAATTTCTTCTTTCTGACCTCATATTCATCACCAAAATTGGCCCAGTAGTCCTCTAAATCAACCTTATGACTATATTCTCTATTGGCCTTCTTTTGATCTTCTCCCGTGATGTCAAACCTAGATCTCTTAGAGTGGAAAGATAAGCCAAGAGTACTCATTTCTTCTTCTGAAGCCTGGGCAGAACTAATGGAAGGACATACCTCTCCAGTGCCAATCCTTAGGGGAAAATCCCCACCAATTCTTGTCTTGTGTTTGTCCTTCTTGACAATGGCATCAAAATCACAAATCTGTCTAGTTACTTCCAACAATATGATGTGGTTAGTGGAATACCTTGGAAGTCTATATGGGGACCTTTGGCAGCCATCGATCTGAATGTAGGAGAAGGTTGGAAATTGAATAAACCAAGCTCTATACTTCTTAATGAGCTCTTTGGCTTGATCTAAAATTTTGACATGCTTTGCTTCCTGATGCATTCTAGTGATATACATGGTAAATGCATCATTTTCCCTCCTATAGTTTGATCCTCCCCAGTGCAACTGAGGGAAAACTTCATAAATAATATCGTGCCCAAAAATTCCTTTTGTATCCAATACTCTATAGGGGTGGAATCTAGCCAGTGCATAGACCAGATATGAGGTCATTGTGAAGGTCTTTGTCTACAACACATTGGAAAACTGCTTGTGAATTACTTGGTTGATGACCCCTACCCAATGGTAGTTAATCTTTTCTTGTTCCATCCACACAATCACATGGCATATCCAATTCTCAAATGTACCAGCACTCCTGAATCCAAGCACCCTGATAAGAAAGGTGATGGCATCATAATATTCCTTCTTGAGTTTTGCTTTGAACAGCTACTTAGGCAACTTGGAATAGTGGGACTTGGGCTTCTCCAGCCAGGAGTTGATTAGCTGCTATGACTTCACAGTTTGGTCATCGCAGAACTCCCAAACTACCTCAATGGTGAATCCCACCACATGAGATCTATCTAGCATGTCGAAGGTTTGGGCAATGGAGACTGGGTTGAGATTGGCAATGACTCTCCCTTGAGGACCAATTATCCTCAGTGTATCCTGATCATAGTGCCTGGTGCACTCAAGGACCAGCTCATAGCATTGCACCATAGAAGGGAAACCAACAACATGTGACAATCCTAATTCCATCATTCTTCTAGTCACCAAAGGAGGATCTCTAGGTGCCATCCTTGGTTTAAATTCCTCATAGTCCCATATGCCAACATTTGTATCAGTGACTTCTGACTAGATAGAAGTGATCTTACTCTTCGGGACCTTGCTCTTAATGTCCAGCTTAACCCTTTCTGCATCAGATAATGAGGAACCAACTACTACTTTGCTTGATTCAGCCTACACTCAACATGAAAATCATAGTAAAAACCATAGGAGAGCAAGGTTAATCCATCAGAACACCATTAGAATGCACCTCACATAGTCAAGGTGTTATTAAAATTCATATAAAAATGACCACAATAGATTTTGGGTTTGAAGACCATCCATGGAATCTGAGCCAGAGAGGGATTCGGGAAATTCTAGACTGATCGGATTCCAATGGAATAACTAGGAAACACCTCCTTAATCATTAAACTTGATCATTTTTCATCTATAAATTGACATGGGAGATCCAAATATGACATGAAATAATCATCAAATGCATCATAAATTATAAACAAATCTAATTATTTCATGTTCCTTTATGTTTCATCAAATTTCGGGGAAATCCGTGAGGGACAGATTTTCGCGAAGAATGGGCCAAAGAGGATTTTCGGGAAACCTGGGAAACAACGGATTTTAGAGAAATCCGGTACTCGTAGACATCCGTAGTCAAGGCAAAGTTCCGGACCAATGGGAATTCCCAGAATGAAAGCTTCGGCAAGAGTTATGAGCTCGCCGAGAAGTCTCAGTGACTTCCAGGAGGCACACCGAAGGATGCAATTAGAACAGGTTTCGCCAAGAGTCAATTGTTTTGATGTAATGTCTCAGCGAAAAGGGACATCACAAACATATCTGTATGAGCCAAGGTTGGTCAGGGAAAGGTCTCGGTGAAAGTAAAGGTCTCACTGACTGATATGCATGAAGGATTTCATTGGTGCAAAAATGATAGTGTCATGGGGATCCAACATGAACCTAGGAAGACCACTTCGGCGAACCTCAAGGTGGTCGATATGATATCTCAGTGATCTCAAATGGTCATAGTGAAGGGAATCCGGAAGGGATGGAGAGTCTCGACTTCATCCAGGCACTGAACCAACTATGGATTTTGAAAAGTTGAACTTAAGGCAAGTCGGGGACGGACCTTTCATGAATTTTCTTTGTATTCTAGGTCAATCTTAGGACAAAATCACCTGATACGGCACTGCCCTAGGTCCAAAACCCTACTCATCCGCCATTAGCGCACAGGCACATTTAGAATTTAGCTATTTCCACTTCTGAGTCATCACTAGGGTTTACTAATTACTCTCAGGCAAGATTCATTAAAATGCAGATGGACACATGAACTCAAAACTCGCCCAGGAGATGACAAAGGAATCAATACCAAACAATCCCTAACACAAAATAAACAAATACACCAGAATTTAAATCCCACAAGCCCATTCATAATTCAATTCAAAGTAGAGCAATCAACCACATACCATTATAAAGCGGGAATTGGTCTCAGAAGCAGCAAACGCGAAGCTCAAGGGTGTCCACAATGAATACAGGCGATAACGCATATGAAATCACCACTAAATCAATCAAGTCAAAGCCAAATGCCCCAAAACAAAGCCAAAAGCTTAAAGAACAAACTATAAGGATGTGGCTCTTAACTCAGACAACAACTAATAGTGAGCATAATGGTGTAAAAGATCTCTGAATCAAGTTAAATACACTTCTCAGAACACACACAGAGCCATTAATGTAGTCAATAAGACAGCCAGAGAAGGAATTCAGGAATCTAATGATAGGGTAGAATCTGGGAAAATCTGGCCCACACAGAAATCCATGAGGATCAAAAATCCCCGAACAACAAGGGTCCAGTTGGAGTCCAAGCATGATCTAGGAAAATCTGACCAGGGCAAAAAATCCTGAATTAGGGCAAAAGCCTTAAATTCATCTAGAACTTAATATTTTCAATAAATAACCTGGGGGAAACACTTAGGCATTCAGAATAGACATCTAAGCACATGCCTAAGTAAGACAAAACCTCAAAAAGAGAGGGCCAAAACACCAAAATGAAGTGAAAGAGGGTCCCTACTTTCAGCAGGGCGTGTGCGAAAAACTACACAACAAATGGCAACTTCTGCTGGGAAAATGCTCCAGAGCATTTGATGATGAATAGGAATCAAGAACCCAAAATCTCTGGTTTCAATCTCACCATCAAACAAACAAGGCAGAATGCAAGATTTAAAGAATCAGAACCAAAGGATAGATCAAACCTTCCATAAACTAAAAATCCAAGTGTGTGCACATGAGTTCATTTCCCTCCTTAAGTTACTACAGGAACCAAGTTCAGTCAAGTCACGCAATGCAAGGATTCTAACTTCAAAAGCAACCTAGATAGGACCTCGCTGCCAGTCAGGCGTCCATAGCCCCAATGAGGTTATCGTTGTGACTCTCCTGAAAATAGCTCTACTGCCAGCTAGGCGTCCATAGCCCTAGTAGAGATATTCAGGTATCCCTAATAAGTTGAATTTATTCTTTTGATAGTCAATATTTCACTTTTCTTTCTTTTGATATTCTTTATATGTCATTTTCATTTCAACTTGTGAACAATGAAGTTCACACTCAAGGCTGAGAACCAGAGTGGTGCTGAAGTAGAAATAGGATTTTTCACTTGACGAGACTTCACAAGGATTCCTATAGTGACATCAAGGTTCTTAAGATATATGATGGGTATGAGATTTTTAGAGTATTTCAAATTCAAATCCACACCAATGACTCAATCTTCTATAAATCCGACATTAAGACTGTTGGTAACAACAAAGATTTCAACCATCCTTTCAAGATGCAAGACTAAAGTTCACCAAGGAAATACTTGGAACAATTCCAAAGAAGATAGATTTTCCATGCAGGTGCAACACACCCAGGCAAAAATAGAGAAACCCCCAAAGCAAGAGCAAAGAAAAAATAAAACAAACTAAAACAAACCAAAAGCAAATGAAAACAAAGTAGAAAGGAAAACCCTAATCTAACTATATACAAGACCAGAGCTGAAAACAGCTCAAGACTGGAAATAATGCTTCAAATACTGCCCATTGATAGGTAGTGGGATGTCCTCTCCAATGAGAGTTTTCAAACGAAAAGCATTATCTCCCAGGATTTCTGAGATCTGGTAAGGTCCAAGTCAAAGTTTATCAAATTTTCCATGCTCTCCCTTATGGTCATGGGCTTTATCCCAGGAAAGAACCAAGTCAGAAATCCTAAAAGCTTTAACCTTGGCTCTCTTATCAAACCATCTCTTGACAACCCCTTGGTGTTTAGTGAAGTTCTCCAGGGCTTCATCCCTCTTTTCTTCAAGGTGCAATAGTTTGGCAAGTCTTGTCTCATGTCTATCTCCCTCATCATAATATTCATTGATGAACTGAAGGGTAGGAATTTTCAATTGTTTGGGAAACACACGTTCTAATCCATAAACCAGGTGGTAAGGTGACATCCCTACGGAGGCTTTATGTCTTGTACAATCTGCCCAAATGGAAAATTTGAGTTGGGTATTCCAGTCCCTAGGGTTCCTTCCTAATAACTTTTGGATGACAGTCAGGATTCAGCCAACCCATTACCCTGCAGATAGTAATTGGATGCAAATTTGATAATGATCCCATGATCAAAAGCCCAGTTAGAAAACTTTAATGATGAAAACACATGACCATTATCACAAACTAAAGATGTGGGGCATCAAAAATGATTAAGAATACCAGATTCAAGGAAGTTAATCACTACTTCAAAAGTACACTATTTGCATGCAAGAGCCTCTATCCATCTCATAAAATAATCAGTAATGGTGAGAATATACCCGTGACCAGCAGATGAGGGTGGATTGTTGGGGCCAATGAAGTCCATTCCCCATTGAGCAAAAGGTTTTACCTCAACAACCGGCTGAAGTGGGAGCATGACATATGTCTCTTTGGTAGCCATCGTCTGACACACATAGCATGTTCTAACATGACTGTGGGTGTCTTTGAACAATGTAGGCCACTAGTAACTAGCTTTGAGAATCTAGTTTGTTGTAGATGGTGCTGACCCATGGCCTGTACCATATCTGTCATGGAATTCTGACATCATTCTTTCAGATTCTGCCCTTCCTAGGCACCTTAAATACACTCCCTCATGATTTTTCTTGTATAAGAAAACCCCTTTTAACATGAAACTATCACTCTTTAAGATCAATGCTCTTCTTTGTACTAGATTGAGATGATTAGGGCACCTTTGAGTTAGGAGATAATGAACAACATCATCATACCACTCACCAGGAGAAACATCCTCTAAAGTATAAGCCTGAGCTGTAAGATCAGGTCCTATCTCTACCGTTGTCTTTGTGAGCCCCTGCCCTCTTACCAGCTTCATGGGTTGAACTTCCATATCATACTCTTGTAGCATAGTTACCCACTTGGCTCTTCGTTCTCCCAGTTCATTCTGTATCAAGAGCAGCTTGACTGCAGGATTAGGAACTATAGCAAAGATTTTATTTATGAGGATGTAATGTATGAATTTTTTGACTACCCTGACTAAGGCATAAGCCTGCTTCTCCACATTTGGGTACCTCAGTTCTGCATCCTTTAATGGTGTGCTCATGAATGCTATGGGGTGTTCATTGCCTTGGTCAAATTTCTGAGTTAGAATAGCAGCACATGAGTGGTCAGAAGCAAATGAATATATGTCGAATGGTTTGGCATAATTAGGAGTTATTAAAACTAGAGCTTCAACAATAGCTCTTTTTATTTCAGTGAATGCTTCTTTTGCTTCTGCATTCCATTCCACCTTGGCCTCCTACTTCAACATTTCATTTAGTGGCTTGACTATCTCTACAAACCCAGTGATGAACTTCCTAACAAAGTTGATCTTGCCGAAGAATGACT
Organism: Sequoia sempervirens; assembly: GCA_007258455.2. Lineage (NCBI taxonomy): Eukaryota > Viridiplantae > Streptophyta > Pinopsida > Cupressales > Cupressaceae > Sequoia > Sequoia sempervirens. The sequence goes on along the minus strand of VDFB02058242.1, from coordinate 197,195,572 downwards.
TCATTTCCTTTTTACTAGCAGGTGGTGGGATCTTGAGAATAGCCTCTATATGTTCTGGATCAATTGTAATTCCCTTTTCAGAGATGATATGCCCTAGTAGCTTACCTTTGGTAACTCCAAAGATGCATTTCTTTGGGTTGAGGGATATTCCAAACTCTCTGTATTTCTGGAAAACCTTGCATAGATTTGAGATATGATCACCTCTGTTCTTTGAAAATACCATCAGGTCATCCATATAAATGATTATGCACTTCCCAATTATATCTTTAAAGGCTATGTCCATTGCTCTCTGGAACGTAGCTCCAGCATTAATCAAGCCAAAAGGTATTCTTCTATAAGCAAAGGTGCCCCACTTAGTGGTGAAAGTAGTCTTGTGTCTATCTTCATATTGCACCATGACCTAGTTATATCCTGAGTAACTATCCAGAAAAGACATCATCTGAGATCCATTGACAATCTGGAGTACTTCATCCAGTGATGGCACTGGATAATTGTCCTTCTTTGATGCTTGGTTCAGGTTCCTGAAATCTAGACACAGTCTGATTTCACCATTTTTCTTTCGTACAAGAAAGGTTTGCAACCCAAGTAGAGTGTCTGACTGGAAATATGATTCTCGCAAACAATAGTTTATGCACTTCCCTTTGTATTACACGTTCCAGTAGAGCATTAATAGGTCTTTGCCTCTGTCTAAAGGGCTTCACTCCTGGAGTGAGAGGGATAGTATGAGTTATGACTGATTTATCATAAGTCTTCAAGTCTTCATAACTCCAGGCTATCACGTTTGGGTATTTGTGCAATGCATCAATGATTCCTCGTCTTTCTTCTGGGGTGCATACTTTGCTAATAAGAATATTTTTTACATCCTCCTGGGATCCCATATTATACTTGTCACATTATCCACTAATAGACTCTTTCCTAGTGTCTTGATCCTGATCTCTAATCTTTTCTAGATCAAATATTATTTCTAGTTGTACCATTCCCCTAAGGATTGTGTTGGTCTTCAAGTTCATTACCCCTTCCAAGTCTATCTTTGCCTCTTGAGGCTCAATTTCATCAATGATCTGAGAAGCAAAAATGTCTGTGTTTGTGATAAATTCAAGAATATGCTTATCATCCTCAAACACCTAGAAGCTAGTAACATTATCAACGACTGAGGGCACTAGGGTCAGTTCCACTGTAAACTTCTTCAACCCAGAAAGAGATAGAGGCTGCAGAGTGTTGGCTAACTGGGGCAAGGAATCAGCTGTTTGGTTTTTATTTCATGGAATCAACTAAATGTTGAAGGCATCAAATCCTTCAATAAGGTCCCATACTCTATGTCTGTAGTTAGTCATTCTTCTATCATGGCAGGAGTACTGCCTTCTAACTTGCTTGACTACTAACTCAGAATCTCCATACACTTGCAAGATCTTAACCTTCTTCTTCAAGGCTATCAACAATCCATGAACCAAAACTTCCTATTCTGCTATGTTATTTGTACAATGAAACTGAAGTCTATGAGTGGCAAAAAATGTCTTACCTTTTGGGCTGATTAACTCAAATCCTGCCCCAGCTCCTTGTTTTGATTTAGAGCCATCAAATCTTAACGTCCAATAGCCAGCACCTGCGGACTTCTTTTCTTCCTCACTTATATTGTTGTTGCTGGATGACTTTTCAGAAGGAACCACTCCTTTTCCTTTGTGGTCTTCTTGGACATTGATTAGGATCACAGGAGTAGGATTAGTATACTTTTGTATTTGCTTTAATACAACTTGGCATAAGCAACAGTCCAATTCTGAATGTGAAGTGTTATGTATCCTGCACTAGTTGGGCAAAAGCAACTCTTCAAAGTTCATTCTTCTTCCTAACTGAATCTGACCTTCAATACATTTTTGAAGGAACTCTTGAAAACTATTTAACAAAGCCAACTGATTATTCTCTGGATCACTATTACTTTCAGTTGGTTCACCATTGTCCTTAACTGGTTCCACTAGAGTTTCAACACCACTAGACTCTATTGTGAGGCCATGAGACATTGTATGCAACATGAAGACCTCCTCCAAATCCAGTTCTTCAAGGGGAGTGCAAAGCATGTAACTACCCATACTTACTTCTGACACTAGAATTTCAACAGAGGTTTTCTGATACTCTGTAATCATGTATTTCATTCTGAGTTCTCATTTAATTCTGATCTGATTTGGTACCCCTTTCCAAGGAAGCCACATATGAGAGTGATTAGTTGAAACATATCCATTCAAAGCCCTGGTAAAGTCCCTCCCCAAGATTAGGCCATAGGCGTCAAGGATTCCAGCCACTTGTATATTAACAACTCATTGAATCCTAGGATTAAAAGCAATCTGCAGGTGAATCATATTCAACTCTCCTACAACATTGACTTCGGTTCTATCCAACTGTGTGACTTTATTTTGAGAATCAGCAGGGGTGATACCCATATCTTTACAGACACCAAGGGGAATAACATTAGTTGAGGCACTAGAATCCAGCAAACAATTATGTAAATTCTTGCCAAATACGCGGACAAAAATCAAGAATGGGGGAGTATCTGTTTTCCCTTGGAATAGAGTCAAGTGAGTATCCACTTGAACAACTTGAGATTTGTCCCTTTCTTTCCTAGTGTCTCCAGGAAGTATATGGACTTGATCATGAGACTGATCATGTCCTCCTATTGGCTGAGAACTAGATACTTTATGGACATTCTTACTAACTGATTTATCTTGCAACGTAGAATTTGCATCATAAGAACTTAAAACTACATTCCTAATGGATGGAACTCTTAATAGCTCAAATGTAGATAGATTTACCTTCAATTTTTAGAGTTTTTTAGAAACATACATGGCCAATTGTTCTTCATTTAAATCAGTGGGGTTCTCCCTCAGGTACTCCACCATCTTTTCTTTACCTGCATCAGCATTTCTTCCTTTTGGTACATCAGCATGCCCTTCTGGAGATAAATATTGCCTGGAAACCAAAGGAAATGAGGGATTGTTGATAGCATTGGGGTCTGGAGCCGTGTTGAAATTATTTGGTGGAATGGAAGTAGTGAAGGGGCCTCCAGCCTGTGGGCGCTTGTGTGGCAACTCTCTCAAGTCATACTTCTTGACAGGCCTCTAGAAGGTTTGCACTTCTTCGATGTAAGCTTCCTCTTCATCCTTGGGACCATTATCATTCAATGGATTCTCATCAAATAATTGGGTCATTTCATCTCCATTGCACACCTGGTCTGCCTCATCATCCAACTAGTCAGATTCTCCTTCAAGTACATTGTCCTTACTTTGTGGAAAAGGAGCATGGTTTAATACCAACACTGGTGAATCGTAAGGAATAGAGGGTACAATTTCCTGATAGCTTGTATTATTCTCCACCTCATACTGGAAAATCAAGGCTGCCATTTGGAACTCTTGACAGTCCAACTCAGAATGTTGACTAGTCTTGTGGAGCCTACACCATCCTGACAAAGTAGCTTCAGCTAGATATACACCACTAGGAGGCTTCTCTTGATTAACTGGCTAACTGGCAGACTGATTAATAGGTTGAATGATTGGTTGATCCAATGGGGTGGGAACTTCTCCATTGTTTGGACCAGTGTTCCAAGTCCAATTCTGTCCTGACTGCTATCTTATTTTGAATCCTTGTCCACCACCTAGTGCTCTGTCAAAGTTCTAACCTGATGGTTATCCTTTATCATAATTCTGCCTTCTTTTAGTATTATATCCCCTATCATTATTGTAACCTCTATCCTAGTTATATCCTCTGTCATTGTTGTATCCTCTATCATTGTTATATCCTCTGTCCTAACATTTCCCTTTATCAAAGTGCTATCCTTGTGGATTCTCTCTATTCTGAGTGGACTACATATTCCTCTGAGCAGCTTGCAACTAACTGTTTTGATTCCTCAAGTAGGTCACCTCCATGTTCAGCTTCTTTATTTTTTCTGACAATTCATCCAGTCTTTCCTTGTCAGGATTACTGTATGAAGGTTGATTCACATTATTCTAGGAATGTCCTACTACAACATTGGCATTTAATGACTGGTTCAATACCTCAAAATTTTGCAGGTATGAAGGATAACTAGCCTGAGGCTGGATATGTAGAGGTTGGTTCATGTTTTGCTGAGGATAACTAACTATGGATGAAACTTGTCCGCCAAGAGGTCCTGGGTAAGGGACCAAAGGAAACTAAGGTACCTAGTTCATGATCAGAGTATGGTTCACAAAAGCTTGATTGAGGGCTGGAACTTGTCCAGGGTGAGCAACGGGTCCTAATGAGGGTAAAGGCCCTGAAAGATGTTGCCTTATATTTGTGCTAGCTATTACAACCTCTAAATATGCATCTAGTAAACTCTCAGGGGGATTATTACTCCATTTCATAAAAGTAGTTGTTAAACTATCAAGTCCTTTATAATAGAATTTTAAGGTAGTGGCTCATTGATCTCCATCTTCACATTAGGCATGGTGAAACCTATTAATGAAAGACCCTATGGGCTCATTGATCTCCCTCTTCACATTAGTAAACTGATGGTAAAGCTCATTAGAACTAATGAGGATTCAAAATTTCTGCAAGAAAGTAGCTTCTAGCTCAATCCAATGGTGGATAGATCCAACAGGTAAGTGGTTATACCAATAAAACACATCTTCCCCTAGTGAATAAGGAAATATCCTACATGCTACATCCTCATGGTTTACCCCTCTATCTTTAAGGCCAGTCTGAAAGATCCTAATGTGCTCCTCAGTAGTCCTATTTGAGTCATTAACATGGAATTTTGAATGGAAGTGTTCAAGGTTTTTTGGCATAACATTGTAGATAGCGAAACTTAGGAGATGAGTTGGCCAGTTGCCAAGAAAGCCATTGGTGGAGGTGGGGGTGGTAATGGCTACGATTTATGACTGGTGAGGTTGTGGACTAGGAATGGCCTCATACTTAGATGAACTTGATGAAGATGGGGATGATGGAGATGTGGGAGGTGGGCTTGGGGATGATGATGATGATTCCCTTATTTTGTTGGTCCTTCTTGACCTAGTAGGGTCTAGTAATTCCTAAAATTCTTCCTCTCCTAGAGCAAATCTTTTTCTTCTTCTAAATCTCTCAGGAGAGATGGCGTTCAAAAATTGATCCATCTTGCTTATTCAGGCCCTCCTTCTAGTGCCAGTTCCTGTTGATTGTGTTTTCATAATATGACTGAGACAAAATATGATATCCTATCTCTCTTGAAGGTAAATCTCGGCAAGCCTCAAGAGATAACCCCAAGGTCTCTAATGTCAGAGTCTTGGCCGGTGCATGAAAAAAACTTCGATAGCGAAATGTAGAAATCTTTGAAAAGTAATCACAATGGGACCTTACTACAAGCAAAATCTTTGAGAATCAATTTTACCCGAGATCTAATAATCGATGGTGCTCCAATCTAGATTTAACCCAATAATCAAAGAAATAAAAAAGGATAAGGGTTTCAGAGATATTTCTAAATTTAATACTAAACCTAAGATTTAACAATGAAAGTAACCAATACTTGAAATGGACCAATCCCTCAAAACTAATTTCTACTTGACCAAGATAAATCTACAATATCATAGAAATAATGCAATCTTTTGAGGTGTTAGAGGTTTTCAAATCATAAACATTCATTCAAATAACCCTATTGCATCTATAATGGAAAAATCTTCACAATCGAACTAAGCACACTAAAATATAAATTCCAGGCTAACTTTGCAAAGCAACTAACAATCAGTTGGTTGCGAAAAGTATGGACCGAAGGATTGCTACAACATCCAAATATTGAATCACAAACATTATCGAATAAAATCTAACCTAAATATTAACCTTCTCAAAGCAATTTTAAGGATGGAATAACTAGAACCATGCAAAACAAAAGAAACAAGTATGGCACCAAATCACAATGTCATTTCTTGTATTCAAATTGTTCACTGTAGCAACAATTCTAGCTTTCTATTACAATATTTTCTTAAGGGAAACTACCTGCTAACTTACTCTACTTCTAACTAGCTCTGCTCTATATTCTGGCTACAAATTATGATCTTCTAACTATTTCTAATTGTTCTAACCTTTCACAAAGAGGCGAAATTCCCAATATATAGAATTCCCCAGAATTCTGTCGGCTAGGCAAGGGTTTTGTAGCAATAACTCAGCACAACCACCTGGTTGAGAGAGTCTTCGAAATGGGTCAAACATGCATTAAATTCCCATCCTATCCAAGTCGGCCAGAGATCCGTAGCTTGGACGATGCGCAGGAAGATAATAGAGAAGCACAAATCGTGCCACAGCCTATCATTAGCTCCCTTCCCTATTATCTCTACTTTGACCTGGCTCTTCATGTACCTTCAAGAACATCCCATCCAGGTCTACGACTGGTGGCAGGGGAAGAACCCTAAGTCGATTCTCAATGGACACAATCTCTTCTCTTGAGTGTTTGACTGACTTATCCCATTCTACCTTATACGCCAAATACTTATCAATAACTGCAAGGTAGGTGGCTGCATCATCCAACTGGTGCTCGGAAATAGACCCATCATCAAGTGGTGCATAGACATCATGCCACCATTCTCTCAAATGTTCTAGGCTCAAGTGCTTGGGCGCGATCTTTCTTCTTCCCGTCATGATTTCAAAAAAGGCAAGGGAACCATTGTAAACCCTAGTTAGGGTGTCGTCAATGTGTTTTCTTTGTTTGTAAATATTCTTCAACACCTTTTGCCTAATTTGCAATGCCTCGAACCATTCCCATGGTTTAGAAACTCTAGAAGAAGGAAGGATCCTGTCACTCACCAACCTGTCTTGGGTGTACTCCATTATAGTTCTAGTCTTCTGTAGAAGAAGATCTATATCCTCCTTATCTTGTGCCAATACCTATTTTAACCATTCAGTGGTCCTTGCAGCATCCTTTCCAGTTGACAGGATCTCCTTGATAGCTTCATCACCTTTTACTTGCACCCCTTTCAACCAATTCTCAGTGGCAATAGTGGAGGCTTTCATCTTTTCTAGCTCGGTTATGGTCTCCTGAGGTAGAGGATTTCTGGCAGAGGAAGAGGGATTAATGGACCACAGTGGCTCCATTAATTCCTCCAAGCATTTCTTGAGATTTGCATTCTCTTTCTTTAGCTCCTACTTGGTCTTCAATTCCTTCCTTAATCGATCCACAATAACAGTACTGGAGACCTCATAGTCTTCAATATCCTGCTCATTTAATGTAGGCCCTAGATTGAGAGTCTGAACACTGTAATCTTTTCTGACCACATCATTTCTATCCTTGTCTGGAGCAAGGGTGGCGATGTGAACAACTTTGTTATGCGCCTCATCCCTTTCAACCCTTGAGACCACTCTAGCCTTCTTCTTACCTTTATCTTTTCCAATTACGGCTAGCAGTGCATCCCAATTCGGTGGACTGTCTTCTACCACAACATATTTTATTTTTATCTCCTTGTCCAGCCACTCTAGAATAG
>VDFB02058242.1:197177560-197188024 GCA_007258455.2 Sequoia sempervirens | reverse complement strand
TAAGAATCACAGTGGTGCTGAAGCATAATTTTAGATTTTACACTTAATTAGACTTTGCAAAGGAACTATAGTGACCTCAAGATTCTTAAGGTGTGTAAGAGATATAAGATTCTAGAATACATCAGAGTCAGACAAACCAATGATTTATCCCCTTTGAATCAAACATCTAGGTTACTTGACACTAACAGAAGACCCTCACCATCCACTCTGAAAACTTTATTAAAGTTTATCAAAGAAATACATTGAACAACCCTAGGCAATAAAATAGTTTTGTGCATATGAACGTGCCCAACTAAAAGAAGAGGGACCCTAAGCACCACAAAGCAAAGCCGGAAGCAAAATGGAAGCAAACAGAAAGAAAATAGAAAGAAGACACCTGAAAGAACTTCAATGTTGCAACATTAAAATATCACATAGTCCCAAGCAATTAGTAGTTGAGGATGTTCTTTAAACCCATGGTTAATCCATAAAAAATTCTATCACCCATCATTCCCATAATTGAAATGATAAACACAACTATAAGCATTCATAGTAGTAAGGAAAGATAGAACCTAGATGTCAATACATGATGGCAGCAACGTTTGACAGTTGAGAGCAAGCACTGCTTCATTGGTCATTGTGTTGGAAGCCTCGGGTAGACGCAATGGATGGTTGAACATTCCATTTGCATTAAAAATATGCAGATCACAATCCAATTGATCAAGTAGTACAAATTGTGAATAATTTTTTCAAGCACATGAACCTTTACTCTAACCTTAGGCTTGCATAAGACTGAGAACAAGGCAGCAAACACCTCTTCCAAGCTACCATTGGGATCCAGACTTCTGTTCCTTTCCAGGAGATATACTTCCTCTTGTTGATGCTCTACAGCCTGGTGCTCACATGACTATTGTCTCAAAAAAGGCAAGATGCTATCCCATCTCCTTTTCCTGCTTAGCATTGATTCTTCACTTTATGATGTTCCATGTCATAAAAACATGACATGGATGAATCTATCCTATCACAACTCTCTGAATGAGAAAGAGGATCAACAATGGTCAAAGCAGAGGAACTCCTAGTTGCATCTTGTACTTGGCCAGGTATGTCATACTTGTTGGCAGCCATCAAAATACCCCCACCTTTGTCTTCTTCTCTTTGTAGTTCATGTATCTTGCAATGATGTTCACTCATTTCCTCTTGTTCACTATTGTTGTAGATGGAGAAGGAGTTCTTTTCCCAATTTAGGAGCTCTAATGTTTCACCGGGTTCTGAGGTTCTACAGATATGTCCTCATTGTTACCTTCTCTAAAATTTAAAGATTTCTCCTTATCTTAGATTTTTACTTCAAGGTTCTTTTTTTTCAACTCCCAACTTTTCATCTTTGTGGTCAGGTGGTGCACAACCATGTCCTCCTTCTAGCACCATTTATGTTGATGGGCAAGCTTGACCTTCTCAACCCACAAAGACACAAGTGTAATTACCTCTTGAAAGGTAGAAATCTGCAGACAAGTTACAAATCACTACCCCAATGTCTCTCGGGTGTTAGGTTATGACAATGCTTGGAATAGTTCAATTAGTTGATGTGTTTTGTTGGTAATCATAGGTGGCCTTTATGGTTTACAAAGCATGGGAATTTTGGTTTACAAATGGAGTTTCAAAGTGCTAGAAATGAATGAATTGGGGCTACCCACTCAAAAAAACAAGCTGAAACTCATCATGTTCATCAAGTTTAACATTATCGTGATGCTTGAGATCCTACTCTACGAAGTAGTTAAAAGAAATAGCAAAAGAGTAAGGGTTGAGAGAAACTAATCTAAGTCTAAGCTATGAATGAACAATAATTAGGGAGGCTGCTATAGTAGACAAACTTCTTGAACTGAGTTTTTCTTGAGCAAGAGGAACCTACAGCTACACAAAACTAGTGCAATCTCCTAAGGTCTGCTAATTTTCAAATTGTACATGCACATCATGGAAATACAATTGAACTAAGTTGCAGCAATGAAACGAGGAATCCCAGGCTAACTTTGCACGACTTGTCATCAAAAAGTGCCAAAAGTATGGGCTATAAATTCATCAATTACCATAGCAACAAACACCATTATCATAGATATTGAAAAAAACTACACACTAAAACTAAGATGAAAGTAGAACCATGCATGCATAATGAACAAACTTAAAATAAAAACCCAAATTCATGTAATGCTTCTCTCTATTGCTACAAAATTCCTTTTACACCAATTCTCCAACCCTTTACAAGTGAGGGGCAAGCCCCCATTTATAGTTTTTCAAAGCCCAAATGAATGGCCAGGATTAATTTACATTGAGTGGCTCAAATTTAATACAAGATAGGGTTCCACCTACCCCCAATATTTCTCAATTTAAAATAGGCTATTTTGTCTTGTTGTGACCTTGGCACTATAGCAGCTTTGTCTTGTAGTGACTGCCTTCCCTGCTGTAGTTGAAACTACGAAAGCCTGACCTTTTTTCTGATGTGTTTGCAGCATTCTTGCAGTCAATTAAGTGCATTATTTTGCAGATTGCTACTTCTAAGAAGTAGATATGTTGTTCCTGATCTAGATGGATAGCTCCTGACAATCATCATCACCTAGTGGAAAATAAAATAGCTCTTTCGTGTTCCTTGTTTGAAAGAATTTGTCAACTTGGTATTGCCTGACATAGATTCTTAATTGATCTTATTCAATTAGGTAGAACTCCCCTTGACGTCAATATTTAGATAAGCAGCTCCTTTGGTGGTCACAATCACCCTCCGAGAACAACAAAATATATGCCTTTAGCATGGTTCCATAAATCCTACACACAAGAGGTCTAGTAAGTGTTTTCATACGTTAATCAAGGAAAAAGTTAGTCAAATCTTGCAAACACATTGTTAAATCCATCCATGCATCATTAAAAGATCATAATATTCACTATTGTTCCACAGTTGGAGCTCATTTGGACCATAAACATAAATGCAGGTTCAGGGGTGTGGGTGTAGGAAGGTGGAAGGATGTTTGGAGTCTCTACTGCTAAGTAATAAAATTTAAAGCACGACGACCCATAGGCAGAAGTATACACTATGGGACCCGTGGGTTCCTCAAATGTTAAGGGCTACATGAGAAAGTTTGACCAACTTAGGAGATTTGGGAGGGAGCTACCAGGCCACCATCATATGTTCGCCATTAAGAATGACTTTGGAGGGACAACAGTCCGCATGCAGTAGTCCACAAAGCCAGAACCCTTAGTAATTTTGAGTTTTTTCAAATTAAGCATATGGAAGATGCATTAGAAGGGTGCCTAGACCTATTCCTCAATGATTTGGCCCTTTTTGAAAAATGCGGGAATCTAGAATGCGGAAGCCAGAGGGTCCATTTCCTTAAAAATGACATTGGGCACATGGAAGCCTACGAACAGCGACAGGGGGATGAAAGTCTGCAAGAAAGTTCCCATAGATGGCAATGGAGGGATGGTGGCCCATAATGAAGTTCCTGTGGATGGTGATGGAGGGACGGCAACCCACAAGGAAGATCCCCCAAACGGTGATGGAGGGATGGCGACCCACATAGAAATTCCCACAACTTCACAAACCTTATTAAATTTGAGATTTTTGAATTTTAGCACATGGGAAAAGGGGTAGAAGGAGTTCCAAGACATATTTCCTTAAGATTTGACTCCTTTTGAAAAATGCAAAAAATTGGAATACGAGAGCTGAAGGATCTTCCGCCCTTTTGTAATGACATTGCTCAAACAAACTTTTGCAGTGAAATTTCCACAATGTCTAAACACATGGAAAATTTGATGCAAACCCCTTTAGGCATGTAAAGACACTCATTTTATGGGCCCTAGATGATGAAAAATTGAAATTTTCACCCCTTTTGGAAATGTGAAGATTTGGAAGGGGGAATCTGAAGGGTCTGCCACCCTTAAAATGATAATCCATACACAGAAACCCACACACTGTGGAAGTTCTCGCAGATGGCAATAGAGGCATGATGATTTGCAAGGAAATTTCTGCAACTTCACAAAACTCAACGAAACCTTGGCAGTTCACTTAGGTATCATAGAAAAATCCCAAATCCATAGGAAACTTGTCCCCAAAGTAAAAATATGAAGGAAAAAGTGAAGCAAGCAATCAGGCACCAAGTCAATAGGAGCAAGGGAAAAAGTTGAAAAAAGAAGGGGCAGACTTTGTTTCTCTCTCGAATTCAAATGCCTCAAGTAAAATGAAGAGCAAGGAGTAGCATTTATAGGCCAATTGTCATTAATGGCATGCATTAATTTCTTGGTACGTCAAACCTGAGTTAGGTGAGATGTGGAAACCCACGCTTGTTTGGATGCTTGGTCAAGGCTCAGATGGAGAAACTAAGTGTGGAGCCCTCCATGAGGGTGGAAGTCAAGGGTTGATCATTGCTTGGTAGTGAAATGGAAGAAAAAAGACGCACAAGGTGAACCACAATTGCAAGTCCACGATACCTGTTGGACACAATGGCAAAGGTGGATGTGGGGCTTGCCATGTGGGTGGACACTAAGGCCAACCATTAGTTGAACAATAAAGGGATGGAGGCATTGCACAACGGGAGATCTACAACTGCGGGTTTGCAGGGCTTGGAGGACATTGAGACAACAAATGAAGGGAAACCTACAGGGGCATTTCCACAAAAGAAAAAGACTTAGCGAACTTCAGGTAGGCGAACTTGGTCAAAAGTGATTTGATCATTTTAAGGCACATGACCAACTTAGGCTTGGAAGTAGGGGTGCACAAAGCGAAGTGGGAGAAAAAATGACCCATTGTGAGTAGGAACGAGCCATCGAGAGTGAAAAAAGAGGGGGTCCCTCCCTTCAGCAAGGCATGTGTGCAAAACATGAACAATAGGTGGGTGAATAGTACCTTGAGTGACCCTTGCTCAAGATGTTGTACCCACAAGAGAAACCAAATATATGCTACTTGATTAAGCTAATCATAATAGTAAATTGGAACATCTTTATTGCATATAACTAAACTCTACAATCTGACAAGAATCTTCACAAATTTCTCATTTAGGAATGTATAATAGAAAACTAACAAAGATATTGTATATGAAACAAACCTATAACTATCAAAACATATATCTTCCAACTAGATCTGCTCATCAACCATCGATCCAACTATATAGGTCTAGGAGGAGGTTTATTTGTATAAGGATCATAAATAGAAATTAAATGAAAATGTCCACTCTCCTTCAAAATTGAGAGAAAAATTCTTTGCAACTGAAATTATAACAAAAAAATATAGAAGACAAATAGGTTTGCAACTCTGTTTTAACAACATGACAGAGATGTGCTTTTTGTACAAATAGTCACGTCAATTTCCTAATTACTACAAACTTATTCTTTCCTCCATGGTCTTATTGAGTTCTCTAATGGCTCAAATTAACCACTCCAATGATCAAGGCCTTTTGCATGGGATCTTAGATATTTTTTTAATGTAAAGCATAGAGTAAATAGAGTCTAAATTTTTTATCGAGGTTATGTCTGAGTCTAGAATTGTATGTATTTTGCAAGTTTTTGTATACCAGTACTAGCATTTATTTATAATACAATGGCACAATTTCAAGCCAATTATCTCTTGATGTATACTTGATACAATTTATAAATGAAAGATGATCAAAGATAATTTTATTCATCTTCATTGTCTTTCCTCTAAATGTATGTTTTTGTTATAGCTCTTATTCAAAGAATAGGTTAAAATGATTTAATGGGATTGCAGAATTGTATGAACGTATGCAAGGATTTGTAAGAAGAATTGGTTAGGAATTCTTAAGCATAGTAGTGTAAGGTATTACTATAAAGCTTCATGATGTTTAGGGGAAAATACTGTTATACAAGTCTCAATTAAATTCACTTTAACATCGATCCCTAGGTTAAGGTACTAGTCCATTGTATTTATACTTGTTACAATCTCCATGGTCACTCATATAAGGAACTATCACAAATCTTAAATTCAATTTGCATTATTTGTAAATTTGATGTGTTTTTATTTTCTCTTACAATCAATTGTTGAAACAATATTAAAGGATATTTCCAAATCTTTTCATTTTCATAATCATCAAGCAAATGTGTTGAGAACACATCTTCTTTTTACAATATTTTAGATAATTGGAAAAGGAGATCTTACAAATGCTATCAGAGACTGCCCTCCTAGGTTTTGCAGAGCCCACAATGAAGAGAAAAATTTGTATCCAACTTTCTCCTAGTTGTTGGATAATCCCTCCAAGTAATTGATCATTGGAAATGACAATTCCATAGACTACTTGTGAGATTTTGTTGGGAATTAAAAACAACCAACAAATTTGTGACTCTGTTGGGGAACAAGTTTAGTAAATCTCTAGTAGAAGATAAATTACCTTCAGAGTCATAGAATTTTAAAGCCATACATGTAGCTAAGCAAGAAGTTCTAAAAATATCCCATCATTTGTCAATCTACACCTTGTTATCAAAAGTTTCTGGTCATATTTTCATATTTGTGTGAACTACTTTGCAATCTTTCCTAGAATTTGTTTAATTGTCTTTGCATTTGAAATTTTCTCTAAGAATTGTTAAAATATTTTCAAATTCTCTTAAATTGGGTGGAAACTCTAAGTATCCTTTGTTAGTGCAAGAAGAATCTAAATAAAGAAGAAAGGAATCTTAAGAATATTATAGAAGACATGAGATGAACTAGGGGAAATTTCAAGAAGAATCCTAAATAGAAGCTGGAAGGTGAACTACCATAAAACATTCGACTATCATGGAAGAAGAAAAAGGATACAAGTAAGTTTTTTTCTCCTCCTCCACTATGATCTAGGCATTCCCATGATAGTAGTAATACAAATTTGTAAAGACTATTGGAATTTGGAATGCCTTATGCAAATGAGGAAGGTCCAGTTATAAGAGATCGTGTTGGTGAAATTCAAGCTCATTTAGATCCTCTAGCTAATGAAAAACAACAAAAGAATAATTTTTGAGAGTATAATTTTGATGCTAAATTAGCATCTTGAAGGATGAATCTTGGGGCATCAAATACACATAATCCTCTAGATTATGACTTGTTAGATGATCCTGTTAACAAAGTGCCTACTCTTGCTTTCAAAATGAATGTTTTAAATCTCATGGATAGTTCCATGAGAATTCATATTCTAACATTACTTTTCTAAATGAGGATGAGTTTCTACAAGAAGTCTTAGGACTTCATGAGGAGGCTCAAATACTTGAAGAAATGAGGATCAAGAAAGCTAAGGAAAGAGAAGAAAAAATTAGAAATGCAATGTATGAGAGGGATATGTTGAAGAGGAGAGTTGAGAAAATGAAATTACTTAGCTGAGAGGAACATGTTTCTATTCCTATTTCATCTAGTAGTCTAGTAATTACCCCCATATTTGGCTCCAATACTTTGAATGCTCCCATGGGAAATTTCCACACTAACACATGGACCAATTCTGTTGTTACTAGTATAGTAGTAGTTACTTCCACTACAAATATCCCATCCTAAGTTGTAGACAAAGGAAAGAAGCCTATAGATCACAACAAGGGAGTGAGCATAAATGAGAATGCATCATTCTCATAAGGATTTTGCATCCATAGCACCTGATCCATTGGATCTAAAGTTACAAAAGGAACTAGAAAGAATGGAGCAATACAAAGAAAAATAGAATTCCTCAAAGTCTTATATGGACTTGGAGATTCCTTAACCTCTAGTTCTCAGAACCCACCTCAGTCTACACCCCAACCTACCCCAAAAATTGGCCTGAATATATCATCCCATATAGATCAACCTACCCTCCATTTTCAACCCCAAAATGTGAGTGGATTTGGAAAATACTCTTAGTATCAAGGAAATGTGAACACTCAGCCTAGAGGGAATAATACAAGTCAGCAAGGAAATCAAGATTCTAGAGGGAAGGGTAATTTTAGGCAACATAAGCAAGGAGGTCAGTTAGCTAGAAGACCATTACAATTGGAAAGGTATAGATAGTCATGCTTTGATGGGATACCAAGTTGTCCTAATCCCATTCCTAATGACATCATAAATGAATTGAGTAATTTTTTTTGAAATAATGCATTTTTTGGTGAAGATCACTTAAGGGATTTTCTAATTTTGTTGGATGACTTTGAAATAGAGGATGAGGATGTCATAATGAAATTGTTTATGTAGTCATTGATTAAGAATGTTAGAGATTGGTATAGGGGTTTGCTTGGTGCAAGGATAGGATCTTGGGAAGAATTTAAGAGTCTTTAAGAACAATATAGAGACAAAAATGACCCAACATTTATGCTCAATGAGTTCAACACAAAAGAAAATAATGAGATGGTTTCTAATTTCAACACTAGATTTTAGAAAGAAATGTTTAGAATTCCTGCATATTTAAGACCAAATGGAGAAGTCTATTTAGTCCTATATTGTAATGCTTTTGATTCCAATATGTGATATCTACTTAGAGATAAAGATCCTAAAATTTTGAGAGAAGCTTACAAAATTTCTTTGCACATTGAAAGCAACAAAGGAGCTATTGGTAAGGTGGGAAAGAGGGATGATGTAAAACTTATAAAAAAGCCTAAGGGTCACCATGAGAAAGAATTAGTCTTTGATGATAAAATTGATAATTTAATGAGTAATTTGAAGGATTTGAGCTATAAAATGGTTAGAAATTAGAAAGGCTTATCCAATGACAAGCCAATTTTTAGAAACATGAAAGGGCATCTAGGTTACATGATAAACCCTAAAACAAAAATTGGCACAATGGTAAACCTATGCACAAAAATGAAAAAATTGTGTAGAATAAAGATACTTTAGATCCATTGAAGAATAGTTATAGCAATTGACATCCCATGGTGTGTAGTTTTCTAGCTACTATATTCACTTCATCAATATGTAGTTGCTTAGTCTATAGAAGAAGATAAAGAGCCATGTGGTGATTGTGACATGTCACGTGAACAAGATGGAGAGATCAACATGAATTATTTTGATGAAGAATCCCATGAGGTAGATGTAAACAATTATAAATGTAGATCAAAAGCATATCATCAAAAAAATTTCTCCAATGACGAGGAAGAAGACCATATATAAATAATCTTGAGACTGGTTTTTTTGAAGTTAGTTTAAGGAGACCATCTATAAAGGAGATTAAATAATTAGTAGCTATTGTAGTGGCCCAATTTAAAATAAATTATAATTTGAGGAATAGAGTGATCAATGAAGACTAGGGAAAGGCTGACAGTATATTCATTAAGGAGTAGAATAAAGACAAACAATTTAGTTAAGCACCTAAGAAGGTTGATGAATCGAAAGAAAAAGAAAAGGTGTTGGATATGAAGTCTAGTGTTGTGAAAATTAATGAGAATTTTATATCTCCATTACTCAAAGAAAAATATCAAAAGGTAAAGGTTGATCAGAAAAAGAAAAATATTGAGGTTAGGAAAGAAGAAAATTCTAAAAAAAAAGAAAAACCAATCAGTAGAACAAGATGTGACATCATATGAGTTTCCTAAACATACTTCAATTGATATGTTCCAATTGCTATCACATGTAAATTTTCCAGTTCCTCTTCTTTAGATGATGAGGATTGAAGATAATAAGGAAAAGGAAATTTCCCTCGTCAATGGTGCAACTACAACCTATGGAGAAAGAAAGGTGTCTACTTTGCCTAAAGTGAGTAGAGAGAATTTGAATGAAGAATAAGTTCAGGGGATCAGTAATGATATCCCTCAAGTGTTTTTGGATGCCACACTTATTGCATGTCCTAACCAAGTGGACCCATTCTATGTAAATCTTATGATTGATGACAAGCTAGTGAAAAATTGTATGTTAGATCTAGGAGCCTTATCAAACATTATTCCTATTGAAATCATGAAGGAATTGGGGCTAAATATCAATAGGTAATATGGAAAATGTTATGTCATGGACACTATGGAGGTTCTAGTAATAGGAATCGTCAAGGAGGTATGCTTCATATTGGCTGCTTAACCTAAGAAAGAGTTTGCTATGAGTGTCACAGTAGTAGTCATTCCTCCCATCTATGGAATGTTGTTGTCAAGAAAATGGAGTGCAACAATAGGAGGGAGCATACAACTAAGCATTTCCTTTGTCATCATTTCCATTGATGGAAAAGAGGTGAAACTCCTTAGAGAACCAAGGTCTACAAACTTAATTGAAGAAATAATGCCTAAAGAAAAAATTCACTTTGTGGATGTAGACATAGATAATTTCAAGATTGAAGAGTTACAAGAAGAAGAGAAGAAACTTGCACCTTTGGAAAAATAAATGTTAAAGAAAGTTGATGAAAATGGAGTATGGACTATGTAATTTGATGGTGCTTTCTCTACACAAGGATCAAGTGCATTGGTGATATTCATATAGCCTAATAGTAAAACCTTCAAGTTCTCATTCTCATTAAAGTTTTTGTACAAACAATGTTTTAGAGTATGAGGCTCTATTATTAGGGATAAATATGAAAAATAAGCATAAGATCAAAA
>VDFB02058242.1:197137711-197177460 GCA_007258455.2 Sequoia sempervirens | reverse complement strand
TTTGATGGTATCCGCTCTTGAGATCAATATTTGTGAAATACCTTACTCCACTCAAACAATACATAATGTCATCCATCCTTGGCAATGAGAATAAATACTTGACATTGATCCTATTAATTTCTCTTGAATCTATACATATTCTCAACTCTCCATCTTTCTTTCTAGTGCAAGCACAGTAGGTACCACACATGCACTTAAACTTTCTCTAATCAATCCTTTCTTCAACAACTCCTATATCTTCTGGTTCAACTCTACATTGTCTATCAATGTCATTGTATGTGCTGCTTTGTTTGGAAAATTGGCTCCCAGTATTAGATCTATCTGATGGCTAATGCTCTGGACATCTAGTAAACCATCTAGTACATTTTTTGAGATGATGTCTTTATACTCTATCAATAGTTTTGCAACTTCTTCACTCTTTTTAGTGGGGTTCTCTATCTCTGAACCATTTATTTTCCTTAGAATCAATACAAAAGACATATTTTCATGCCTCAAACCATCAAGAAACCTTCTTCCATTTACCAAACATAGTCTGGTGGTGATACAAACATTACTCTTGTCTTCCTCTTCCAAAGGTATTGACTTAATTCTTCTTCCATTTGATGTCATACTATAGGTATTCCTTATTCCATCATGAAGAGCTTTCCTATCATATTGTCATGGTCTTCCTAATAGTAAATGACAAGTTTCCATAAGCATAACATCAGACAACACTTCATCCCTATATGATCCAATATGAAATTTCACCAAACATTGCTCATTTACCAATACCTTGTGTTCATCTTGAATCCATGCTATCCTATAAGGGTTTTGGTGTTTCAATCTCTTCAAATCCAACTTGGTTACCATTTCCTCTCAAACTAAATTATTAGTAGTACCACTATCAATGATAACTTTTCATAACTTTCCTTCAGACTTGCATTTGGTTCTGAATAAACTTTTCCTTTATGAAGGTTCTTCAATCACCTCTTCATGCATCAAAGCTTTCCTCATCACCAATGATTTACCTTTCTCTAGTTTCCCAATTGAATTAGGGGATTCAATAGGTTCTTCATCCACATATGGTATTTTTCTAGTATGGTTTGGTTTATTATTGGAATTCTCCTTTTGACACTCAAAAGATCTATGCCCTTCTCCTCAACACTTGAAACAAGTTCCTCTTAATGGTCTTCTCTCAGATATTCCATCATTCTGATATGAGTTGTGACTCCCTCTATTTCCATGGTATGAATTTCTATCCTTCACTTCACTTCGGTAGGGTTTAACATCTTTGTTTGACTCTGTATAGGGTTTTCTTTCTTTTGATTGGGATCCAATCTTCTAAAATATTCATTTTTCACTTCTCTATCATTGTTCAAATTTCTTTCTCAGCTTCTTCACTTTCAATTCCATCCAGTATGCTTCTTCAAGTGATGTGATTTTCACTAGGCTCAATTATTCTTGAATGCTTGTTCTCAGTCCATTGATATATCTCAAAATATTTTTTTTTCTTGCTTCACTATGACCAGTTTTAATTATTATCTTGTAGAATTCTTTAGTGTATTCCCTCACAGTCAACTCCTTTTGTCTCAGATTCTACAATCTTTTCAACAACTCCAATTCATAGTTGACTAGAATGAATTGATTTTTTACTTTTGTTACCATTCTATCCCATTTGATGATTATTTCCTTACCTCTTATATTCCTATCCAACTAGACTTCTTTCCACCATAATGTAGCATGACCTTTCAACTTTGTTTTTGCAAATATATCTCTTTCTGGATCTTCAATTTCTTCATATTCAAAGTATTCTTCCATTACATTGATCCAATCAATCAATTCTTCAAGATTCAAATTTCCCACATAATTTCAAATTTCAACTCTAGGCCATTTCCCAATTTTTGAGATCACTTTCAACATTCTTGCCTAATGTAATTCTTCTTCCTTTTCTTCACCTAGGGCTTCTACAATTGGATTCGCATGATCTGATTCATCATCACTCTCATCATTCTTCCTAGGATTTAGGCTTCATCTTTTGTCTTCTTCAACCACATCTAATCAAACTCGCATTTTGTGCATCATTTCCAATATTTCATCCATTCATCTAGAAAAATTCCCCATAACAAGTACTCTCCTTCACAACATATCTCTCCTTGAAATAGTGCAACTGCCTCAATTCGGAAATCTAGCTACATAGGTTCCAACTGCCTCACAATCAAAAATTAGTTGAAAAAAATATAGTCTTCCTCAATTCAGAGATCTTTTCACCACTAGAAATGCCTTCAAGACTCAAAACTCATGCTAATACCACTTGGTGTAGTCACGGTAGGAGGGTTCTAGAAGGAATAGTTCAAATCATGCAACAAAGAGTCAACACAATGGAATTAACACCAATAACAAATACGAACACAAGATTCTTCATTAACATAAAACACTTACATTCAATACTAGCCACTCAGGTGAGAATCCAGGCTCATAGGCCTTGCCTTAGAGGCTTACAAACACACAACTAGCCAACATGCCTTCTTACATTTCCCTGAAGGGTTATTGTGAAATAGGAACCTATAACTAAGGAGTGAAATAAGTACTAATGCTTGATGATTCACTACCTCTTCCCCCTACAAATGATTATAATGCTCATATATGTATGCTTCTCAAGCTCCCAAATAGATCTGTGTTGGCCACAGGGGTTAATAGCCCTATAAGAAGATCAAACAAGAAGGTTATCCTCAAAACAAGAGTAGATAACTTCACACTAGAAGATGTAGCTTTTGGATCTCCAAGATAGGTCCCAACGAACCCAAGATGCTAAAATGATATTTCATTTAGGTCTACATGCTTTGAAAATAGGTTCCTACCAATAAACTAAGCCAAGTTGGCCTCAATGCTTGGTCCAAAAAATATAGTGGATTTTTGAGAGCCACAACTTCTAATAGGAAAGTGAAAATGATCTGAAATCTAGATATGTGATAGGAATCCATGTATAGGTGTTATATCCTATGCCACAAGCTAAGAAATGGTAATGTGGCAAAATGCAGAGAAAAAAAATGAAACTGCTATTGAATGCAATGCAAGAACAAAACTATTTTTTTGATGCAAGATTTCTTTACAACCAGGGATGCTCCTACATCAAAAGGATTTCTTGTTAAAGAATGTGTTAGCTAAATCCATG
Organism: Sequoia sempervirens; assembly: GCA_007258455.2. Classification (NCBI taxonomy): domain Eukaryota; kingdom Viridiplantae; phylum Streptophyta; class Pinopsida; order Cupressales; family Cupressaceae; genus Sequoia; species Sequoia sempervirens. The sequence continues at coordinate 197,174,309 of VDFB02058242.1, read as the reverse complement.
TGGTAGCTTCTCACAGTTCAACAACCATGCAATGAAGTAGACAATCTAGGCCCACAAAATGATGAAAAGTCATTCAGATTGTGCCACATGGCTTAAAATAATCACTCATTAAGCTTTGCTTTACATCTGTGATATTTAGAAAATTCTTCCTCATCATGCATTAGTTCATTGAATGGTTTAGATTTTGTCACTTAGATCTTAGTCAGCTACAAAGGTAGTGTGCCTATTAGAACCTTTACCACACATGCCTTCCCACATTTCCATAGTCTTGTTGTGGGTCCACCCAAAGGGCTTGTTAGAATGGTGGAAAGCCTAAATGAATGCCACATTAGCCTTGGTGGGATCGACCAATGGTCCCACTCAACAGTTTGGTAAAGGATAGCTAGATGGTAGCTTCCTAATGTTTGTGACCATATTTTAATGAATAAAATATAGACCACAAAATAGCAAAAGCAATAAAGCATTGAGACATGACAACATAAGATTCAACCCAATAGACAACTCAAGACTTAACTTAAAGCATGTGTGTAATAAGTTATTTTGAAAGGGGGTCATGCCTAGGTGAAAAAAGAGACATTATTTAAAATTTTAATACCTTATACCTAGGATTTTCAGACAAAATATTTAAGAGGTATAAAGTGACTTTATGAATATTTGAGGTGACAAGATAATTAGAAATGCTATGAACATGGGGTTGATTAATGAATGAATACAAAGGGCATAAGTTGTAACTAAAATAATTGGACACCGACTATAAAAGGTTGATGATAAATTAGAAAGAGGGTCGGGTCAATCAAACTGTCAGGGTTTAGGAAGGGTTTTAGACCTTAGGAGAACCCTATATAATTTTTTAACAAGCCCTAACCAATGAATGATGACTAGGTAACTCAAGATTTTAGGATAAAGACATGGAACCATGGAAAAATTTGTAGGTCCTATGACTACACATTCACAAAGAGATGAAATGTTGGTCCATTTAGGGGCTTACCTTAGTAAAACCTTTTGTAAGTGTTTCCACTTCCACAATGGCAATGTCAATGATATGAATGATAATTTAAAGGAAGGAATGATGAAACCACATAATGTTGCAACTCACCAACCTTTAATGGCTTTCTTGAAAAATTGAATTCATGCACATCACCTCAAGGATTTGGATCTTTCTTTCTTGAATGATTGAATGCTTTAGAGACCTACAACAAGGGTTATCCTTCACTAAGCATGAACATGAACACACATAAACTTTGACATGATGTTGGATCTTGAATTGCAACAATAATACTTTGAAATGTTGCTCTTGACTTTCTCTTGGATGCTCTTGATCATAAGTTTTCTAATATATTTTCACTTAATGTTCATTACCTTTCAAATGATAAAATAAATAGGTATTTATGAAATTGTGATAATTTCCCAAAAATTAAATTTCAAAATCTGACACTTGAAATTTGAATTCTAAATGTTAAAATTCCACAAAAAAATATTTAAAATGTCCCTAACAAGATAGGGGGACCCATACACCCATGGGAATATGAGTCCTAGCCCTATCTACAGTAAATTTAGTGTTGGGATCATAATATTAATTGCTTGCATTTATTCAATGCTTGCAATTCTTTGGAAAATGGTAAAAATAGGCTTTGTAATGCATAATTTATGAAATTAGGAGCTAAATTAGGTCCAATAAATTAAGGGGGAGAAAAACATAATGTGAAATTGTTAAGGGTGACAATTTTTGACACTACATTTAGTCCCCACTTTAGTGAGAGTATGAACTTATGCTCAAACTCACACTAGAGTAGAGAAATATATGTCAAGAGGGGTTCAAATGTACAAATGTTGAAGAGACAGGATGACAAAGGATCAAGGGAGGTGATCAAGCCCCTAGGATCCAAGATCCCACAAAAAGCCAACATAGGCACAAAGGAACAAACACATGTATGAAATGCAACAAGACAACATACACATCAAAAAACATGAAGCATATACGATGGAACACATGACATGATAGAACATAAAGATAACAGTGAAATAAAAACATTCTATAAATATGATGTAAACATGAAGAAGATACATGAAAAATACATAACAAAAAACAAGGTTAGTACTAAATATTCAAGTTGATGAGGTAAAGAGACCTCAGTCTTAAATTGTCTCAAATACCAAATGTCGTCCATCAAATAAATGTTAGCTCCTATGAGGACTGAAGTCATACACATCACTTATGGAACACATGAATCCATTATCAAGTAAGTTGTATTATTCTAGGTGGCCACGTTAAAAGGAACTCATGACTCACACCATAGCAAAGTTTGATATTTGATAGGTGAATCATAAACTGGAAGACACACAAGCTAGTGAAGTTTGATATTCACTAGGTGAGCCCCCAAGATAGGGTAAAATGGGAAACACACACTAGGTATACAAGTTGTTCCCATAACAACCATACCAAGATTTATAGTTCCTAATAAACTTGATAAGGTTCCCCAAAATGCTTTTCCAGCACATCACTAAGTTCAAAACCCATGAACAAAGTGAAGAAAAAATACTAAGGTTTAATGTCACGGGGGACAAATATGACAAGTTTTAATATCATGGGGGATCAATATGAAAAGGTTTAACATCACGAGGATGAATATGACAAGGTTTAATGTCACAGGGGACAAATATGACAAGTTTTAATGTCATAGGGGATGAATATAACAAGGTTTAAAACATCAAGGGATGTTGTAATAACATCACCACAAAGGGTAACAATCAAATGGGATTTACTTAATACATGAGGGTCACAACTTAGGGAGCATCACAGATGACATCACCACCAAGAGAGGACTAGTCAAGGAATAAGAAATCATACCTTAGGGCATACCAACCATGGTATCACCACCAAGAGGAACTCCATATGCCAAGAAGGTTCACACTCTTATGGGACATTAAGTCCAATATCACCACAAAGGAGACATGTCACATGAATTAAGAAGGCCAAACTTTGGTTAACAAGGTCACACTTCCTAGGAGATGTATGCTATCATCACTAAGAAGGGACCATTTCCTATGTAAATAATGAGCAGGGGACTAGATGCCCCCCTTAAGATGTTAGTTTAATTTCTACTCTAATGTCTTTAGGAGATACAAAGGGATCCCTTACTAGAAGGAATACTCCTAGGAGATGGATAACTAACCCCTTTCACCCAAGTATAGGGACAAAGGTGAACCTGATATGGTGCTCCTTGCAAGATAAAGTATGATTGTATAAAACCTAGTTTATACCTCCATGAATGGTAGTGAATATGTTATGATACTAAAACTACCACATGGAAAGGACCACAATAAATAAATTTTAATCTATTACATTTTAAAGTTGATCCCCATAAGGATCAAATTCTTTTAATTTCTTCTTTAAAGCACAACATTCATCCATAATATGTCCAAGTGTTCTATGATATGCACAATAAGACATGTTTGTACTTTTACCTTTCTTATCTTCTTGTTCATGGATGGGTGGTAATAGAATATATGTCCTAGCTTGATAAGTGTGCTTAAGCTCTTTTCATTCTTGGTTATAGGATGTAGAAAGGGTAACTTATTAATTTTTTATTTCTTGGTTGGTGGCTTAGATGTTTGTTGTGAAAGTGGAGGATCTTGGTAAACTATTCCTTTGGTATCTTTTGATGGAATTTGATCCAAGAGAGAATGGATTTCATGTTCATTCTTAATGTTACATCCTTTTCCCCTCAAAATCCTAAAGCCTTTCCCATAAGTCTATTCCAAGTTAATGGGTGTGTTTGTGACCTTATGCTCATATAATGGAGGGTTGGTCGATGTGATTATTATTAATATGTTATATCATGTGCATTGGTTGAGGTATGCTTTGTGATTTAGTTTCTATATGTAACAAAGTGAATGTTTCAAGTGGTGGTATGGTAGGATTATATTGGTATGGGGTAGTAGGGTATTGCATTGATGAGTAAAATGGTGCATCATTCTCAAGGTTACATAAGGAATTTTGTTTGAATTGTTGTGTTCTCTCTTCATCTTGACCTAGGACATCAAAAAGACTTGTAATAGGAGATGACATATCATGATTGTCATTATCAAAATTAGGATCCTCACCAAACACAAAACTTGAAACATCAACCAAAGATTTCAAGGACATCCAAATTTTACCAAAACACATATCCATAATGAAATTTAAAATGAGGTTAAAACTATTAATCGATAGGTGAAGAAAAATTATGCAGCAACTCCAGAAAGAGGCTCCTAAGAGTGCTTTATCACAAAAAGTTGACCTATACCCAGATAATAGGATAGAGTTTCCCATGGCATCTAATTCCTAGTCAAGGGTTTTGTAAACTTAAAATTTGACTATGTATTACACTACTTAAGGATTCTTATTCTACTTAGAAATAGTTTTAATAGTAAATAATTTCCCAAAATTTGATGTAAAGTACAAGTATGATAGAATTTTGAAGATATTTAAACAAGTTATGAATGCAAATTTTAGATCTAAAATGCAAAGGCCATGAAATGATGATTTTGATGCAATTTTGAAACACAAACAATGCACTTTCTTTTTCCTTTATGAACTATATGCAATATTCCTAAAAACATGCAATTATTGATTCCAAGATAGAGATCTACAAGCACCTAGAGAGTAAGCAGACAGGGAGACAACTGTGAAAAAGTTTTTTGATTCACTTGTACAAGGATATGGTCACCTAGGGGTGTCTATGCCCTTGATAGGAGGTTTGAAACCCAAAAAACTGAATGTTTAAGTTAATGTTTAAGGTTTCTATTTAAAAAGTTGTTTCACAATGACTATTTTTCTATAATTTCCCTAATGTAAGTGAAATGCAAGTGTATGATAATGTTTGAACAATAAATCACACTTTTGAAACCAATTTTGAAAGTAAATCCGATTCAAATGTCTGAAATAAACCATAATGCAAGTTATGATGTAAGATATGATGCAATATTTTTTGTATTTTTATGACCTTTTTATGATACAAATATGAAACCCTAAATAAAGAATGCAAAACAATGCAATACAAAACCTAGATCTAGGATGAATGATTGCAATTTTTAGAAGGTTTATGATAACAAGTCAAGTTCACCAAAATTAAACATAGAAAAATGGGATCCTAGGTCCTAAATGAAAAGAATCTAGGATGTAAGGGGCCTTTTTCCAAGTTTCATTAAAGAGGGAGATCAACAAGGTGAATAGATTGACTATCAACCATGAAGGTGAGCCAATCAGACCTGGATCTCCTTCTTTTGAGCCTTAGAAATGATTTGAAAATTATTTGAAATGATTAATCTAATTTCACTATATGACCTAATATGATAGATGCGATATTTTAGAAATACACAGATTGAAACAATGGACTGTTGACATATCTGAGAAGTGTCAGATGATGTTTACCTATGATAAAAAGTTGCATATAGCATGCAAAGGAGGACACAAACACCTAGGGGCATATTGGTCCCTAATGGGGGGTCTTGAAACTAATTTGAGGGTCTTTTTGTGCTAGTTTTGGCCTTCTAATTCTCAATTTTAGATTTGTCAAAATATTGTCAGGTAATTTTGTAATTTCCATTTTCATGGCTTGACAACTTTTAGGGCTTTAAATGAAACAATTGATAACTTTGCTTCAATCCTTATTCAATCTTCTTCAACCTTGTAATCTGTGCATTCACAAAGAGAGGAAATGTTGGGCCATTTAGGTGTTGTCTTAGTCAAACCCCATGTAAGTGTTTCCACTTCCACAATGGCAATGTCAATGATATGAATGATAATTGAAAGGAAGGAATGATGAAACCACACAATGTTGCAACTCAACACCCTTCAATGGCTTCCTTGGAGGATTGAAGTCATGCACATCAGCTCAAGGATTTTGATCTTTCTTGATTGAATTCTTGAATACTTTGGAGACCTACAACAATGGTTAGCCTTCACAAAACAAGTACACACATAAAATTTGACATGATTTTAGATCTTGAATTGTTGCAATAATATTCTAAAATGTTTCTCATTACTTTCTCTTGGATGTTCTTGATTATTATTGTTCCAATATATTTTCACTTAATGTTCGTTACCTTTCAAATGATAAAACAACTAGGTATTTATATGCAATTGTGCTAATTTCCCAAAAATTAAATTCCAAAAGTCAACACTTGAAATTTAAATTCTAAATGTTAAAATGCCACCAACAACATATTAAAAATTTGTCCCTAGCAAGATAGGGGGACCCATACACCCATGGGAATATGGGTATTAGCCCTATCTACTAGGACATTTAGTGTCAGGATCATAACATTAATTTCTTGTATTTATTCAATGCTTGCAATCCTTCAAAAAATGGTAAAAATAGGCTTTGGAATGAATAATTTAGAAAATTAGGAGCTTAATTTCGTCCAATAAAGTAAGGGGAATAAAAACATAATGTAAAGTTTTTAAGGGTGACAATTTTTGATGCTACAAGTCCCAAAGAATCCCCTTGGAATACCATTGACCAACACTGAGTACTTCATAGTAGTAGCATGTTCCCTAATAATGTTGATAACTTTCTCATGAAATTCCACCTTTCTTAGAACTTTAAACATAAAATTCCAGTCCACCCTATCATAATCCTTTGATATGTAAAGTTTAAGAGTCATAATCGGAAGGAGGCTTCTTTCCATAGAATGCAAAATCTCATGGGTTGAGATGCTTGAATCATGAATTTGATGCCCTTAGAGAAACCCAATTTGGTTCACATTAATCAACTTGCTTGATATGGGTTTAATCCTATTAACTAGAACTTTAGAGAATATATTATACATTGTATTGCATAAATTGATAGGTTTAAAATCTGCAATACTAGTAGGATCCTAAACTTTTAGGATGAGAGAAATATAGGAATTATTTAGTTTTTTAAGGATTTTACCAGTGTAGAAGAAATCCTTGCTCACCCTAATAACATCAAGACCCACAATGTCCAATAATTCTTTAAAGAACACCAAGGGAATCCATCAGGACCCGAGCTTTATAAACTGCCATAGAAAAGGTAGCAAGCCTAACTTCCTCTTCAAAAATGGGGGCCATAATGTGTGCATTATCATTAAGGGACAGTGTTTTTGGTAAGAAATGTAACAACTGGTCCACAAGCTCAATGTCACAAGGAGGGGATTGATTAGAATAAGCTTTGTAGAAGTAGTTTGAGGTCATTTTCCCAATCAGGGTATCATCAGTGATCTTTTCACCATACGCATTCATGAGGGTAGAGATAGTGTTCCTTTTCCTATGTATTATTGCATATTTGTGGAAGAAAGAGGAGTTCATGTCCCCCTCTTTCAGCCATTGAACCCTTGATTTTTGTTTCCAAAATTTTTTCTCTGTCTGTAGTTTTCATACTAATCCTTTCAAAGAATTTCTTTAGTAAAAGAGGAGAGCCAATAGAGAAATCTCCCTTTTCTATTTGGTTTTGAAAATTCATGAGTTTAATAGTTAGCTCTTTATTTTTCCTAGAACATTACCAAAAGTTAGCCTATTACATCCCCTCAGTTTTTCTTTTATCATTTTTATCTTTTGAGAGTCTCTATACATCATCATACCCTAGAAGGGGTGTTGAACAAGATAACTAAGAGGGGGGTGAATTGGTTGTAAATAATTTAAACCTTTAAATCATTCACTAGAATAAATCCTTAACACTGCTTAAAATGATTAAACATTAAGTGCAAGGGAAAAAACTAAAAATCATCACACAAACACAACAACACCAAATTTACATGGAAAACCCAATGAAGGAAAAACCACAGTGAGGATTAACTCACACTATAGAGAATATCAAATTTGATTACAAAGTCTCACTATCAAAATAAGGACTCACTTTCTAGATCAAGACTCACTATCCAATAGGGTTAACCACCTAGAGGGCTCCCTACCTCAAAAATACAAAGAAAATAGAAGAGATATGCTATAGGGAGAAGAAAATATCAATGCAATAGAGAAATCCACCAAAATCTGTTTGACCACTTGCAAACATGCTTGAATGATAGAGTACACCTTCATCTCACTACATCCAAAAACTCAACATTTAGACTTTGCACTGATCTGCCACACTCGCATCACACACAGTCACTGATTTGCATCAATCTCACATCTATCTACTCTATTTATTTTCATGTATCTCTCTTTGTACATCATTTCACCACTAACTCATCTTGCAATATTTCTTCAACACAATTTTCTCAATATCCTAACATATACAACCAATAACCTACAACCATGACATTAATGACAAAAGAAACTAGTTGATAATCAATTGACTAGTTTACATCAATGACAACACCTTCATCCTTTTTATTCTTGCAACAATCTCCCCCTTTTTCATTGATGATGACACATGATGTGAAAAACCATCAAAGACAACATACTAGCTCTGAATACACTTCTCAAGATTTCTTTCTATTTCTCCCCCTTAGGAGATAATCTTTTTCACTTTCTTCCTCTTTTCTTTTTTTCTTTTTCACATTCTTCCTCTCCCCCTTTGACATCAATGTCAAAGTAAAAATATATTATACATTGATTTCCCCTTTGACATTAAAAACAAAATACTCACAATGACAACACATGACACTACCTACTCCCCCTGAGAGGTAGCCACCAAAACATCAATCTAGAAAAGAAGATAGACCCATAGATCCACCAGATTGATGCATCGCCATACGCATCTAGTTTAAGAAAGGAGGGGCAGTAAACCCTAACTTATCCCAGAGATACTCAAAAATATCTTTAGGAAGATCCTTCATAAATATATCAACAATTTTATCCTTCATAGGGACATACTCAAGATTTACTTCATTCTCCACAACCTTCTCTATCAAGAAATGATATTTGATAGATATATGCTTTGTCTTCAAGTGCATCACTAGATTCTTTGGAATATTAATTGCACTTATATTATCACAGAAGATAGAAATAGGATCATCATACACCACTATGGTATCTTTCAATGTTTTTTTCATCCATAGAAATTGTGTACAACAAGATGCAGTAACAATATACTCAGCTTCAGTAGTAGAAAAGGAAACTAAATCTTGCTTTTTTCTCAACCATGCACCAATCTACAACCACGAAAAAATGCACCACCAATTGTACTCTTTCTATCATCTACACATCCATCCCGATTTGCATCTGTATAAGCATTTAGTGTAAATTCAGTATCCATAGGATACCATAACCAATAATTCAGAGTGTCATTCAAATATCTAAATATTCTCTTAATAGCAGTAACATGTGTTTCCTTAGGGTCTTCTTGAAATCTAGCCACAAGATAGACAACATCCATAATATTTGGTCTAGCACCAATCAAATACAATAGTCCACCAATCATAGATCTATACTTGCTCTGATCGACCTTCGATAAATTATCATCTTTACCTAATTTGCAACCAGTCACCATAGGAGTACATACTAGTTTATAACCATCCATCCCAAACTTCTTCAACATCTCTTTCACATACTTATACTGTGAAATAAAAATTCCCTTCTCTGTTTGATTAATTTGTAGCCTAAGAAAGAAATTCATTTCTCCAAACATAGACATTTCAAATTATTTTTGCATCTCTTTAGAAAACATCTTGCATTAGTTTTAAAATATAGATTACTATATATTGTACCTTTGTTAAAACCTTATTGAATCAAGTACATGTCTAACCTTGCATACCAAGATCTAGGAGCTTTCCTCAATCCATATAAAGCTTTCTTCAATCTACACATCCGATTGATCTAACAACTGAAATACTTTTGGTTGTTCCATGTAGACCTCTTCTTCTAGCTCACCATTCAAAAATGTAGACTTGACATCCATCTGATAGACCTTAAAATCTTTATGAGTAGCAAATGCTAAGAAAATCCTTATAGCTTCCATTCTTGCCACTGGGGAAAAATTCTCCTGAAAATCTATGCCTTCTACTTGTGAGTAACCTTTACACACAAGCCTTGCTTTGTTTCTAACCACTTCTCCATTCTCATTCAACTTATTTCTGAATACCCACTTTGATCTAATAAATTTTTTATTTGCTAGTCTTGGGACCAATTTCCAAGTTTGATTCTTCTCAATCTGCATAAGTTCTTCTTTCATAGCTTCCATCCAATGTCCATCTTTACATGCTTCACTTACATTCTTCGGTTCAATCTTAGAAAATAACATAGATTTACTTCACCAGTAACAACTTTTCTTATTGTCTTGATACACCTTTTGTCTTGTCTCCAATGATCTAACTTTCTAAATGATTCTTCTGCACATATCTAGGTGTCTTAGGGAACACCACTGGAGATTCTTCTTCTCTTTCATTTTCTTCAATCTGCTTCTTTTGCTCACCCTATTATTGTTCTTCCACAACTTCTTCAATCCTTACGCAATCAAGTTCATCAAATGCCTATCCATCAACATCAATTGAATTCTTCATTGCTTCATCAACCTTGACATTTATACTTTCTACAATTTTCCTTAGTCTTTTATTGAAACATCTGTAAGCTTTGCTTTTAGTAGAATATCCAAGAAAAATTTCTTCATCACTTCTTGCATCAAACTTTCCTAAATTTTCTTCATCCCGTCTGATATAACATTTGCTTCCAAATACCTTGAAATACTCAATAATAGGAATTCTTCCACACCATAGCTCATAGGGGGTCTTTGTACTGTTTTCTCTTGCTTGAAATTGATTGAATACATAAACAACAGTATGAATAGCTTCTCTCCAGTAAACTTCCGGTAGACTAGCCTTAGTAATCATTGATCTAGTGGCCTCTTGAATTGTTTTGTTCTTTCTCTCAACAACTCCATTTTACTAAGGATTTCTCAAAGTAGATAACTATCTTTTTATTCCATGCACTTCACAAAACATATTAAACTCATGGGAGGTTAATTCTCCACCTCTATTAGACTTTAATAATTTTATCCTCAAGTTCACTTCATTTTCAACCATAGCTTTGAATGTCTTGAATCTATCTAATGCATCTGATTTTTCTCTAAGAAATGTAACTCATGTATGTCTAGAATAATCATCAATCAAAAGCATAAAGTACCTTTAACCTTGTAGACTTCTTGCTCTTGTAGGATCATAAATATCTATATGAATTAAATCCAATAGTCTTCTAGTAGATTGTTCCTTTGATCTATAATGACTTCTAGCTTGCTTTCCAAACTGACATTTCCTACAAATAGCATAAACATGCTTTTTAATCCTTGGTAAATATCTCATAGCCTGAACTACACTAATCCTTGCCAAGATATCAAAATTCATGTGACACATTCTCCAATGCCACAATCAACTATCATTAATTTGAGTCATAAAGCATCATCCATCAACACCCTTAAGTTGATAGATATTTCCTTTAGATTTCTTTCTTGCAGAAATCATTGTTTCAGATCTTTTCCTAATCTTACATCTCTCATCCTTAAACACAATATTATATCCTTTACTGCACATCTATCCAACACTCAAGAGATTATTCCTTAAACCCTTAACATAGTAGACATCATCAGTATTATGCTTTCCATCAAAACTTACTAAACCTATCCCACAAGTTTTAGCACCAATATCATCTCCAAACATAACAAAGCCTCCATCATATTTTTCAAGTTTAAAAAAATTACTCTTATCACCAGTCATGTGATGTGAACAACCACTATCAACAACCCAATAGTTCTTTTCCTATTTAGCATGTAGGGCAGAGTTAGCAATACCTTCATTTTTCTCTTTCTCCAGAGGACATTCTTTCACCTATTTTTCAAAGTTACCAGAAGTTGGTTCATCCTTTATAGCCAAGAACAAGCATTCATTGTCATCAAGATCTTCATAATCAGTCATCATCAGATATACTAGCATTCTCATTCACATAATATGCTCTGTTGATCTTCTTATCTTTCTTTTTTTTCTCATATATTTTTTATTCCTCTTAGCTCTTTTCGAACACCTTGTGACATAATGACCTATTCCTCCACAAATAAAGCATTTAAAGGGTAACTTACATTCATACTTCCCAGAGACTTTCCTCATCCTTCTCACAAAGTTACCTTCTACTTCATCAAGATTTTCTTCATCTGGATCTTTAGCTTTTGTTGTCTTAAAATCAATCTCTGATTTGAATCCATTTCATGAATTTGGCTTCCTCATCTCATAAGATGCTAGAGATCCCAACAATAGATCTTTAGTGTAAGTCTTATATTCTATACTCTATTCAATAGCACATACCTTTTTGATGTAAGAATTAGGAAGAGTTCTAAGAATCTTCTTTACAATCCATGTTTCATCTATAGTAGCACCAAGTCCTCACATTCTAGCTACTATCTCATCCAATCTCTATACATAAGCTTTAACATTCTCATCTTTAGACATATGTAGGAGCTCAAGCTATGTCTCCAAATTCTACATTTTTTCCTCTTTGACTCTTTCATCACCTTCATGTGGCCTTTCCAAAGCATCCCAGACCTCTTTAGTAGTCTTCAGATTCTGAACCTTAATCAACTCAAAATTTACAAGACTATTCTTCAAAATGTACTTCACCTTATTGTTCACTTCATGTGCCTTGATCTCATTATCCATACTCAAACCATTAGCAAGAAAAATGTAAGGACTCTTGTAAGCTTTCTCCACATCATATTTATAATATTCCAGATATTATCCATTCATCATTTTCCAGATAGCGTAATTAGTTTCATCAAACCTCGGATAATCACAAGTAACTTTGCCAACCATCATAAACCTTCCTTAGGCGGTTAAGCTCTACTCCAAGGAACCAAGCTCTAATACCAATTTTTGAACACGACAACTAAGAGGGGAGTGAATCAGTTGTAAAATAATTAAACCTTTAAATCATTCACTAGAATAAATCCTTAACACTACTTAAAATGATTAAACATTAAGTGCAAGCGCAGAAACTGAAAATCATCACACAAACATAGGAACACTAGATTTACGTGGAAAACCCAATGAGGGAAAACCACGGTGAGGATTAAATCACACTATAGAGAATATCAAAACTGATTACAAAGGCTCACTACCTGAGAAGTAAGGCTCATTGCCAAAACAAGGACTCACTGTCCAACAGGGTTAACCACCTGTAGGGCTCATTGCCACAAAGATACAAAAAAGATAGAAGAGATATGTTATGGAGAGAAGAAAATCTCAATACAAAAAATAAATCTACCACAATTTGCTCAACCACTTGCAAACATGCTTGAATGATAGAGTACACCTTCAGCTCACAACATTTAGGTTTTGCACTGATTTGCCACACTCACTGATTCACATCAATCTCGCATCTATCTGCTCTATTTTTTTCACGCATATCTCTTTGTACACCATTTCACCACTAACTCATCCTGCAATCTTTCTTCAATACAATTTTCTCAATATCCTTGAAATATACAACCAATAACCTACAACCATGATATTATTGACAACAACAACCAATTGATAACTAGTTGGCCAGTTGACATCAATGACAACACCTTGATCCTTTTTATTCTTTTAACAAGGGGGTGTTCCACTAATTAAAAATAAAAATTCTAAAGTCAAGGTGTGTGGTGCACATGATTTCATAGTGGAAGGGAATGGCTCCCTTAGGAGGACTATCAACCTAGGAGAATAGAAGAGGGTTATGGTCAGAGATAGTCTAAGGTAGGGACACCAATTTTACATTGCATCCCATATTCTAATTAAAGGAGACCAAACAATGATCAAGCTTTACTTTAATAATATTATTACCTTTCTTGAAGTTTGTTTAGGTAAAGGGTTGTCACTACAACTCAATATCCATCAGGCTAGTTGTATTGATGAAATCTACTAGATCTACCATCTTGTCAGTGTTGCCATTTAATCTCCCTAGTTTTTCAAAAGGAAAAATGGGGGTATTAAATTCACCAGCCACCAACCAGAGATCATTTATATTTTCTAGTATTTTTTGAGTTAAATCCTCCCAAATATTCCTACAAGTATTGTAGGTGTTTGGAGTGTATAGGTTGATAATGTTCCAAGAACAAGAAGAGTTAGTAAATTTTACAACCATACTGCTAATAGAGAGTGATTCCATATATATCTTAGGAGAATTTTCTAAATAGAAACAATGTTAACAACATTATTCCAAGAAAAAATGTAGAAGGAAGGGGTGAAGAATAGGAAATGGAATAACCTCCCATGACTACAAAAGAGGGTTGTACATACCCTCCAGTTCCCCTAATGCATCACCTACCCACAACATAGAGGAACCTAAAGAATAGAAAGATAATGAAGCTCAACTTGCAACTTCTATTGAGCAACACATAGTTGAAGAGGAGATAGAAACCCTTGATTCTACACAAAGGTCTTCAGAGCGAAGAAAAGGAAAGATACGACATCTACTTCTAGACTAGTGAAGAAGAAGAAATGATCTACACCATCAAGAAGGTGATCACATCACATAAAAAAAAGAGGGCCTATGAAATCCCTTATATATGATTAGTACTTATAACTTAGATTTAGAAGATGTCTTTATGGTTAAAAGGAAGAAAAAACCTCTGAGAATCCCTATTTCAGATGGGTTTGTGCATTAAGAGGAGGTAGTGGAAGCGCAGTTTTTGGAAAAAGAAGAAGAATTTATGTTGGAAGAAAGAAATACAAGAAAGGAACTGCAAGAAGCTTTGCAAAGGATTAAACATTTAGAAGATCAACTGAAAGTATACCAATAGAATGATAGTGAAAGGGATGTAAATATTAAGGAATTGGAAGAAAAACTCTAGAAAAGTAGGGATCAAGGTTAGAAGTGTTGGCACAACTTGCCATAGTTGCAAGGAGTGAAAAGGATAAAACCCCTAAGAACTCAACTAGATATGTAAGAAAACCCACTATTCCCACTATTGTGACACTTGGTATTGAGTTGTGGAATAAAATAAAGGATTTTTCCTAGAAATAAAAGGATTGGAAAAAAGAGAAAATAGAAACTGAAGGTAAAAATTGATGAATTGGGAGATAAGACAATTCAATTAATGAGGTGCAGACCTCCTGCCAAGGTATACACTTTGTTCTTGCAAGATTTTTTTTGTGTTTTCAATTTAGTCAAATAATCAGTGATCTCTTCATTTCTATGAATTCACACTCATTCTTTTTAGAAGTTTTCCAACGGTCTATGCTAGAGATGCGAGATAATTTGTGTGAATTTTATTTATACACCTTGATTCTTTCATATGACTCGGCATGGAACCCACTCATATCTGTGGGAGATGTTCATATTAGGGCTTTATCTTCCTATATTAGGAATGAACATCAGAGAGGTCAGCTAATGCAAGAATATTAGGAGAGAGAAATCACTCCCCATATAGTTGAGATAAGAATCAACATATCCAAATGTAGTGGTAGACCAATGGATAGACCTCATAGAGAAGAGGCGAGTTGCAACAAAAAATATGGAATGCAAAGAAGGGGACTGCAAAAGATTCAAGGGACTAGTAGCAAGCACAATCATAGAGGCACTTGAATTTTTCCAAATTAGATGGAAAGAACTCACCCCAGATCTTAAAAAGATGGAGCCTCTTTTTGTTTATAGTTATATGAAAAAAATTGGAAGATCACACAAACACATTGCAACTACCTTTAGAAACATAATTACTTAGCTTCCTCTAAATTTTCATCTTTCTCTCCTCATATTCCCCATACCACACTGGATAGGAGGAAGTGAGAGGAAGATGTTGTAGTAGAGAATAGAAAATTGGAAAAGATATCAAAACAATGGGGTTTCTATATGAAGCAAGGTAAAGGAGTGACCAACATTGTGGACTATAGAGAGACTGCATTAATTGACCTAACACTTATCATTTATAATTGGCTACTTTCCCATTACTATTTCATACTTTTTATCATTTCTTTCTATAGACATGTAAAATTGACCTAACACTTATCACAAATACTAAATGACATTTTCATATCATCAACATCATTATCATCAAATATCACTACATTTCACATCAATCACATCAAAAACCCTAAATTCCTCTATTAATTGAATAATACAAAATTATATAAATAATTCAATTTTCACCATTTTTGGCTAATTAAATAAATTTCATTTATTTAATAAAGTCCTAAAACCCTATTTCTGCTATTAATTGAATAATACAGCATTATTTAATTAATTCACATTTTATCATTTTGACCAATTAAATAAATTACACTTATTTAATAAAGAATCTAACTTTATTTCATCTTGATTAGTTAAATAACACCAATTATTTAATTACATCGCTAAATCACTTTATTCCCCTAAGTCGATTAAATTATTAAATCATAATAATTAATTAACTTACTTTCCCTCCAAATTTAAATAAATTGATTAAATTATTCAAAACATCATAAAAAATCAAATCAAATTAATGCAACTTTGTTTGCAAAAGTCAAACTTGATTTGCACATTCAACTCCAAAAAGAATTAATTAATTAAATCAATTAATTAATCATTCTCAACCACTTTCCTAATGGAGAAAATTATGATCCACTACTTTCTCAATCTATATCCCCAACTGGTCAATCTATTCTTCACTAATCATGCAATCAATTTCCACACATTATTCCCATCTAAATCCTCTCAACATCTTTCGATTTTTGATCAAGATATTCTACTACACAATCCTGATCGTCCATTTCAAATCACAAATTCTATATAACAAACCTCTTTCCTCTCAAAAAATGGATTGAAGAATCAACCTATCTTGCAAAATGAAGTACTGTCGAGATCATAATCAATATTGGAAAAACTTCAACACATCTCTTTGATCAACACATGCATCATTCTTCAAAGCTCTCACATGCAACAATGGAGTCTTCATAGTGATACAAACAACCCAATATCTTTCAAGTACACTTGACATTGGATGGTAAGATTGTATTATTTTGAGTTCATGTTTATTGTCTTCTTTTAATAACATTCTTGAATTCATTAGCTTTATAGTTGCATTTCGTGAGTGAAGGAATAGATCTTGATTTGTTGTTTAGATTTAGATTGGTTTATTTTTCATTTGCAATTATCTTGTTTACACTCTCAGATTTTCCCCCTCACACATTCTGGCATGCCCGATGGGACCTTAGTCCTTAACACTAACAATTTTATGAGCTACATTTGAAGTTAGAAATCCCGAAAGCGCTTTGGAAAAATCCTCACACAGTTCCAAAAAAAAATCGTAGTTTCTTTCATGATTCTAGTGCCTTTGACTGTGATTTTTGTACTTTTGACAATGATTTGTGTGCCTTTGAAATTTTCCAGCGCTTTTGTCTTCTGAAAGAGGGTGGTTTTGATTATTTCTAGCTCTTTTTCTCTCTAACAAAGGGTGCTTCTACTTGTTTTTCCTGCACTTTTTCCTTGTTAATTTGTGTCCAAGATCTGCAAGTTAAACTTGATTTTTAATACTAATAGGTGCCTGATTTGAGTGTGTGACAAGTACTAATGTCATTTATGCAAGGTTTTGCAGAAGTATAAGTGATAATTGTCCCAAAAAAATAACTAACACATTTGTTACAGGGAAGATGAATGGTCAAAGAGTCTCAAATTTTCAAAGCTTTTTAAGTTAGAAATCTTTCATTTTGGTGCGTAAAAGGAACTTTACAAACAAAACACTTTCGATTTAGTGCTCTAAAATGAATCTTTTAAGCTTTTTAAGTTAGGAAATATTTCAATTGGTGCCTAAAAAGAACAACATAAACAAAAAGCTTTCAATTGAGTGCTCTAAAATGAATCTTTTCCAAGCTTGCTAAGATAGAAAATTTTAGATTGGTGCATAAAAAGAAAACAAACAAACAATTCAATTGGTTTTCTAAAAAATGTTTTTTAAAATTTCAAATTGATACTTGGAATGTTTGATTTTATTTTTGTTGACGCACACTCAAATTCATTTTTGTTGTCTAAGTAAGACCAAGATCTAGAAAAAACTCAGTTTTGGGATTAAAAATGAACAAATTAGTTTTTTTCTTGCACCTTTGTTATCTCATTGATTGATATCCATAACACTTATATTGGATGCTTTAAAAAGAACCATTGCTATCTTATTCACACTTTTTGGAGAGCACTGCTCGAGGTGCTTAAAAAGAATCAAATTGCAATGAAGTGTATTCTGTGTTTAGAAAACTAGGTGACTATCCTCTCCCCTCATGCCTTTTTGGAAATCTTGGGTGACAAGAATCATCTTGAGTTTCAAACATTTTACTTCAAAGAATACCTTTAGAGGACCTGCCTTTTGAGACACATCCTGCACTGGAGAACTCAAAGGTGACCCAAGCGACACTCTATTTTGGTATGATATATAAATGATTTTTGGTGTGAGGAAAGTTCATCATCCACCATGTGTTGTTCTATACCAACGCCAGTCTCCCCCAGTATCTATGTGATACGTTAAAACCCGCAAGGGTTGGGAGGCCTCTTAATTGAGAAAAAATGTCGCATGTATACAGATCCAAAAATAATAATCCCTAAACATGACTAACAACCAATGTTTTTAGAAGATACCCTTTTATCCAAAAACATTCTTTAAAAGTGGTGCATCATAATTTACTTTCAAGAAGTTACTTATCATGTCCAACTTTAGGCCCATGCCATAAGTCGCATGTAAAATCATCCCTTCAGGGCATGAGGCAAGCCTACCTAAAAGAATGGTTTTTATCTCTAGGATTGTGATGTTTGTTTATGTAAAAATTTCCAAAATCATTGAAAACAAATTTGACATCAAACATTGTGCTTGATTTAAAATGAACATATCAAAACAAACACTAAACATGATGGTTGAATCACAAACCCTTTGACTTAGTGTATGCCTTTAAAAGGAGCCCTATATTTGCACTCCTTAAGGATCTCCTTAAAGGTTTCCAAATATTCATGCTTTAATTTCTAGTTATATTCGCTCAAAGTAAACATTGGAGACTATGGCTTGGGTATTGTGATTTAACAACTTAAAGCCACAAAAATATAGGTCACACAAGTACATGTTTTTTGAGTCAGTCAAAAATTATTGTATCACTTGCCACATCTGGAAATAGATCAAGACATCCAAAAAATTATAAGCAAAACATCAACGTTGCTGCAAAATACTAAAATTGGAAGATAAGTTTGAATAGAGGTCACTTCTACTACTATTTCTAGCACATTTTAACCAAGACTTGGTCACACTTGCTAGAAAAATCTCACTTTTTCTCTCTATCCCATAAACTCCACTGATGAAAATCCATTGCATTTTCCAAAACCAATTCACTTGTTGCAAAATGACTGCACTTGATAATTTTATGTCGCACTTGCCAAAAAAATTGTAGCGCACTTGCCAAAAATCTATTTGCACTTGCCAAAATAGTTCACTTTTGACTAAGTAACTGACCACATTGGACAAATACATACAGAGGCTACACTTGACATTGATGCGAACACTTGCTTCTCAAAATCCATCGCACTTGACAAATTTCAGGCCGTAGTTGATAAAACTAGCTGCTCTTGCTCACAATTTGTCGCTTCTACTCAAAGCCCATCGCTTTTGCTCTATCCTGTTGAAAATTAGAAAAATGAACCAAAGTTACTTATAGGATCCTTTTTAGAATGAAACAATTAGAAACCCAAGATAGGTCATATAGTCCTTCATCCATCTTCAAACTTCATACCACTTTTGGAAATTAGAATCAAAACAAACAAACTTGGATTATTCCCTCACCCATACTTCTAATATATCAATAATTACTTGAACCTCAAGGCTAGTTCAAGTAATCTTTTCTGCAACATATCCTCTGAAAGAATAAGTGAGATATCAATTTAGGTCTTTCAACATTTTGAGTTCCAAGAATAGTGTCACCTCAAAACAATGCTCAAACCTTAGGGTCTTGAGCTTCATAACAACCATATCAAAACATTCACACTTTCACCTTACGACCATTTGGCGACCAGTTGATCTTGTGAACCTAGATCCCAAACTTGCAAGAACACCATAAACAAACAACAAATTAGATCGAATGCAAGTAAGAACATATATTCCTCAAGAAATTCATTTAAGTTGCTAAAGAAAAAGGAAATGAAGTCAAGAACACAAGAAACTTAAAACATATCAAATCCTATTCTAATGCAATGCAAACTCTGAATCTCTTGAGGGAATTGGTGCCAATTTGATGTGAAAATTGGCCCTTTCCCAACTCCAATGATGCAATGATGATTTGGTGATGAAATTTGATCCACTTTGATGAAAAGTGATGAGTGCTCCAAGATAAAAACCTGCATAACCTAGCTACACATTCAAAAGTATGGATGAAGATTGTTAAATATTTGAGCATAGTAAGTTTACTCAAATTGTGGATGATAAAATGAGGAGATTAGCCTCTTATTTATAGAATGTCAAGTTGAAAGAATGCCCAAAATAGAGCAATGTGGGACTATCTTTCACTCAATGGCAAGGTGCCACTTGTCAACATGTGAATGGTTGAGGAATGTGCAAGTTTTTATGAATGTGCCAATAAATCCCAATATTTGAATTTTGAAATTGTATTAATGGCAAGGTGGAGGGAGAGTCAAATGGAGTTATGGCCACTTGGCTCAATGAAAAAGGAATTGTAAGATAGAGTGAATGCCTTGTTGGAAGGATAAAGTCAACTTAGATTTAAATTTTAAATTTGAAGAATATTCTCCAAAGATGCCATGTTGAAGAAAATAGAGATTTAATAAATCAAATAACTCTATTTTCATGTGCAAGTGGCAAAAGATGGAGGATGGGACATGAGGAGAGATTAAATTAATCGAGGTTAATTAATTTAATGAAGGGATTAAATGGTGTGACCTATTTGTCTTAAATTTATGGATTGATTTAAATCAAATATGAGAAGAATATGATTTAAAGATTTAGTTAAATAAATATATTTTGATTTATTTAGCTAAAGGGGGTGATGTTAGCTTAAATTAGATAAATGTTTGATTTATTTAATTTAATGGAGGAACTATAGAGATTTAATTAAATAAATAAAAATGAATTATTTAATTAAAACAGAGATTTAGGAATTAATTAAATAAAATGGTTTATTTAATTAATGAGAGATAATGAATTAACAAGCTAAAATTGATTTATTTTATTAAGAGATGAAATGTGATGAATTTAATCAAATAAAGGTTATTCGATTAAATGGTTAGACTGAGGGATGATCTAGGATGAAATGGTGTTAGTAGTCAGGATCAGATGCACAATGTCAATCAATACATTTTACGTGTCTGCAGGTCTAATTCAACAACCAAATCTTATAGCACCCATCCTACAACCAAGTCTCACACACATTGAAGGTGAACAAACTGATACCATTAGCAATTTAAGGACCTTCATATTTGAGAAAAATGAAACACCAAACCAATGGAGAAACACAACAAACATCTTAGATAAAGAGGAAGAGAAAGTAGACCTAGTAGTTGGAAGACCCATGTTACCAACTTCTGCATGGAAATAGGTACCCATCCTTCATGATCTTTAGAAAGAGAAAAATCCTTAAATGAAAGTCCATATTATGCCTTTTAAAGAGGCACCATAGCTCAAGGTATATCAAGAGACGCACCTTAAATATTTACTACAACTGAGACACCTTGGTAAGAAATCATTATGCTCGCTCTTCAAGGATCAAACCAAGCTAGTATATCCAATTTGGGCCTGTATTTCCACCTCCTGAATTACAATAGACACCACTTTTCAAAAATAGAAAATCCCAAAAACAAAAGCAATTTCATTTTCCATAAAATAGAAAATCCCAAAAAAATAAAAGTATTTTTAATTCCATAGTTAGGAGTCCCAAAACATTCACAAAATATTGGTAGTTATTTATGACAACTACGAGATCACAACATAGGAAGAACATGGAAGCAAAAAAAAACAACGCCAGCATCCCACCAAGAAACACCATGAACGACAAATTTGGCCCATGGGGCTATAGGCCAAGTGAACTTGAAAAACCCCAAAAGAGACCCACGTACAGAGAAACATTCAATGAGGAAGAGTTAAACTGCAAACAACAAGAAGTGATAGAACAATCCAACTAGGACCCAAAAGGAGTGGTCATAAAAGAGGTGGATACTGGGGAGGAAATAAATGATGAGGAACTATTTCAACATTACAACAACCCCAAAGTGCTCAAACTAATGAAAAAATTGTTTAAAAAGGACCCAAATTCTTACTTCTTCAAGTTAGCACAAAGTGGTGCTAAATTACCAATAGACTTTAATGTGGAGCCTCTCAAAGATCCTAATCTTATTCCCTTAGGGGATAACTTAGTTGTGAGATAGATATATGAACCCATAGAGATTCCAAACATGCCACCCATATTCTCACAAAATAATGGTCAACCCATGGAAAACACATTTTATAGAAAACCAACTCAAATCGAACAAGCGATAGTGGCACAATAGTATCAAGGAGTTCCATCCCAATAAGTACCACAAAGCAACAATCCTCCACCAAAAAAATACATACCTAAAACTCTTTGTATGTCGACCCTTCCCAAAACATGCAGTACCATCAACAAGGTAGACTACAGGGTCCCCTTCCCAATTAGCAGTACTGTCAACAAGGTAGACCACAAGGTCCCCTTCCCAATCAGTAGCACCATCAACAAGGTGGACCACAGGGTCCCCTTCCCAATCAAAAATACCATCAACAAGGTGGACTACAGGGTCCCCTTCCCAATCAACAACACCATCAACAAGGTGGACCAAGAGGTCCCCTTCCCAATCACTAGTACCATCAACAAGGTGGACTACAAGGTCCCCTTCCTAATCAGTAGCACCATCAACAAGGTGGATCACAGGGTCCCCTTCCCAATTAGTAGTACCATCAATAAGGTGGACCATAAGTTCCCCTTCCCAATCAATAGTACCATCAACAAGGTGGACCACAAGGTCCCCCTCCTAATCAATAGCACCATCAACAAGGTAGGCCACAGGTTCCCCTTCCATATCAGTACCAACAACAAGGTGTGCCACAAGGTACCCTTCCAAGTTTGTCCCATCAACAAGGTAACCCATCAATGCACCATCAGGTAAACCTTTAGTATAGTTCACCCCAACAACAAGGTGTGCCACAAGGTACCCTTATGAGTTTGTCCCATCAACAAGGTAACCTGCCAATGCACCATCAAGGAAACCTTCAGTATAGTTCACCCCAACAACAAGGTGTGCCACTAGGTACCCTTCCTAGTTTGTCACATCAACAAGGTAACTTGCCAACACACTATCATGGAAACCTTCAATATAGTTTGTCCCATCAACAAGGTAACCCGCCAACGCACCATCAGGGAAACCTTTGGTATAGTTCACCCCAACAACAAGGTGTGCCACAAGGTACCCTTCTGAGTTTGTCCCATCAACAAGGTAACCCACCAATGCACCATTAGGGAAACCTTTAGTATAGTTCACCCCAACAACAAGGTGTACCATAGGGTACCCTTCCTAGTTTGTCACATCAACAAGGTAACCCGCCAATGTATTATCATGGAAACCTTCAATATAGCTCATCCCATCAACAAGGTAACCCGCCAACACACCATCAAGGAAACCTTTAGTATAGTTCACCCCAACAACAAGGTGTGCCACATGGTACCCTTCCCAAATCATCCTACCAACAAGGTGTCTCGCTAATGCATCAATAGGGTAACCTTCAGTATAATTTGTCCAAGCAACAAGGAGCTAACCCTCCTTACACTCAACAAGGAGCTAACCCTCCTTACATTCAACAAGGAGCTAACCTTCCTTACACTCAAAGAGGACCTAACCTGCCACATGTTCAAAATAGAAGGTTTAATGCCCTCTTTCTATCCAACTTATGACCAAGCATATGCAGTGCGACAACAAGGCTATTATATGCAAGACTTACAAACCAATGTACCAAAAATTGAGATGAAACTGCAAATAGAGGCAATGAATCAGATAATATCAGACATGTAGGTAGGGAAAACAAAGAAGACCTATACCCTTTAGGAAATATTTCTATTTTTGTTTGATCATACCATCACTACGCTACCTTTTCCAAAAAACTTTGAAATACCCAAGTTTGAAAAGTACAAAGGAAGAGGAGATCCAATAGAGCATGTACGAGATTTTTTTAGTATCATATATGGAAGTACAAAACAATGACTCTTACCTCATGAGGATCTTTCCATGTAGCCTTACTGGTCATGCTATGGAGTGGTTTTCCATCTGTCACCAAGAATTAAAACCTTTGACGAACTATCTAGAAAATTCATAAGCCACTTCTCATTCAACATAAAGCAAGATGTCACCATCACAAATTTATCCAAAAGTAAAAAAATTCAAGGAGAGTCCCTTACCTCCTACCTACAGAGATGGAGGCACAAAAATAGTCGATGCAAATGGCCCATTCCCAACAAGGAATTGGTAGATATCTTCATCTCAAATGTCCTACCTGAGATCAACTACCAACTCACTATGTTATGTCCTACAAACTTTGAAGAAACTATTGAAAAAGGATTACATATTGAGAGATCCCTCATAGCAAGGGGAGTCCTTAAATTGAACAACTCAAAATAAAGTCCCTCTAGTTCAAACAATAAACCTAAGATCTGGGAAAATAACAAGAATGTTACAAATGATGGAGTAGTTGACACTAGAGCACTATGGAATGCACAAAGAACACCTCAAAACAAACCACAAGTGGCACAAACACAATATGTTCTAAATAGTACATAAAACAACCAACTTACCTATCCCAAGAAAAATCAAGCAGACAACCAACAAATCAATCAAGGAGGGAAACAAAAGTAATATGATCAACCAAGGAGGAAGTTCACAGTACTAGGAGAGTCACTTGAGATAGTCATTCATAATCTAGTACAACAAAACCTCATCAAGGTCAATGATCACCCAAACTATGAGGAGCCTAGCTTCAAGACACCATGGTATAATGAGAAGGACTTGTGCAAATTCCACAAGATCAAAGGGCACACAACAAAAAATTACATGAGACTCAAGCACCTCATCCAAGACTTGATAGACAAAGGAGAAGTGGATGTCAAACATCATCCCATAAAATAAGGACATTCAAATATACACAAACCCAATCCCAAACCATGCTAAAAGGAATGACAAAGGAAAGGACCAAGACTACCACAATACTAACTACACATATGGTGACACAGTTCTAGGTACCTGTTAGCTCTCAAAAATGTAGGTGAGATGCCTCAAGAGGCTGCCAATCTCTTGATATGCTTCAGGGTAACAGGCAAGGTTGGAAGAATTCAACCTTCTACTCTTTAGGTGCTGCAAAACCTGGGTGGGTGTACCTCTCTGAATAATGCAGACTTAACTTGTAATCAATCTTCTTATAACAACTTGTCCACACAGGCAGATGGGAGTGAACAATTATAATTCAACTTGAAAATGGTAACAATACTCTGGTCTAGATTCTAAAATGCTTAATTTTAGAAGATGTAAAGAGAATGAATGAATTCAAAAATGATAAAATGCAGAGACCAGTGCCTTATTGGGTATGCGGAGTCACATGAAATCAAATGAGCAACACTTTCTAGAGAAAAATCAAACTATCTGGCATATATTTTGTTTACAACTTGTATAAACATGCAAAACTGTGACTACTAAGCTCTACTTGAATAATCCAATTGAATCTCTCTGATTACTGTGATTAACTAAAAGGATTTAGTCTTTACTTGAAAGAACCAATCAATCAATCACACAAGTACAACAAATGTGCACTAATAAATCGAATACAAACTTGTCATATCAATTTAAACAATCAAAAAGAGTCCACCTAGGAGATAGCTTAGCCATATTTTCATCAAATTCAATAGATAATTGAGACCAAAAATGTGCAGCAACATCAATTGACTTTCATAAATACCTCCACTTTGAAAACATGCAACTTAGTCTCTGATTTGATGAATCTATATTATTGTATCCATCAGAAAAATGCCTATTGTATATCGAAATAACTAATAGCTCCCTTAAAAACAATTGCAAGAATGCCTATTTATACACAAGCATTAGAAAATAAAACATATTTGAAAATCATGTTGGCCATCCATAAAAATCAGGCTCCAAATCAAGTCGGCCAACAATGGTCATCCAAGCAGAAACATGTCAGCCCTGCATTTTGAAATTCTATTTTTCACCAGTGAGATAGTCGGTGAGACAATGCAACAGTTATGTCGAAGGAAATTCACTCATTAATAGCTTTGCCCTTGTATTTCACTTTTGCTATGACATATCCGAGTCGAGGAGATGTCCCATAGATCACATTATGTTTTACCGATATGCATTGTCGCCTTCTATATGTCGCTATAACATTTCATCGGTCACACCGAAGCCAAGAAGTATCCCCCAGTTCCCTTTGTGTATCACTATAGCTCTATGATATCAGGAAGACCTCTTGCATATTCCACATTGCTTTACCAAAAATCCTTATCCACTTTGAATGTCACCGTGACTTAAATATTTTCTTGCTGACGAGTGCCCATTATGAATGTCACCATAACTTTCAATCTTTGGCGAGACGTCTTGTAGACTATCCAATGCTTCACCAAAGGTCTTCAACTATCCCCGTGTCACTGAGACACGGAAACACCTATGCTGACAAGAATCTACATGTTTTCCATCAGTGAGACTGGAGGTCACTTGCCGAGACCTCGTGCCGAAAACCCTTAGCTTGGCTGAAACACCTCCATATGCGCCAATCGGTATAACATGCTGAGCTCGCCAAGACATGATACTGATAACCCATAGCCATGCCGAAAAGAAACCCACATGTGAAGTCAGCGAGACATATTGTATTCACTAAGACCACTCACCGAAACCAAAAGGTTACACTGCGCAACATCATTGTCATATTCATCCTCACTGAGACATAAAAAGACTCCTGCCAAAAATCATTTAGTAGAAAACCCTTTGCACCGTCAGTGAGACAAACTCACCCTGCCGTGACACTATACTGAAGGCACTCAACTTATACTGATGAACCACCCAAATCCAAAGTTGGGGAAATAAGTGATATTCGGTAAGACACCACTCCAAAAGCCATAACATATGCCAAAGATACCCACAGTGCACCTATCGCTGAGACATCTAGAATTCGGCAAAACGCTAGCCCGACCGCCAAGACCAATGCCGATAGAAACCACCACGGTCGCTGAAACAACATAAACGTCTTGCCGATAGGCAACAAACATTTGCCAGCAGAAAAAAAATCGAAGAGACCCAAATGTCGTCACGCCGAAACACCTGAAATAGAAGATATTAGCAAGAAATCGTAGTGGGTCAGGGAGACAATGGGAGACCTATGCCGATATGAACCAGAATATAAAATATGCATGACCTAACAGATTCAATGGGACAATATGGAAAAAATGGGTGAAAAATGCATACGGTAGGACCAAATCTGGAAATTTATGAGTGAAAACATATGTAAAAACATTAGATTTTTATAGTCCCAACAGTGGCTCCGCCTGGGGATGAATGATAGTCAGATCATTGCAAGGATCGAGAATCTTTGGTGAGCAGACCAGACACAAAATGATGAGCCATTGAGCAGAAATGGAATGAATGGTAATGGAAATGAATGCGAAGTTGGAGTGAATGCAAAGTGAATGCAAGATGGAGGTGAATGGAAAATGAGAGTGGAATGGAGGTGGATGAAAACCTAAAACTACTGTGCATGGAAAATAATTTTTAAGAGGATAAAAAAGAGTTGTCCATGCACTGGCAACCCTTACTCCTCTGTATTGCTCAAGAGAAGAAAAGCTTCAAGAATTTCCCATGAACAGGCAATTCCTAATTTTCACCAGCCATGTTCTGTAGAAAATACGAGTCTTTACCCTTCCTTTCAACAACAATAAAAGGTCCCAACCAAAGAGCTTCAAATTTACCATGATTTCCCTTCTCCTAACACCTTGCATTCCACATCAACACTAAATCATTTTCTTCAAATTTTTTGTTCTTTTCCTTCTTGTCAAACAAATACTTCATATGTGCTTGTAGCTTCACGTTTTGACTTTGGGCCTCTCTCCTTAATTCATCTAGTTCAGCAAGTTGCTCCATTCTATCTTCCATGGGTTCAAGAACTTCCAAATCTTCCTACAAGACAAACTTGTAGATTGGTAACAAATTCTGCAGAGGCAGCCTAGCCTGTGCTCCATACACTAATTCAAATGGAGATTTTCCAATTGCCTTTTTCACAGTGACCCTATCAGCCTACACAACCAATTTTAACTTTGAATACCAAGCCTTCTTATTCTATCCCAACATCCTCTTATAATCTTCAAAAGACTCTTATTGTTGGACTCTGCCTAACCATTGGCTTGTGGATGATAAGGAGCTGCATAAGAAATAGTAATGCCATACCTATCACAAAAGCTTTTGAATTCATCTGACCTGAAGCACATCCCATTGTCTATGATTATCCTCAATGGTGTACCAAATCTAGTGATAATGTTGTCCATCAAGAAATTTGTTACAACTTTACTTGTAGCCTGCTTGGTTGGGATTGCCTCCACCCACTTTGTACAATAATCAGTGGCAACTAGTATCCATCTATGTCCTCCACTTGACTTCTTGTGTATCTCTCCAATGAAATCAATTCCCCATTGATGAAAAGGGGCATCAACTTGCAAAGGTCGAAGTGGCAAAGCACCCTGATATTTCAATCTTCCAAAAAAAATTTGGCAAGCCTCACATTTTCTCACATGTGTAAAGGAGTCATTAAAAACCTTTGGCCAAAAATACCCTACCCTCAGAATCTTGTGTGTAGTTTTCTTTGCTAAATAATGACCTCCACAAACTCCTTCATGCATTTCCTTTAAAACATGTTTGGCCTGCGATTCATCCAGACATAATAACAATATGCCATCTCTATTTTTCCAAAAATAGATCTCCATCCATGAAGACATACTTTGATGCCTGCAATTTCAAAGTTCTCTTTTGGCTATCACTCAATCCATCTGGACACTTCATATATTTAAGATAATGCATAACATCAATATACCAAGGAGTGTGTTCAATGCTTGCAATTGCAACCTCTTCTTTAATGTTGCAAATCTGATTTGCCTCAATATTGGTTTCTGTCATCAGTCTAGCCAAGCCTTGGCCTCTTACCAGCTTAGTGATCTATATCTCCATGTCAAATTCTTGAACCTTGTTGATCCACCTACATATTTTCCCTGTACCTTCAGATTGTGTTAAAATGTCTTTAACAGCTGCATGAGGGACATAGGCAATTACCTTTGCTCCAATAAGATATGGCCTGAACACTTTAGTAGCCTACACTAATGCAAATGCCTATTTTTCCATTATTTCATACTTCAATTCAGACCCCTATAATGATTTACTAAAGAGGCTATCAAAAGGGCTATCAAAGAGGCTACTAGTGAAGGCTATCAAAGAGGCTCTCGTTCTAAAGTCTCTAGAAAAGGCTTTGTAAAATCTAGAGACTTTAGAATGGGAGCCTCTTTGATAGCCCCTTTGATAGACATAAAAGCATCCAAAGCTTTAGCAGTCCAATCCATTTTTTGTCCTTTCTTCAACATCTTAGATATGGGCTTGATGATCTCAGCAAAGTTAGAAATGAATCTTCTAACAAAATTGATTTGTCCAAAGAAAGATTGTATTGCTTTGACAGTTTTAGGAATAGGAATTTTATCAATAGCTTCAACCCTCTTAGGATCTATTCTAATTCCCTCTTTTGAAACAATATGCCCCAAGAGCTTACCCTCTATGACTGCAAAATGACATTTCTTTGGATTTAAACTAATACCATATTCAAGAGCTTTAATAAATACCTTTTCAAGATGTCGCACATGATCTTCAGCCTTCTTCGAATAAGCAGTCAAGTCATCTTGATACACCACCATGATAGCATTAATCAAATCAGCAAATGCTACGTCCATGGCTCTTTGGAAAGTCGCTCTAGCACTAGTGATACCAAATGGAATTCTTATGTATACATATGTTCCCCAAGGAGTAGTAAATGTTGTCTTGTATTGCTCAGATTCCTTGACTTTAACCTGATTGTATCCAGAGAACCCATCCATCATGGATAGCAATTCACACCCTGTCGCCTTATGTAATATGGCCTCCATATTGGGTAAAGGATAATTATCTTTAAGAGATGCCATATTTAAATTCCTGAATTCCACACATAATCTGATATCACCATTCTTCTTTCTCACTGGAACCATATTTGAAACCCATGTTGAATGTCTGATTGGTTTGATAATTCCTCCATCCCTGAGCTTTATCAATTCCTCTTGCATTTTAGGATCCAGTGTTGGATTTATAGGTCTTTGCTTTTGTCTGAAAGGCTTGGCGTCTGGCTTCAGTGGTATTTCATGCTAAAAAAAATCTTCCTTGTATGCTTTTAGATCTTCATAAGACCAAGCAAAAACATGCTTGTATTTTCTCAGCAACTCTATCAGCATTCTTCTAATTGTAGGGCTGATCTTCTTTCTGATGTATACCTTTCTTGGTGCTATCTCAGTCCCTAAGTTGACTTCTTCAATATCTTCTCTTCTAACTGGCATTTGTTTCATTAGAGATCTATCATTTCCATCATACAACCTCTCCAATGCCACCAGACCCTTGGGTAATTTATTTGTTTTGAGCTACAATATCTCTTTGCCAAACATAGTTTGCTTCCCATCCACTTCTTCAACAAAAGCATTAAAATCAATTTCCTATGTCTCATACTGATCTATACAATTGAGGAATTTCAAAAGGTCAGTATCATCATTAAAAACTTGCCAGTTATAAATATTATTAGGAATAGCAGGCCTTGTTTTAAACTCAATCTGTGATACCCCAGCCAATGTAATATCATCTCTTTTGAGCACCACATTTGCTAAGAAATCAGCCATTATATTCTTTGACCTGTCGATCCACTCAATTGAGAAGGCATCAAATAATTCAATCGTATCCCATACAACATTCCTACATTGTTTTAATCTTTTGTGCTTTGCTGCATATTTGGATTTAATTTGTGAAACAACCAACTTAGAATCACCAAAAATAGTTAACAACTTAATCTTGTGTTTCATAGCCATGTTCAAACCCATCAATAAAGCTTCATACTCTACCACATTATTTGTACATTTGAATGCCAACAAGAAAGAATATTTAAAAGTAGTACCTTCAGGGGAAACAAAAACAATCCCAGCACCATTACCTTCATGGCTGCATGCTCCATCAAAATACATCTTCCATATTTCATTGCAGCTTTGTTCCACATGCTTTTCAATTGGATCACTATTGGTTAACTCTGGCTAAGTTGGTTCAACCTTAAAACTTCCAAGATCAACATCACAGAAACAATTAATTTGATCTTGAGGTACACAGTCAACAAGTTGATGCATTCTTGGTTCTCTATATAATTTGACATCCTATCCATTCACTAGAATAGTAGCATAAGATAAATCAAACTGGACATTTCCTCCAACTATTGTTGTCCACTGTCTTGACAAAAGCATCCCAAACTGAGGAGGATTATCAATGACTGTTATGTCTATATTGTAAGTCACTTGTGGATAAGTAGCCAGTTTGACTTCAACACCCTTTATAATGCCAATCACAGGTATAGGTCTATTATCCATTGCATAACACTCCCCTTCATATGTATCAACACATAAGCCCAACTGCTTCATAAAACCTACTGGCATAATATTTATAGCAGCGTTAGAATCTATCATACAGATCCTCAACAACTTATTATTTATAAGCAATGTGGTGAAGAATGGATCCACTTGTGGGGAGGTTGTTAAAACATCTCCTAAACAAACTTCTGAATTATTTATCTTTTCCTGCCTATTGACTACTTTAGAATTCATATGCTTTTCATTCCCATTTGTAATCAATTGAACAACATTATCTCTGTACTCCTTAATTTTCATCAATTCAAGTAGTGGAACAGACATTTTTACCTAGGATAATGCCTGTGTGAATTCAAAAGAGGAGCATTCCATCTTAACAGTCTTCTTCAAGTCTGGTGCTTCACCTTTGGTTTCTTCTTTTTCTTTTTTACTAGGCTGATCAAACTTTTACATTTCCTTGTGTAATTTTGCAGCTTTCTGCTTTTAGACAGGATTCTTTTCAATTTTATCATGCTACTTGTTCTCTGGCTTTTTTACAATTTCTTGTGTTTCCTTCTGATCTTTTACAAAAATTCCCCCAGGAACTCCATCTAGCTCATTCACTTTTATGTTTCTCAACCAATATTTACTTCTTGCATCCTCAACTGCTGCAACAGTTATTTTCTCCATTTCATCTTTAGTGAGTCTCCTTACATTGCACTGAACATGCATTTCAACAAGATGTGGCTCTGTGTAGTCTTCATCAGAATCATAAAAGATCTGCTATTCAGCCATGTGGACATTATACTTCTGATTAGAAACATCATACTCATAGCCTTCATCCTCTAAAGATGAATATCCTTCCTCAGCATGATAAAAGGTATCTGAAGTCAAATAAATTTTGTGATCTTCTTCATTATTATCCATCAACATTCCCTCTTCTTACATCTTTTGAGTGACAACACAATAGTCTGGAGAATGTGGCTGATTACAAACCTCACAGAAATAATTATTACTCACCATGTAAGTTCCCTTTTTGCTCAACGGATCAGGAGTCTCTTTACTTCTTGGCTTGGCTGCCACAGGTTTCCCATCTTTCCAATCTATATTGTAAGGCATATCATGCAACCTTGGCCTTTCATTTCTATTCTCATTTCTGTATGTATTATCTTGTCTGTACTGATAATTATTTTGCTAAGGAGGCCTCGGGTTGTCTCTTTTATTAGTTATACCAGCAACCTTCTTGTTATTTTCAATTGTCAATGCAATTTTCTATGCTTCAGCCAAATCTCTTGGGGATCTACTTCTCAGTTCATACCCTATCTTAGGATCAAATGCACTCAAATAAATACTTAATGCAGAAGAGTCTGACAACCTTGATCTAGGAGGTACTTTAGTATGCAACTTGTTGAATTTTTGGTTGAAATCATAAATTGAATCATTCTGATTTTTTTGAATCCTCACCAATTCATGAAGAGTTGCATCTGGAGCATTTTGATTTCCATATTGCTCTAAGAATTTATCTTGAAATGCTTGGAGAGAATTAATTGAATACACCGGCAAGCTGTTAAACCAATCCCTAGCATCTTCAATAAGTGACATCATAAACAACCTCATATGAAAATCTTCATGTGGCATACCTATATCTTGAATGGACATATTGAAATTCCTTAGATGTTCTTCAGCAGTGATTGCATTGCTCCCTGTAAACTTGGGAGTCAAACCTCTCCAGCTGCTATCCATAGGGTAAGGGCATGGATTGAACCATGCCAAATCAAACTGCTTGATCATTGCTATGTATTGGTGGGGGGAGGGATAGGTGGATACTGATACTGATGCATAGGATTATTGTATTGTGCATTATGTTGATGAGTGTGATGCTGACTAGGAGGCGGATGCACATTTGTATGCTGTGTGGGAATATAAGGCGGCTAACTTGGCTACTTGTAGTGATTCTTAGTTTGATGGTTTTAAGCATTTGATTGATTAGATGGCCCTGCACCATGACAACCCTGCTTATGAGGTGGTACATACTTTGGGGGGCAATCAGTTGTCTGATTAGTAACTTATGCTTTCTGCAATTTGGATTCTTTTATTTCTTGTATCATCCGAGCCTTTTCCTGTTCTTTTCTTTCCTTTTCTTGGGATTCAAACAGCACCTTGATTTCTTCAAAACTCAAAGATTCATAATCTTTTTGAGGAGATGCATGATCAATAGGTTCATTCTGACCACCCTATATTTCTAGATCATATTCCTGCCTCTTTCTAGCTTCAAACATAGCCTATTTCTGAGGATCGAGAGAAGGGAAAGGATTTCTTTGATCTTCTGAGGTACAAGGCTCTGCACTTGAATCATCTCTCCATGTATCATAGCAATTATATGTTTCACAATGTGCTCTTGGTGCTTTGCCTTTATCTATTATGCACATGTCCTCATTATTCCTCTTTCCTTTATCAGCTCTGTCATCTTTATGTGTCCACTTACTACTACCAACAGGAGCTCCAGTATGACCTCCCCTGTACTGAGATCTTCTTCCATTCATGATGAACAGATGCAAACTTTATGTTAGAGTCGCCACTCACTTTTGTCAAAAAATGAGAAAATACTTAATGCTTCTTATTCCCAACAGAGTCTATACAAAGTTCCTAAATCTATGATTAAGGCTTTGATTCTGAATGTATTCCCCAGCAGAGTCACCAATTTTTTAGCTCTCAAAAATGCAGGCAAGATGCCTCAAGAGGCTACCAATCTCTTGATACACTTCAGGGTAACAAACAAGGTTGGAAGAATTCAACCTTCTACTCTTTAGGTGCTGCAAAACCTGGGTGGGTGTACCTCTATGAATAATGCAGACTTAACTTGTAATCAATCTTCTTATAACAACTTATCCACATAGGCAAATGGGAGTGAACAATTATAATTCAACTTGAAAACGGTAACAATACGCTGGTCTAAATTCTAAAATGCTCAATTTTAAAAGATGTAAAGAGAATGAATGAATTCAAAAATGATAAAATGTAGAGACCAATGCCTTATTGGGTATGCGGAGTCACATGAAATCAAATGAGCAACACTTTCTGGAGAAAACTCAAACTATCTGGCATATATTTTGTTTACAACTTGTATAAACATGCAAAACTGTGACTACTAAGCTCTACTTGAATAATCCAATTGAATCTCTCTGATTACTGTGATTAACTAAAAGGATTTAGTCTTTACTTGAAAGAACCAATCAATCAATCACACAAGTACAACAAATGTGCACTGATAAATCAAATACAAACTTGTCATATCAATTTAAACAATCAGAAAGAGTCCATCTTGGAGACAACTTACCCATATTTTCATCAAATTCAACAGATAATTGAGACCAAAAATGTGCAGCAACATCAATTGACTTTCATAAATACCTCCACTTTGAAAACATACAACTTAGTCTCTGATCTGATGAATCTATCTTACTATATCCATCATAAAAATGCCTACTGTATATTGAAATAACTAATAGCTCCCTTAAAAAAAATTGCAAGAATGCCTATTTATACACAAGCATTAGAAAATAAAACATATTTGAAAATCATGTTGGTCGTCCATAAAATTTTTGCTCCAAATCAAGTCGGCCAGCAACGGTCATCCAAGCAGAAACATGTCGGCCCTGCATTTTGAAATTCTATTTTTCACCAATGAGACAGTCGGTAAGACAATGCAGTAGTTATGCCGAAGGCAATTCACTCGTTAATCGCTCTGCCCTTGTATTTCACTTTCATTGTGACATATCCGAGTCGGGGAGATGTCTCGTAGATCACATTATATTTTACCGATATGCATTGTCGCCTTCTATATGTCGCTATAACATTCCATTGGTCACACTGAAGCCAAGAAGTATCCCCCAGTTCCCTTTGCGTATCATTGTAGCTCTATGATATCAGGAAGACCTCTTGCAGACTCCACATTGCTTTAACAAAAATCCTTATCCACTCTTAATGTCGCTGTCACTTAAATATTTTCTTGCTAATGAGTGCCCATTACAAATGTCGCCATAACTTTCAATCTTCGGCGAGACGTCTTGTAGACTATC
This sequence comes from Sequoia sempervirens, assembly GCA_007258455.2. NCBI lineage: Eukaryota > Viridiplantae > Streptophyta > Pinopsida > Cupressales > Cupressaceae > Sequoia > Sequoia sempervirens. The sequence continues at coordinate 197,138,652 of VDFB02058242.1, read as the reverse complement.
CAATGCTTCACTAAAGGTATTCAACTATCCCCACGTCACTGAGACAAGGCAACACCTATGCCGACAAGGATCTACATTTTTTCCATCAGCAAGACCGGAGGTCACTTGCCGAGACCTTGTGCCGAAAACCCTTAGCTTGGTCGAAACACCTCCATATGCTCTAATCGGTATAACATGCTGAGCTCGCCAAGACATGATACAGATAACCCATAGCCACACTAAAAAGAAACCCATATGTGAATTCGGTGAGACATATTGTATTCACTAAGACCACTCACCGAAACCAAAAGGTTACACCACACAACATCATTGTCATATTCATCCTCCCTGAGACATAAAAAGACTCATGCCGAAAATCATTTGGTAGAAAACCCTTTGCACCATCGGTGAGACAAACTCACCCCGCTATGACACTATACCGAAGGCACTCAACTTATACTGATGAACCACCAAAATGCAAAGTCGGGGAAACAAGTGATATTCAGTAAGACACCACCCCGAAAGCCATAACATATGTCAAAGAGACCCACAGTGCACCTATCGCTGAGACATCCAGAATTTGGCAAGACGCTAGCCCGACTGCCAAGACAAATGCCGATAGAAGCCACCACGGTCATTGAAATAACATAAACATCTTTCCAATAGGCAACAAACATTTTCCAACAGAAAAATAGATCGGAGAGACCCAAATGTCGTCATGCTGAAACACCTGAAACGAAAGATATTAGCAGGAAAGCGTAGTGGGTCGGCGAGACAATGGGAGACCTATACCGATATGAACTAGAATATAAAATATGTGTGACCCAATGGATTCAATGGGACAATATGGCAAAAATGGGTGAAAAATGCATACGGTAGGACCAAATCTAGAAATTTATGAGTAAAACATATGTAAAAACATCATATTTTTACAGTCCCAACAGTACCCTCTCTTAGGTAGA
>VDFB02058242.1:197053155-197137611 GCA_007258455.2 Sequoia sempervirens | reverse complement strand
AAGTTCTCGCAGATGGCAATAGAGGCATGATGATTTGCAAGGAAATTTCTGCAACTTCACAAAACTCAACGAAACCTTGGCAGTTCACTTAGGTATCATAGAAAAATCCCAAATCCATAGGAAACTTGTCCCCAAAGTAAAAATATGAAGGAAAAAGTGAAGCAAGCAATCAGGCACCAAGTCAATAGGAGCAAGGGAAAAAGTTGAAAAAAGAAGGGGCAGACTTTGTTTCTCTCTCGAATTCAAATGCCTCAAGTAAAATGAAGAGCAAGGAGTAGCATTTATAGGCCAATTGTCATTAATGGCATGCATTAATTTCTTGGTACGTCAAACCTGAGTTAGGTGAGATGTGGAAACCCACGCTTGTTTGGATGCTTGGTCAAGGCTCAGATGGAGAAACTAAGTGTGGAGCCCTCCATGAGGGTGGAAGTCAAGGGTTGATCATTGCTTGGTAGTGAAATGGAAGAAAAAACCCACACGAGGTGAACCACAATTGCAAGTCTACGATACCTGATGGACATAATGGCAAAGGTGGATGTGGGGCTTGCCATGTGGGTGGACACTAAGGACAGCCATTAGTTGAACAATAAAGGGATGGAGGCATTGCGCAATGGGAGATCTACAACTGCAGGTTTGCAGGGCTTGGAGGACACCGAGACAACAAATGAAGGGAAACCTCCAGGGGCATTTCCACAAAAGAAAAAGACTTAGCGAACTTCAGGTAGGCGAACTTGGTCAAAAGTGATTTGATCATTTTAAGGCACATGACCAACTTAGGCTTAGAAGTAGGGGTGCACAAAGCGAAGTGGGAGAAAAAATGACCCATTGGGAGTAGGAACGAGCCATCGAGAGTAAAAAAAGAGGGGGTCCCTACCTTCAACAGGGCATGTGTGCAAAACATGAACAATAGGTGGGTGAATAGTACCTTGAGTGGCCCTTGCTCAAGATGTTGTACCCACAGGAGAAACCAAATATATGCTACTTGATTAAGCTAATCATAATAGTAAATTGGAACATATTTATTGCATATAACTAAACTCTACAATCTGACAAGAATCTTCACAAATTTCTATTCAGGAATGTATAATAGAAAACTAACAAAGATATTGTATATGAAACAAACCTATAACTATCAAAACATATATCTTCCGACTAGATCTGCTCATCAACCATCGATCCAACTATATAGGTCTAGGAGGAGGTTTATTTGTATAAGGATCATAAATAGAAATTAAATGAAAATGTCCACTCTCCTTCAAAATTGAGAGAAAAATTCTTTGCAACTGAAATTATAACAAAAAAAGATAGAAGACAAATAGGTTTGCAACTCTATTTTAACAACATGACAAAGATGTGCTTTGTGCAAATAGTCACGTCAATTTCCTAACTACTACAAACTTATTCTTTCCTCCATGGTATTATTGAGTTCTCTAATGGCTCAAATTAACCACTCCAATGATCAAGGCCTTTTGCATGGGATCTTAGATATTTTTTTAATGTAAAGCATAGAGTAAATAGAGTCTAAATTTTTTATCGAGGTTATGTCTGAGTCTAGAATTGTATGTATTTTGCAAGTTTTTGTATACCAGTACTAGCATTTATTTATAATACAATGGCACAATTTCAAGCCAATTTATCTCTTGATGTATACTTGATACAATTTATAAATGAAAGATGATCAAAGATAATTTTATTCATCTTCATTGTCTTTCCTCTAAATGTATGTTTTTGTTATAGCTCTTATTCAAAGAATAGGTTAAAATGATTTAATGGGACTGCAGAATTGTATGAACATATGCAACGATTTGTAAGAAGAATTGGTTAGGAATTCTTAAGTGTGGTAGTGTAAGGTATTACTATAAAGCTTCATGATGTTTAGGGGAAAATATTGTTATACAAGTCTCAATTACATTCACTTTATCATCGATCCCTAGGTTAAGGTACTAGTCCATTGTATTTATACTTGTTACAATCTCCATGGTCACTCATATAAGGAACTATCACAAATCTTAAATTCAATTTGCATTTTTGTAAATTTGATGTGTTTTTATTTTCTCTTACTATGAATTGTTGAAACAATCTTAAAGGGTACTTCCAAATCTTTTCATTTTCATAATCACCAAGCAAATGTGTTCAGAACACATCTTCTTTTTACAATATTTTAGATAATTGGAAAAGGAGATCTTACAAATGCTATCAGAGACCGCCCTCCTAGGTTTTGCAGAGCCCACAATGAAGAGGAAAATTTGTATCCAACTTTCTCCTAGTTGTTGGATAATCCCTCCAAGTAATTGATCATTGGAAATGACAATTCCATAGACTACTTGTGAGATTTGGTTGGGAATTAAAAACAACCAACAAATTTGTGACTCTGTTGGGGAACATGTTTAGTAAATCTCTAGTAGAAGATAAATTACCTTCAGAGTCATAGAATTTTAAATCCAGACATGTAGCTAAGCAAGAAGTTCTAAAAATATCCCATCATTTGTCAATCTACACCTTGTTATCAAAAGTTTCTGGTCATATTTTCATATTTGTGTGAACTACTTTGCAATCTTTCCTAGAATTTGTTTAGTTGTCTTTGCATTTGAAATTTTCTCTAAGAATTGTTAAAATATTTTCAAATTCTCTTAAATTGGGTGGAAACTCTAAGTATCCTTTGTTAGTGCAAGAAGAATCTAAATAAAGAAGAAAGGAATCTTAAGAATATTATAGAAGACATGAGATGAACTAGGGGAAATTTCAAGAAGAATCCTAAATAGAAGCTGGAAGGTGAACTACCATAAAACATTTGACTATCATGGAAGAAGAAAAAGGATACAAGTAAGTTTGTTTCTCCTCCTCCACTAGGACCTAGGCATTCCCATGATAGTATTAATACAAATTTGTAAAGACTATTGGAATTTGGAATGCCTTATGCAAATGAGGAAGGTCCAGTTATAAGAGATCGTGTTGGTGAAATTCAAGCTCATTTAGATCCTCTAGCTAATGAAAAACAACAAAAGAATAATTTATGAGAGTATAATTTTGATGCTAAATTAGCATCTTGAAGGATGAATCTTGGGGCATCAAATACACATAATCCTCTAGATTATGACTTGTTAGATGATCCTGTTAACAAAGTGCCTACTCTTGCTTTCAAAATGAATGTTATAAATCTCATGGATAGTTCCCATGAGAATTCATATTCTAACATTACTTTTCTAAATGAGGATGAGTTTCTACAAGAAGTCTTAGGACTTCATGACGAGGCTCAAATACTTGAAGAAATGAGGATCAAGAAAGCCAAGGAAAGAGAAGAAAAAATTAGAAATGTAATGTATGAGAGGGATATGTTGAAGAGGAGAGTTGAGAAAATGAAATTACTTAGCTGAGAGGAACATGTTTCTATTCCTATTTCATCTAGTAGTCTAGTAATTACCCCCATATTTGGCTCCAATACTTTGAATGCTCCCATGGGAAATTTCCACACTAACACATGGACCAATTCTGTTGTTACTAGTATAGTAGTAGTTACTGCCACTACAAATATCCCATCCCAAGTTGTAGACAAAGGAAAGAAGCCTATAGATCACAACAAGGGAGTGAGCATAAATGAGAATGCATCATTCTCATAAGGATTTTGCATCCATAGCACCTGATCCATTGGATCTCAAGTTACAAAAGGAGAATGAATAACTACAAAAGAAACTAGAAAGAATGGAGCAATACAAAGAAAAATAGAATTCCTCAAAGTCTTATATGGACTTGGAGATTCTTTAACCTCTAGTTCTCAGAACCCACCTCAGTCTACACCCCAACCTACCCCAAAAATTGGCCTGAATATATCATCCCATATAGATCAACCTACCCTCCATTTTCAACCCCAAAATGTGAGTGGATTTGGAAAATACTCTCAGTATCAAGGAAATGTGAACACTCAACCTAGAGGGAATAATACAAGTCAACAAGGAAATCAAAATTCTAGAGGGAAGGGTAATTTTAGGCAACATAAGCAAGGAGGTCAGTTAGCTAGAAGACCATTACAATTGGAAAGGTATAGATAGCCGTGCTTTGATGGGATACCAAGTTGTCCTAATCCCATTCCTAATGACATCATAAATGAATTGAGTAATTTTTTTTGAAATAATGCATTTTTTGGTGAAGATCACTTAAGGGATTTTCTAATTTTGTTGGATGACTTTGAAATAGAGGATGAGGATGTTATAATGAAATTGTTTATGTAGTCATTGATTAAGAATGTTAGAGATTGGTATAGGGGTTTGCTTGGTGCCAGTTTAGGATCTTGGGAAGAATTTAAGAGTCTTTAAGAACAATATAGAGACAAAAATGACCCAACATTTATGCTCAATGAGTTCAACACTATTACAAAAGAAAATAATGAGATGGTTTCTAATTTCAACACTAGATTTTAGAAAGAAATGTTTAGAATTCCTGCATATTTAAGACCAAATGGAGAAGTCTATTTAGTCCTATATTGTAATGCTTTTGATTCCAATATGTGATATCTACTTAGAGATAAGGATCCTCAAATTTTGAGAGAAGCTTACAAAATTTATTTGCACATTGAAAGCAACAAAGGAGCTATTGGTAAGGTGGGAAAGAGGGATGATGTAAAACTTATAAAAAAGCCTAAGGGTCACCATGAGAAAGCTATAGTCTTTGATAATAAAATTGATAATTTAATGAGTAATTTGAAGGATTTGAGCTATAAAATGGTTAGAAATGAGAAAGGCTTATCCAATGACAATCCAATTTTTAGAAACATGAAAGGGCATCTAGGTTACATGATAAACCCTAAAACAAAAATTGGCACAATAGTAAACCTATGCACAACAATGAAAAAATTGTGTAGAATAAAGATACTTTAGATCCATTGAAGAATAGTTATAGCAATTGACATCCCATGGTGTGTAGTTTTCTAGCTACTATATTCACTTCATTAATATGTAGTTGCTTAGTCTTTAGAAGAAGATAAAGAGCCATGTGGTGATTGTGACATGTCATGTGAACAAGATGGAGAGGTCAACATGAATTATTTTGATGAAGAATCCCATGAGGTAGATGTAAACAATTATAAATGTAGATCAAAAGCATATCATCAACAAATTTTCTCTAATGATGAGGAAGAAGACCATATATAAATAATCTTGAGACTAGTTTTTTTGACGTTAGTTTAAGGAGACCATCTATAAAGGAGATTAAATAATTAGTAGCTATTGTAGTGGCCCAATTTAAAATAAATTATAATTTGAGGAATAGAGTGATCAATGAAGACTAGGGAAAGGCTGACAGTATATTCATTAAGGAGTAGAATAAAGACAAACAATTTAGTTAAGCACCTAAGAAGGTTGATGAATCAAAAGAAAAAGAAAAGGTATTGTATATGAAGTCTAGTGTTGTGAAAATTAATGAGAATGTTATATCTCCATTACTCAAAGAAAAATATCAAAAGGTAAAGGTTGATCAGAAAAAGAAAAATATTGAGGTTAGGAAAGAAGAAAATTCTAAAAAAAAAGAAAAACCAATCAGTAGAACAAGATGTGACATCATATGATTTTCCTAAACATACTTCAATTGATATGTTCCGATTGCTATCACATGTAAATTTTCCAGTTCCTCTTCTTTAGATGATGAGGATTGAAGATAATAAGGAAAAGGAAATTTCCCTCGTCAATGGTGCAACTACAACCTATGGAGAAAGAAAGGTGTCTACTTTGCCTAAAGTGAGTAGAGAGAATTTGAATGAAGAATAAGTTCAGGGGATCAGTAATGATATCCCTCAAGTGTTTTTGGATGCCACACTTATTGCATGTCCTAACCAAGTGGACCCATTCTATGTAAATCTTATGATTGATGACAAGCTAGTGAAAAATTGTATGTTAGATCTAGGAGCCTTATCAAACATTATTCCTATTGAAATCATGAAGGAATTGGGGCTAAATATCAATAGGTAATGTTGATCCTGTTTTCTACATAATAACAGCCAGACAGAATATGATATCCTATCTCTCTTGAAAGGTAAATCTCTATTGGCAAGCCTCAAGAGATAACCCCAAGGTCTCTAATGTCAAGTTTTGACAGTGCATAAACAACTCAGTAACGAAATGTGAAAGTGCTAGTAATCACAATGGGACCTTACTACAAGCAAAATGTTGAATCAATTTTATCAGATCTAACAATCTGATGGTGCTTCAATCCTAGATTTAACCCAATAATCAAAGAAATAAAAAATGATAAGGGTTTCAGAGAGAGTTCTAAATTTAATACTAAACCTAAGATTAACAATGAAAGTAACCAATACTCAAAATGGACCAATCCTTCAAAACTGATTTCTACTTGACCAAGATAAATCTACAATCTCATAGAAAACAGTGCAATCTTCTGAGGTGTTAAGATTTTCAAATCATAAACCTTCATTCAAATAACTCTATTGCAGTTAAAAATGAACAAATCTTTACAATCAAACTTAAGCACACAGAATATAAAGTCCAGGCTAACTTTGCAAAGCAACTAACAATGAGTTGGTTGCAAAAAGTGTGGACTAAAGGATTGCTGCAACATTCAAGTATTGAATCACAAACATTATTAAATCAAGTCCAATCTAAACATTAACCTTCTCAAAGCAATTTTAAAGATGGAATAACTGGAACCATGCAAAACAAAAGAAACAAGTATGGCACCAAATCACAATGTCATTTCTTGTATTCAAATTGTTCACTGTAGCAACAATTCTAGTTTTCTATTACAATATTTGCTTGAGGGAAGCTACCTGCTAACTTACTCTACTTCTAACTAGCTCTGCTCTATGTTCTAGCTACAAATTATGATCTTGTAACTATTTCTAACTCTTCTAATCCTTTATAAATGAGGCAACATGCCCAATATATAGAATTCCCCAGAAATCCGTCAGCTAGGCAAGGGCTTTGCAGCAATAACTCAACACAACCACCCAGCCAAGTGAGTCTTCAAAATGGGTCAAACAGGAATTAAATGCACATCCTGTCCAAGTCAACCCGAGATCCACGGCTCGGACGATGCATGGGAAGATAATAGAGAAGCAAAACTCACACTGTAGCCTATCATTAGCTCCCTTCCCTATTATCTCTGCTATGATCTGGCTCATCATGTACTTTCAAGAATGCCCCATCCAGGTCCACGATTGGTGGCAGGGGCAGAACCCTAAGTTGATTTGCAATGGATGCAATCTCTTCTCTTGAGTGTTTGAATGACCTATCCCATTCTACCTTATACGCCAAATACTTATCAATAACTGCAAGATAGGTGGCCGCATCATCCAACTGGTGCTCGAAAATGGACCCATCATCAAGTGGTACATAAACATCATGCCACCATTCTCTCAACTGTTCCAGGCTCAAGTACTTGGGCGCGATCTTTCTTCTTCCCGTCATGATTTCAAAGAAGGCAATGGAACCATTGTAAACCCCAGTTAGGGTGTCATCAATCTGCTTCCTTTGTTTTTAAATATTTTTCAACACCTTTTTCCTAATTTGCAATGCCTCAAACCATTCCCATGGTTCAGAAGCTCTAGAAGAAGGAAGGATCCCGTCACTCACCAACCTGTCTCAGGTGTACTCCATTATAGTCCTAGTTTTCTATAGAAGAAGATCCGGGTCTTCTTTATCTTATGTCATTACTTGCTTCAACCATTCGGTGGTCCTTGCAGCATCCTTTCCCATTGATAGGATCTCCTTGATAGCTTCATCACCTTTTACTTGCACCCCATTCAACCAATTCTCAGTGGCAGCAGTGGAGGCTTTCATCTTTTCTAGCTCGGCGATGGTCTCCTGAGGTAGAGGATTTGTAGCAGAGGAAGAGGGATTAATGGACTATAGTGGCTCCATTAATTCCTCCAAGCATTTCTTGAGATTTGCATACTCTTTCTTTAGCTCTTTCTTGGTTTTCAATTCCTTCCTTAATCGATCCACAATAACAGTATTGGAGACCTCATAGTCTTCAATATCCTGCTTAGCTGATGTAGGCCCTAGATTGAGAGTCTGAACACTGTAATCTTTTCTGACCACATCATTTCTATCTTTGTCTGGAGTAGGGGTGGTGATGTGAACAAACTTGTTATATGCCTCATCCCTTTCAACCCTTGAGATCACTCTAGCCTTCTTCTTACCTTTATCTTTTCCAATTATGGCTAGCAGTGCATCCCAATTCGGTGGACTATCTTCTACCACAACCTATTTTCTCTTTATCTCCTTGTCCAGCCACTCTGAAACAGTAGGCTCTAATTGCACCTAGCTCAATCCTATTTCCTCTTCCTGATCCTTAGGTGCCTCCCCTTCCAAATCTTGTTTATCAGGGGTCTCATCCGTTTAGCTTTCCTTCCCCTCAGCATGCTCCTCTTCATGTGTATGTGAGAGAACCTTTTCTGCTTCTTCCTCCCTTGGAGGAGATTCAACTACCTCATTCCTAACTGGTGACTTTGCATATGTAACCAAGGGAGATTGCATTTCCTTTTCAATTTTGGCCTCCGCGTTGTAGAGTTCACCTTCATGAAACTCTTCCCCTTCAGTATCCGGATGACCCTCAACATCTCTTGAATCACCTAGTTTGCTTTGAGCTTCATGATCGAGAGGCACATCATCATGTTGCTCCTCACGAAGAGTGGCAGGAAGAAATTCTGCCTTAGGCATGTCATTCTTGGGAGAGGGAGTACTAGACCTCATATATACCTTTGCTCTCTCCTCTGAACTTTCAACATTTATCATTGGTGCAGAGACTTCTTCCTCCCTAGCCTTGAAGCTTGCCTTCTTTGATAATTTGACAATTCTTTTTCTCTTAGGCATAGGAGCATCAGCCTCACGATTTTGTTCTTCAACATCATTCTGTTCAGACCTTTTAGTCCTTGTCCCCCTCTTAGCCTTTGGCCTTCTCTATTTCTCTATCTCTTGGACCTCTTTTTCCTAAACACCTTTTGTCTTGATCTTGGATGTGGAGTCCAGTTTGCCTTTACCTTTAGGTTCTTGCTGCCCTATGGACTCCTTTGAAGTGCAATGATAATCTAAATCTCCCATTATGTTATAAGTGCATTTCACTCCTTTATTTTCCAATTCCCACATAGTGTGTTTAAGCCACAACTTGGTAACTTTAATGACTGGCTCCATTAGTTGCTTCAGTTCTATTTGCTCCTCCTCTAACCAGTCTATATCACCAATTGGCCTATCTTTTACTGCCTCATAGGCATGATCCTGAATCAAGTCCCCATTATCCTCCAATTGATCAGGCATTGCCCTTACATTATACAATCAGACCGCATCCACTGGAAGCTGAGAGAATTTCTTCTTTCTGACCTCATATTCATCACCAAAATTGGCCCAGTAGTCCTCTAAATCAACCTTATGACTATATTCTCTATTGGCCTTCTTTTGATCTTCTCCCGTGATGTCAAACCTAGATCTCTTAGAGTGGAAAGATAAGCCAAGAGTACTCATTTCTTCTTCTGAAGCCTGGGCAGAACTAATGGAAGGACATACCTCTCCAGTGCCAATCCTTAGGGGAAAATCCCCACCAATTCTTGTCTTGTGTTTGTCCTTCTTGACAATGGCATCAAAATCACAAATCTGTCTAGTTACTTCCAACAATATGATGTGGTTAGTGGAATACCTTGGAAGTCTATATGGGGACCTTTGGCAGCCATCGATCTGAATGTAGGAGAAGGTTGGAAATTGAATAAACCAAGCTCTATACTTCTTAATGAGCTCTTTGGCTTGATCTAAAATTTTGACATGCTTTGCTTCCTGATGCATTCTAGTGATATACATGGTAAATGCATCATTTTCCCTCCTATAGTTTGATCCTCCCCAGTGCAACTGAGGGAAAACTTCATAAATAATATCGTGCCCAAAAATTCCTTTTGTATCCAATACTCTATAGGGGTGGAATCTAGCCAGTGCATAGACCAGATATGAGGTCATTGTGAAGGTCTTTGTCTACAACACATTGGAAAACTGCTTGTGAATTACTTGGTTGATGACCCCTACCCAATGGTAGTTAATCTTTTCTTGTTCCATCCACACAATCACATGGCATATCCAATTCTCAAATGTACCAGCACTCCTGAATCCAAGCACCCTGATAAGAAAGGTGATGGCATCATAATATTCCTTCTTGAGTTTTGCTTTGAACAGCTACTTAGGCAACTTGGAATAGTGGGACTTGGGCTTCTCCAGCCAGGAGTTGATTAGCTGCTATGACTTCACAGTTTGGTCATCGCAGAACTCCCAAACTACCTCAATGGTGAATCCCACCACATGAGATCTATCTAGCATGTCGAAGGTTTGGGCAATGGAGACTGGGTTGAGATTGGCAATGACTCTCCCTTGAGGACCAATTATCCTCAGTGTATCCTGATCATAGTGCCTGGTGCACTCAAGGACCAGCTCATAGCATTGCACCATAGAAGGGAAACCAACAACATGTGACAATCCTAATTCCATCATTCTTCTAGTCACCAAAGGAGGATCTCTAGGTGCCATCCTTGGTTTAAATTCCTCATAGTCCCATATGCCAACATTTGTATCAGTGACTTCTGACTAGATAGAAGTGATCTTACTCTTCGGGACCTTGCTCTTAATGTCCAGCTTAACCCTTTCTGCATCAGATAATGAGGAACCAACTACTACTTTGCTTGATTCAGCCTACACTCAACATGAAAATCATAGTAAAAACCATAGGAGAGCAAGGTTAATCCATCAGAACACCATTAGAATGCACCTCACATAGTCAAGGTGTTATTAAAATTCATATAAAAATGACCACAATAGATTTTGGGTTTCAAGACCATTCGCGGAATCTGAGCCAGAGAGGAATTCGGGAAATTCCAGACCGATCGGATTCCAATGGAATAACTAGGAAACACCTCCTTAATCATTAAACTTGATCATTTTTCATCTATAAATTCACATGGGAGATCCAAATATGACATGAAATAATCATCAAATGCATCATAAATTATAAACGAATCCAATTATTTCATGTTCCTTTATGTTTCATCAAGTTTCGGGGAAATCCGTGAGGGACGGATTTCCGCGAAGAACGGGCCAAAGAGGATTTTTGGGAAACCTGGAAGACGATGGATTTTAGAGAAATCCAGTACTGGCAGACATCTGTGGTCAAGGAAAAGTTCCAGACCAATGGGAATTCCTGGAAGGAAAGCTTCAGCAAGAGTTATGAGCTCGCCGAGAAGTCTCGGCGACTTCTGGGAGGCACGCCGAAGGATGCAATCAGAACAGGTTTCGCCAAGAGTCAATTCTTTTGATGTAATGTCTCAGCGAAAAGTGACATCACAAACATATTTGTATGAGCCAAGGTTGGTCGGGGAAAGGTCTTGGTGAAAGTAAAGGTCTCGCCGACTGATATGCATGAAGGATTTCATTGGTGCAAAAATGATAGTGTCACGGCGATCCAACATCAACCTACGAAGACCACTTCGGCGAACCTCAAGGTGGTCGATATGATATCTCAGTGATCTCAAATGGTCATAGTGAAGGGAATCCAAAGGGGATGGAGAGTCTTGAGTTCATCCAAGCACTGAACCAACTATGGATTTCGAAAAGTTGAACTTAGGGCAAGTTGGGGACGGACCTTTCATGAATTTTATTTGTATTCTAGGTCAATCTTAGGATGAAATCACCTGATACGGCACTTCCCAAGGTTCAAAACCCTACTCATCCACCATTAGCACATAGGCACATTTAGAATTTAGTTGATTCCACTTTTGAGTCGTCACTAGGGTTTACTAATTACTCTCAGGCAAGATTCATTAAAATGCAGATGGACACATGAACTCAAAACTCACCCGGGAGATGACAAAGGAAGCAATACCAAACAATCCCTAACACAGAATAAACAAGTACACTGGAATTCAAATCCCACAAGCCCATTCATAATTCAATTCAAAGTAGAGCAATCAACCACATACCATTATAAAGTGGGAATTGGTATCAGAAGCAACAAACACGAAGCTTAAGGGTGTTCACAACAAATACAGGCGATAACACATATGAAATCACCACCAAATCAATCAAGTCAAAGCCAAATTCCCCAAAACAAAGCCAAAAGCTCAAAGAAAAAACTATAAGGATGTGGCTCTTAACTCAGACAACAACTAATAGTGAGCATAATGGTGCAAAAGATCTCTGAATCAAGTTAAATACACTTCTCAGAACACGCACAGAGCCATTAATGTAGTCGATAAGATAGCCAGAGAAGGAATTCAGGAATCTGACGACAGGGTAGAATCTGGGAAAATCTGGCCCACACAAAAATCCATGAGGATCCAAAATCCCCGAACAACAAGGGTCTAGTCAGAGTCCAAGCAGGATCCGGGAAAATCTGACCAGGACAAAAAATCTTGAATCAGGGCAAAAGCTTGAAATTCATCTAGAACTTAAGATTTTCAATAAATAACCTAGGGGAAACACTTAGGCATTCTGAATAGACATCTAAGCACGTGCCTAAGTAAGAAAAAACCTCAAAAAGAGAGGGCCAAAACACCAAAATGAAGTGAAAGAGGCTCCCTACTTTCAACAGGGTGTGCAAAAAACTACACAACAAATGGCGACTTCTGCTGGGAAAATGCTCCAGAGCATTTGATGACGAATAGGAATCAAGAACCTAGAATCTTTGGTTTCAATCTCACCATCAAACAAATAAGTCAGAATGCAAGATTTAAAGAATCAGAACCAAAGGATAGATCAAACCTTCCATAAACTAAAAATCCAAGTGTGTGCACATGAGTTCATTTCCCTCCTTAAGTTACTACAGGAACCAAGTTTAGTCAAGTCACGCTATGCAAGGATTCTAACTTCAAAAATAACCTGGATAGGGCCTCGCTGCCAGTCAGGCGTCCATAGTCCCGACGAGGTTATCATTGTGACTCTCCTGAACATAGCTCTACTGCCAGCTAGGTGTCCATAGCCCTGGTAGAGATATTCAGGTATCCCAGTAAGTTGAATTTCTTCTTTTGATAGTCAATATTTCACTTTTCTTTCTTTTGATATTCTTTATATGTCATTTTCATTTCAACTTGTGAACAATGAAGTTCACACTCAAGGCTGAGAACCACAGTGGTGCTGAAGCAGAAATAGGATTTTTCACTTGACGAGACTTCACAAGGATTCCTATAGTGACATCAGGGTTCTTAAGATATATGATGGGTATGAGATTTTTAGAGTATTTCAAATTCAAATCCACACCAATGATTCAATCTTCTATAAATCCGACATTAATACTATTGGTAACAACAAAGATTTCAACCATCCTTTCAAGATGTAAGATTAAAGTTCACCAAGGAAATACTTGGAACAATTCCAAAGAAGACAGATTTTCCATGCAGGTGCAACACACCCAGGCGAAAATAGAGAAACCCCCAAAGCAAGAGCAAAGCAAAAACAAAACAAACTAAAACAAACCAAAAGCAAATGAAAACAAAGTAGAAAGGAAAACCCTAATCTAACTATATACAAGACCAGAGCTGAAAACAACTCAAGACTGAAAATAATGCTTCAAATACTGCCCATTGACAGGTAGTGGGATGTCCTCTCCAGTGAGAGTTTTCAAACAAAAAGCATTATCTCCCATGATTTCTGAGATCTGGTAAGGTCCAAGCCAAAGTTTATCAAATTTTCCATGCTCTCCCTTACGGTCATGGGCTTTATCCCAGGAAAGAACCAAGTCAGAAATCCTAAAAGCTTTAACCTTGGCTCTCTTATCAAACCATCTCTTGACAACCCCTTGGTGTTTAGCGAAGTTCTCCAGGGCTTCATCCCTCTTTTCTTCAAGGTGCAATAGTTCGGCAAGTCTTGTCTCATGTCTATCTCCCTCATCATAATATTCATTAATGAACTGAAGGGTAGGAATTTTCAATTGTATGGGAAACACAGGTTCTAATCCATAAACCAGGTGGTAGGGTGACATCCCTATGGAGGCTTTATGTCTTGTACGATCTGCCCAAAGAGAAAATTTGAGTTGGGTATGCCAATCCCTAGGGTTCCTTCCTAATAACTTTTGGATGACAATCAGAAGATTCTTATTAGAGGATTCAGCCAACCCATTACCCTGCAGATAGTAATTGGATGCAAATTTGATAATGATCCCATGATCAAAAGCCCAGTTAGAAAACTTTAACGATGAAAACACAGAACCATTATCACAAACTAAAGATGTGGGGCATCCAAAATGATTAAGAATACCAGATTCAAGGAAGTTAATCACTACTTCAGAAGTACACTATTTGCATGCAAGAGCCTCTGTCCATCTTGTAAAATAATCAGTAATGGTGAGAATATACCTGTGACCAACAGAGGAGGGTGGATTGATGGGGCCAATGAAGTCCATTCCCCATTGAGCAAAAGGTTTTACCTCGACAACCGGCTGAAGTGGGAGCATGACATACGTCTCTTTGGTAGCCATAGTCTGACACACATGCCATGTTCTGACATGACTGTGGGTGTCTTTGAACAATCTAGGCCAGTAGTAACTAGCTTTGAGAATCTAGTTTGTTGTAGATGGTGCTGACCCATGGCCTATACCATATCTATCATGGAATTCTGACATCATTCTTCTAGATTTTTCCCTTCCTAGGCACCTTAAATACACTCCCTCGTGATTTTTCTTGTATAAGACAACCCATTTTAACATGAAACTATCACTCTTTAAGCATAGTGCTCTTTTTTGTACTGGATTGAGATGATTAGGGAGCCTCTGAGTCAGGAGATAATGAACAACATCATCATACCACTCACCAGGAGAAACATCCTCTAAAGTATAAGTCTAAGCTGTAAGATCAGGGTCTGTCTCTACCGTTGTCTTTGTGAGCACTTGCCCTCTTACCAGCTTCACGGGCTGAATTTCCATATCATACTCTTGTAGCATAGTTACCCACTTGGCTCTTCATTCTCCCAGTTCATTCTGTATCAAGAGTAGCTTGACTGTAGGATCAGGAACTATAGCAAAGATTTTATTTCTGATGATGTAATGTCTAAATTTTTTGACTGCCCTGACTAAGGTGTAAGCCTGCTTCTCCACATTTGGGTACCTCAGTTCTACATCCTTTAATGGTGTGCTCATGAATGCTATGGGGTGTTCATTGCCTTGGTCAAATTTCTGAGTTAGAATAGCAGCACAGGAGTGGTCAAAAGCAAATGAATATATGTAGAATGGTTTGGCATAATCAGGAGTTATTAAAACTAGAGCTTCAACAATAGCTCTTTTTATTTCAGTGAATGCTTCTTTTGCTTCTGCATTCCATTCCACCTTGGCCTCCTACTTCAACATTGCATTCAGTGGTTTGACTATCTTTGCAAACCTAGTGATGAACTTCCTAACAAAGTTGATCTTGCCGAAAAATGACTTCATTTCCTTTTTACTAGTAGGTGGTGGGATCTTGAGAATAGCCTCTATATGTTCTGGATCAATTGCAATCCCATTTTTAGAGATGATATGCCCTAGTAGCTTACCTTCGATAACTCCAAAGATGCATTTCTTTGGGTTGAGGGATATTCCAAACTCTCTGTATTTCTAGAAAACCTTGCATAGATCTGAGATATGGTCACCTTTGTTCTTTGAAAATACCGTCAGGTCATCCATATAAATGATTATGCACTTTGCAATTATATCTTTAAAGGCTATTTCCATTGCTCTCTGGAACGTAGCTCCAACATTAATCAAGCCAAAAGATATTCTTCTATAAGCAAAGGTGCCCCACTTAGTGGTGAAAGTAGTCTTGTGTCACTTAGTGGTGAAATTAGTCTTGTGTCTATCTTCATATTGCACCATGACCTGGTTATATCCTGAGTAACTATCCAGAAAAGACATCATTTGAGATCCGTTGACGATTTGGAGTACTTCATCCAATGATGGCACTGGATAATTGTCCTTCTCTGATGCTCGGTTCAGGTTCCTGAAATCTACGCACAGTATGATTTCACCATTTTTCTTTCATACAAGAAAGGTTTGCAACCCAAGTAGAGTGTCTGACTGGAAATATGATTCTCACAAACAATAGTTTCTGCACTTCCCTTTGTATTACAGGTTCCAGCAGAGCATTAATAGGTCTTTGCCTCTGTCTGAAGGGCTTCACTCCTGGAGTGAGAGGGATAGTATGAGTTATGACGATTTATCATAAGTCTTCAAGTCTTCATAACTCCAGGCTATCACGTCTGGGTATTTGTGCAATGCATCAATGATTCCCCGTCTTTCTTCTGGGGTGCATACTTTGCCAATAAGAATATTTTTTACATCCTCCTGGGATCCCATATTATACTTGTCACATTATCCACTAATGGACTCTTTCCTAGTGTCTTGATCCTGATCTCTGATCTTGTCTAGATCAAAGATTCTTTCTAGTTGTACCATTCCCCTAAGGATTGTGTTGGTCTTCAAGATGATTACCCCTTCCAAGTCTATCTCTGCTTCTTGAGGCTCAATTTCATCAATGATCTAAGAAGCAAAAATGTCTGTGTTTGTGATAAATTCAAGAATATGCTTATCATACTCAAACACCTAGAAGTTGGTAAAATTATCAGGGACTGAGGGCACTGGGGTCAGTTCCACTGTAAACTTCTTCAACCCAGAAAGAGATAGAGGCTACAGAGTGCTAGCTACTTGGGGCAAGGAATCAACTGTCTGGTTTTTATTTCATGGAATTAGCTGAATGTTGAAGGCATCAAATCCTTCAATAAGGTCCCATACTCTGTGTCTGTAGTTAGTCATTCTTCTGTCATGGTAGGAGTACTGCCTTCTAACTTGCTTGACTACTAACTCAGAATCTCCATACACTTGCAAGATCTTAACCTTCCTCTTCAAGGCCATCAACAATCCATGAACCAAAGCTTCGTATTCTGCTATGTTATTTGTACAATGAAACTGAAGTCTATGAGTGGCAAAAAATGTCTTACCTCTTGGGCTGATTAACTCAAATCCTGCCCCAGCTCCTTATTTTGATTTAGAGCCATTGAATATTAACGTCCAACAGCCAGCACCTGCAGACTTCTTTGCTTCCTCACTTATATTGTTGTTGCTGGATGGCTTTTCAGAAGGCACCACTCCTTTTCCTTTGTGGTCTTCTTGGACGTTGATTGGGATCACAGGAGTAGGATTAGTATACTTTTGTACTTGCTTTACTACAACTTGGCATAAGCAACAGTCCAATTCTGAATGTGAAGCGTTATGTATCTTGCACGAGTTGGGCAAAAGCAACTCTTCAAAGTTCATTCTTCTTCCTAACTGAATCTGACCTTCAATACATTTTTGAAGGAACTCTTACTGTTTAACGAAGCCAACTGATTATTCTCTGGATCACCATTACTTTCAGTTGGTTCACCATTGTCCTTAACTGGTTCCACTAGAGTTTCAACACCACTAGACTCTATCGTGAGGCCATGAGACATTGTATGCAACATGAGGACCTCCTCTGAATCTAGTTCTTCAAGGGGAGTGGAAAGCATGTAACTACCCATACTTACTTCTGACACTAGAATTTCAGCAGAGGTTTTTTGATACTATGTAATCATGTATTTCAGTCTGAGTTCTCGTTCAATTCTGATCTGATTCAGTACCCCTTTCCAGGGAAGCCACATATGAGAGTGATTAGTTGAAACATATCCATTCAAAGCCCTAGTAAAGTCCCTCCCCAAGATTAGGCCATAGGCGTCAAGGATGTCAGCCACTTGTATATTAACAACTCATTGAATCCTAGGATTAAAAGCAATCTGCAGGTGAATCATATTCAACTCTCCTACAACATTGACTTCGGTTCTATCCAACTGTGTGACTTTCTTTTGAGAATCAGTAGGGGTGATACCCATAGCTTTACAGACACTAAGGGGCATAACATTGGTTGAGGCACTAGAATCCAGCAAACAATTATGTAAATTCTTGCCAAATACATGGACAAAAATCAAGAATGGGGGAGTGTCTATTTTCCCTTGGAATAGAGTCAAGCGAGTATCCACTGGAACAACTTGAGATTTGTCCCTTTCTTTCCTAGTGTCTCTAGGGGGTATATGGACTTGATCATGAGACTGATCATGTCCTCCTATTAGCTGAGAACTAGATACTTTATGGACATTCTTACTAACTAATTTATCTTGCAACGTAGAATTTGCATCATAAGAACTTAAAACTACATTCCTAATGGATGGAAATCTTAATAGCTCAAATGTAGATAGATTTACCTTCAATTTTTAGAGTTTTTCAGAAACATACATGGCCAATTGTTCTTCATTTAAATCAGTGGGGTTCTCCCTCAGGTACTCCACCATCTTTTCTTTACCTGCATCAACATTTCTTCCTTTTGGTACATCAGCATGCCCTCCTGGAGATAAATATTGCCTGGAAACTAGAGGTAATGAGGGATTGTTGATAGCATTGGGGTCTGGAGCCATGTTGAAATTATTTGGTGGAATGGAAGTAGTGAAGGGGCCTCCAGCCTGTGGGCGCCTGTGTGGCAACTCTGTCAAGTCATACTTCTTGACAGGCCTCTAGAAGGTCTGCATTTCTTAGATGTAAGCTTCCTCTTCATCCCTGGGACCATTATCATTCATTCTCATCAAATTATTGGGTCATTTCATCTCCATTGCACACCTGGTCTGCCTCATCATCCAATTGGTCAGATTCTCCTTCAAGTACATTATCCTTACTTTGTGGAAAAGGAGCATGGTTTAATACCAACACTGGTGAATCATAAGGAATAGAGGGTACAATTTCTTGATAGCTTGTATTATTCTCCACCTCATACTGAAAAATTGAGGCTGCCATTTGGAAATATTGACAGTCCAGCTTAGAATGCTGACTAGTCTTGTGGAGCCTACACCATCCTGACAAAGCAGCTTCAGCTAGATATACACCACTAGGAGGCTTCTCTTGATTAACTAGCTGACTGGAAGAGTGATTAACAAGTTGACTGATTGGTTGATCCAATGGGGTGGGAACTCCTCCATTGTTGGGACCAGTGTTACAAGTCCTATTCTATCTTGACTGTTGTCTTCTTTCGAATCCTTGTCCACCACCTGGCGCTCTGTCAAAGTTCTGACCTGATGGTTATCCTTTATCATAATTCTTCCTTCTTTTAGTATTATATCCCCTATCATTATTGTAACCTATGTCCTGGTTATATCCTCTGTCATTGTTGTATCCTCTATCATTGTTATATTCTTTTTCCTAACGTTGCCCTCTATCAAAGTGTTGTCCTTGTGGATTCTCTCTATTCTGAGTGGACTACATATTCCTTTGAGCAGCTTGCAACTAACTGTTATGATTCCTCAAGTAGGTCACCTCCATGTTCAGCTTCTTTATTTTTTCTGACAATTCATCCAGTCTTTGCTTGTCAGGATTACTGTATGAAGGTTGATTCACATTATTCTAGGAATGTCCTACTACAACATTGGCATTTAATGACTGGTTCAATACCTCAGAATTTTGCAGGTATGAAGGATAACTAGCCTGAGGCTGGATATGTAGAGGTTGGTTCACGTTTTGCTGAGGATAATTAACTGCTGATGAAACTTGTCCGCCAAGAGGTCCTGGGTAAGGGACCAGAGGCAACTAAGGTACCTAGTTCATGATCGTAGTATGGTTCACAAAAGCTTGATTGAGGGCTGGAACTTGTCCAGGGTGAGCAACGGGTCCTAATGAGGGTAAAGGCCCTGATAGATGTTGCCTTAGATTTGTGCTAGCTTTTACAACCTCTACATATGCATCTAGTAAACTCTCAGGGGGGTTATTACTCCATTTCATAAAAGTAGCTATTAAACTATCAAGTCCTTTATAATAGACTTTTAAGGTAGTGGCTTCATCAACAGCATAAGGAGTCTATAATCAGGTATAGGCACGGTGAAACCTATTATTGAAAGACCCTATGGGATCATTGATCTCCCTCTTCACATTAGTAAACTGACGATAAAGCTCATTAGAACTAATGGGGATTCAAAATTTCTGCAAGAAAGCAGCTTCTAGCTCAGTCCAATGGTGGATAAATCCAACAAGTAAGTGGTTATACCAATAAAACGCATCTTCCCCTAGTGAATAAGGAAATATCCTACATGCTACATCCTCATGGTTTACCCCTCTATCTTTAAGGCCAGTCTGAAAGATCCTAATGTGCTCCTCAGCGGTCCTATTCGAGTCATTAACATGGAATTTTGAACAGAAGTGTTCAGGGTTTTTTGGCATAACATTGTAGATAGTGAAACTAAGGGGGGATGGGTTGGTTGCCAAGAAATCCATTGGTGCAGATGGAGGTGGTAATGGTTGATTTATGGGTGGCTGAGGTTGTGGACTAGGAATGGCCTCAGACTCATATGCACTTGATAAACATGGGGACGATGAAGATGTGGGAGGTGGATGGGATGATGATGATTCCCCTCTTCTAGTCCTTCTTAACCTAGTAGGGTCTGGTAATTCCTAAAATTCTTCCTCTCCTAGAGCAGATCTTGTTCTTCTTCTGAATCTCTCAGGAGAGATGGCATTCAAAAACTGATCCATCTTGCTTATTCGGGCCCTCCTTTTAGCACCAGTTCCTGTTGATCATTTTTTCTACACAATAACAGCCAGACATAATATGATATCCTATCTCTCTTGAAAGGTAAATCTCTATCGGCAAGTCTCAAGAGATAACCCCAAGGTCTCTAATGTCAGGTCTTGACAGTGCATAAACAACTCAGTAACAAAATGTGAAAGTGCTAGTAATCATAATGGGACCTTACTACAAGCAAAATGTTGAATCAATTTTATCAGATCTAACAATTTGATGGTGCTTCAATCCTAGATTTAACCCAATAATCAAAGAAATAAAAAAGGATAAGGGTTTCAGAGAGAGTTCTAAATTTAATACTAAACCTAAGATTAACAATGAAAGTAACCAATACTCAAAATGGACCAATCCTTCAAAACTGATTTCTACTTGACCAAGATAAATCTACAATCTCATAGAAAATAGTGCAATCTTCTGAGGTGTTAAGATTTTTAAACCGTAAACCTTCATTCAAATAACTCTATTGCAGTTAAAAATGAACAAATCTTTACAATCAAACTTAAGCACACGGAATATAAAGTCCAGGCTAACTTTGCAAAGCAACTAACAATCAGTTAGTTGTGAAAAGTGTGGACTGAAGGATTGCTGCAACATTCAACTATTGAATCACAAACATTATTAAATCAATTCTAATCTAAACATTAACCTTCTCAAAGAAATTTTAAAGATGGAATAACAAGAACCATGCAAAACAAAAGAAACAAGTATGGCACCAAATCACAACGTCATTTCTTGTATTCAAATTGTTCACTGTAGCAACAATTCTAGCTTTGTGTTACAATATTTGCTTGAGGGAAGCTACCTGCTAACTTACTCTACTTCTAACTAGCTCTGCTCTATGTTCTAGTTAAAAATTATGATCTTCTAACTATTTCTAATTGTTCTAATCCTTTACAAATGAGGTGACATGCCCAATATATAGAATTCCGCAAAAATTCGTCGACTAGGCAAGGGTTTCATAGCAATAACTCAGCACAACCACCCAGCCAAGAGAGTCTTTGAAATGGGTCAAATAGGCATTAAATGCACATCCCGTCCAAGTCAGCCCGAGATCCATAGCTCAGACGATGCACGAGAAGATAATAGAGATGCACAAATCGCGCCGCAGCCTATCACTACCTCCCTTCCCTATTATCTCTGCTACGATCTAGCTCTTCATGTACTTTCAAGAACGCCCCATCTAGGTCTACAACTAGTGGTAGGGGCAGAACCCTAAGTCAATTCGCAATGGATGCAATCTCTTCTCTTGAGTGTTTGAATGACCTATCCCATTCTACCTTATACGTCGAATACTTATCAATAACTACAAGGTAGGAGGCCGCATCATCCAGCTGGTGCTCGGAAATGGACTCATCATCAAGTGGTGCATAGACATCATGCCACCATTCTCTCAACTGTTCTAGGCTCAAGTACTTGGGCACGATCTTTCTTCTTCCCATCATGATTTCAAAGAAGGCAATGGAACCATTGTAAACCCCAATTAGGGTGTCATCAATCTGCTTCCTTTGTTTGTAAATATTTTTCAACACCTTTTGCCTAATTTGCAACACCTCGAACCATTCCCATGGTTTGGCAGCTCTAGAAGAAGGAAGGATCCTATCACTCACCAACCTGTCTCAGGTGTACTCCATTATAGTCCTGGTTTTCTATAGAAGAATATCTGGGTCTTCTTTATCTTGTGTCATTACTTGCTTCAACCATTCGCTGGTCCTTGCAGCATCCTTTCCCATTGACAAGATATCCTTGATAGCTTCATCACCTTTTACTTGCACCCCATTCAACCAATTCTCAGTGGCAACAGTGAAGGCTTTCATCTTTTCTAGCTCGGTGATAGTCTCCTGAGGTAGAGGATTTGTAGTAGAGGAAGAGGGATTAATGGACTGCAGTGGCTCCATTAATTCCTCCAAGCCTTTATTGAGATTTTCATTCTCTTTCTTTAGCTCTTGCTTGGTCTTCAATTCCTTCCTTAATCAATCCACAATAACAGTACTGGAGACCTCATAGTCTTCAATATCCTGCTCAGCTGATGTAGGCCCTAGATTGAGAGTCTGAACACTGTAATCTTTTTCGACCACATCATTTCTATCTTTTTCTAGAGCAAAGGTGGTGATGTCAACAACTTTGTTATACGCCTCATCCCTTTCAACCCTTGAAATCACTCTAGCCTTCTTCTTACCTTTATCTTTTCCAATTATGGCTAGCAGTGCATCCCAATTCAGTGGACTGTCTTCTACCACAACTTGTTTTCTCTTTATCTCCTTGTCCAGCCACTCTGGAACAGTAGGCTCTAATTGCACCTGGCTCGGTCATGTTTCCTCTTCCCAATCCTTACGTTCCTCCCCTTCCAAATCTTGTTTATCAGGGCTTTCATCTGTTTCGCTTTCCTTCCCCTTAGCATGCTCCTCTTCATGTGTACGTGAGAGAACCTTTTCTACTTCTTCCTCCCTTGGAGGAGATTCAACTACCTCATTCCTAACTGGTGACTTTGCATATGTAACCAAGGGAGATTGCATTTCCTTTTCAATTTCAGCCTCCGTGCTATAGAGTTCAGCTTCATGAAACTCTTCCCCTTCAGTATCCGGATGACCCTCAACATCTCTTGACTAACCTGGTTTGCTTTGAGCTTCATGATCGGGAGGCACATCATCATGTTGCTCCTCATGAAGAGTGGCAGGAAGAAAGTCCGCCTTAGGCATGTCATTCTTGGGAGAGGGAGTACTAGACCTCCTTGTATATACCTTTGCTCTCTCCTCCAAACTTTCAACATTTATCACCGGTGGGGAGACTTCTTCCTCCCCAGCCTTGAAGCTTGCCTTCTTTGATAATTTGAAAATTCTTTTTCTCTTAGGCATAGGAGCATCAGCCTCCGGATTCTATTCTTCGACATTCTTCTGTTCAGACCTTTTAGTCCTTGTCCCCCTCTTAGCCTTTGGCCTTCTCTATTTCTCTATCTCTTGGACCTCTTTTTCTTGAACACCTTTTGTCTTGATCTTGGATGTGGATTCCACTTTGCCTTTACCTTTAGGATCTTGCTGCCCCATGGACTCCTCTGAAGTGGAATGGGAATCTAAGTCTCCCATCAGGTTATAAGTGCATTTCACTCCTTTATTTTCCAATTCCCACATAGTGTGTTTGAGCCACAACTTGGTAACTTTAATGACTGGCTCCATTAGTTGCTTCAGTTCTATTTGCTCCTCCTCTAACCAGTCTATATAACCAATCGGCCTATCTTTTACTGCCTCATAGGCATGATCCTGAATCAAGTCCCCATTATCCTCCAATTGATCAGGCACTACCCTTACATTATACAATTGGACCGCATCCACTGGAAGCCAAGAGAATTTCTTCTTTCTGACCTCATATTCATCACCACAATTGGCCCAGTAGTCCTCTAAATCAACCTTATGACTATATTTTGTACTAGCCTTCTTTTGAGCTTCTCTCGTGATGTCAAATCTGGATCTCTCAGAGTGGAAAGACAAGCCAAGAGTACTCATTTCTTCTTGTGAAGCCTGGGTAGAACCAATGGAAGGACATACCTCTCCAGTGCCAATCTTTAGGGGAAAATCCCCACCAAATCCTGTCTTGTGTTTTTCCTTCTTGACAATGGCATCAAAATCAAAAATCTATCTAGTTACTTCCAACAATATGATGTGGTCAATGGGATACCTTGAAAGTCTATATGGGGCCCTTTGGCAGCGATCGATCCGAATGTAGGAGAAGGTTGGGAATTGAATAAACCAAGCTCCATACTTCTTAATGAGCTCTTTGGCTTGATCTGAAATTCTGACATGCTCTGCTTCCTTATGCATTTTGGTGATATGCATGGTAAATGCATCATTTTCCCTCTTATAGTTTGATCCTCCCTAGTGGAAATGAGGGAAAATTTCATAAATAATATCCTGCCCAAAAATTCCTTTTGTATCCAATCCTCTATAGGGGTGGAATCTAGCCAGTGCATAGACCAGATATGAGGTCATTGTGAAGGTCTTTGTCCGCAACACATTGGACAACTACTTGTGAATTACTTGGCTGATGACCCCTGCCCAATGGTAGTTAATCTTTTCTTGTTCCATCCTCACAACCGCATGGCATATCCAATTCTCAAATGTACCAACACTCCTCAATCCAAGCACCCTGCTAAGAAAGGTGATGGCATCATAGTATTCCTTCATGAATTTTGCTC
The DNA here is from genome assembly GCA_007258455.2 of Sequoia sempervirens. Lineage (NCBI taxonomy): Eukaryota > Viridiplantae > Streptophyta > Pinopsida > Cupressales > Cupressaceae > Sequoia > Sequoia sempervirens. The sequence continues at coordinate 197,112,859 of VDFB02058242.1, read as the reverse complement.
TGAACAGCTGCTTAGGCAACTTGGAATAGTGGGACTTGGGCTAATCCAGCTAGGAGTTGATTAGCTGCTGTGACTTCATAGTCTGGTCATTGTAGAACTCCTGAGCTGCCTCAAAGGTGAATCCCACCACATGAGATCTTACTGGCATGTCGAAGGTTTGGGCAATGGAGACCGAGTTGAGATTGGCAATGACTCTACCTTAAGGACCAATTATCGTCAGTGTATCCTGATCATAGTGCCTGGTGCACTCAAGGACCAGCTCATAGCATTGCACCGTAGAAGTGGAACCAACAACATGTGACAATCCTGATTCCATCATTCTTCTAGTCACCAAAGGAGGATCCCTGGGTTCCATCCTTGCTTTAAATTTCTCAAAGTCCCATATGCCAACATTTGTATCAGTGACTTCTGACCAGACAAAAGTGATCTTACTCCTAGGACCTTGCTCTTAATGTCTAGCTTAACCCTCTCTACATCGGATAATGAGGAACCAGCTACTGCTTTGCTTGATTCAGCCTATACTCAACATGAAAATCATAGTATAAAGCATAGGAGAGCAAGGTTAATCCATCAAAACACCATTAGAATGCACCTCACATAGCCAAGGTGTTATTAAGATTCATATAAAAATGACCACAATAGATTTCGGGTTTCAAGACCATCTACGGAATCTGAGCCAGAGAGGAATTCGGGAAATTCCAGACCAATCGGATTCAAATGAAATAACCAGGAAACACCTACTTAATCATTAAACTTGATCATTTTTCATCTATAAATTCACATGGGAGATCCAAATATGACATGAAATAATCATCAAATGCATCATAAATTATAAACGAATCCAATTATTTCATGTTCCTTTATGTTTCATCAAGTTTCGGGGAAATCTATGAGGGATGGACTTCTGTGAAGAACGAGCCAAAGAGGATTTTTGGGAAACCTGGGAGACGACGGATTTCAGAGAAATCCAATACTAGCAGACATCCACGTTCAAGGAAAATTTTCGGACGAATGGGAATTCCTAGAACAAAAGCTTCGGCAAGAGTTATGAGCTCGCTGAGAAGTCTCGGTGACTTCTAGGAGTCACGCCGAAGGATGCAATCAGAATAGGTTTCGCCGAGAGTCAATTGTTTTGATGTAATGCCTCGGAAAAAAGGGACATAGCAAACATATTGGAATGAGTCAAGGCTGGTTGGGGAAAGGTCCCGGCGAAAGTAAAGGTCTCACCAACTGATATGCATGAAGGATTTCATCGGTGTAAAAACTATAGTGTCACGGGGATCCAACATGAACCTAGGAAGACCACTTCGGCAAACCTCAAGGTGGTCGATATGATATCTCAGCAATCTCGAATGGTCACAACAAAGGGAATCTAGAAGGGATGGAGAGTCTCAACTTCATCCAGGAACTGAACCAACTATGGATTTCAAAAAGTTGAGCTTAGGGCAAGTCGAGGATGGACCTTTCATGAATTTTCTTTGTATTCTAGGTCAATATTAAGACTAAATCACCTGATACGGCACTGCCCTAGGTCCAAAACCCTACTCATCCACCATTAGCGCACAGGCACGTTCAAAATTTAGTTGTTTCCACTGTTGAGTCATCACTAGGGTTTACTAATTACTCTCAGGCGAGATTCATTAAAATGTAGATGGACACATGAACTCAAAACTCACCTGGGAGCTGACAAAGGAAGCAATACCGAACAATCCCTAACATAGAATAAACAAATACACCAGAATTCAAATCCCACGAGCCCATTCATAATTTAATTCAAAGCAGAGCAATCAGCCACATACCATTATAAAGCAGGAATTGGTCTTAGAAGTAGCAAACGTGAAGCTCAAGGGTGTCCACAAAGAACACAAGCAATAATGCATAAGAAATCATCACCAAATCAATCAAGTCAAAGCCAAATACCCCAAAACAAAGCCAAAAAGCTCAAAGAACAAACTATAAGGATGTGGCTCTCAACTCAGACAACAACTAATAGTGAGCATAATAGCACAAAAGATCTCCGAATCAAGTTAAATACACTTCTCAGAACATGCACGGAGCCATTAATGCAATCGATAAGACAGCCAAAGAAGGAATTCGGGAATTCGATGACATGGCAGAATCTGGGAAAATATGGCCCACACGAAAATCCGTGAGGATCAAAAATCCCCAAACAACAAGGGTCCAGCTGGAGTCCAAGCAAGATCCGGGAAAATCCGACTAGGGCAAAAAATCTCGAATCAAAGCAAAAGCCCAAAATTCATCTAGAACTTAAGATTTTCAATAAATAACCTGGGGGAAACACTTAGTCATTCAGAATAGACATCTAAGCATGTGCCTAAGTAAGACAAAACCTCAAAAAGAGAGGGCCAAAACACCAAAACGAAGCGAAAGAGGGTCCCTACTTTCAGCGAGGCGTGTGTGCAAAAAAATGCACAACAAATGGTGACTTCTGCTAGGAAAATGCTCTAGAGCATTTGATGACGAAAAGGAACCAAGAACCCAAAATATCTGGTTTTAATCTCACCATCAAATAAACAAGTCAAAATGCAAGATTTAAAGAATCAGAACCAAGGGATAGATCAAACCTTCCATAAACTGAAAATCCAAGTGTGTGCACATGAGTTCATTTCCCTCCTTAAGTTACTACAGGAACCAAGTTCAGTCAGGTCAGGCTACGCAATGATTCTAACTTCAAAAGCAACCTGGATAGGGCCCCGCTTTCAGTCAGGTGTCCATAGCCCCGATGAGGTTATCGCTATGACTCTCCTGAACATAGCTGTACTACCAGCCAGACATCTATAGCTCTGGTAGAGATATTCAGGTATCCCTGATAAGTTGAATTTATTCTTTTGATAGTCAATATTTCACTTTTCTTTCTTTTGATATTCTTTATGTCATTTTTATTTCAACTTGTGAACAATAAAGTTCACACTTAGGACTGACAACCATAGTGGCGATGAAGCAGAAATAGGATTTTTCACTTGACAAGACTTCACAAGGATTCCTATAGTGACATCAGGGTTCTTAAGATATATGATGGATATGAGATTTTCAGAGTATTTCAAATTCAAATCCACACCAATGACTCAATCTTCTATAAATCTGACATTAATACTGTTGGTAACAACAAATATTTCAACCATCCTTTCAAGATGCAAGACTAAAGTTCAACAAGGAAATACTTGGAACAATTCCAGAGAAGACAAATTTTCCATGCAGGTGCAACACACCCAGGAAAAAATAGAGAAACCCCCAAAGCAAGAGTAGAGCAAAAAAAAAACAAACCAAAACAAACCAAAAGCAAACGAAAACAAAGCAGAAAGGAAGACCCTAATCTAACTATATACAAGACCAGAGCTGAAAACAACTGAAGACTGGAAATAATGCTTCAAATACTGACCATTGATAGGCAATGGGATGTCCTCTCCAAATATGACATGAAATAATCATCAAATGCATCATAAATTATAAACGAATCCAATTATTTCATGTTCCTTTATGTTTCATCAAGTTTCAGGGAAATCTGTGAGGGACGGATTTTCGTGAAGAATGGGCCAAAGAGGATTTTTGGGAAACCTGGGAGACAACAGATTTGGGAGAAATCCGGTACTGGCGGACATCCACGGTAAAGGAAAAGTTTCGAACCAATGGGAATTCCCAGAACGAAAGCTTTGGCAATAGTTATGAGCTCGCCAAGAAGTCTCGATGACTTTTGTTATGAAATAACTTGCACAATAGAAGAATATGATATAAAATATGCTACAAATACTTGATAATAACTAAGAATAATAGGCCACTTTGAGTGGGAAAACCTCCAAATATCTCTAATGAGAACACACTTCACAACTTGATGATGAAATAAGACTCACAACCTCCTATATATACCTGTTTATGCCAAGGATATCACCTAGGCCAACTTAGACACACCTATATAAGACTTAGGCCGACCTAAACAACTAAATAACAATATACTAATGATAATATGACTTAATAGAGAGTTAAGATAGCCACAAGCTAACTATTCATAACCCGATGTACAATAATATTAAGGGCGTAGCATGCCCCCCTTCTTCAAAGAAGCATTGTCCTCAATGCTAATCAAGTTTGGAAACTTTTGAATGAACTCCTCATCTTCCCATGTGGCATCTTCAACTGGTAAATTCTTCCATTGGATGAGATACTCAGTGATAGTTCTATTCCTCAGCTTCTTTGTGTGTGTTTGACGAATGCACTCTGGTTCCAAAATGATACTTCCTTCTTCATCTAGCTCGGGAAGTGTTGTTTGAGTGGGAGTACCTTCTTCTTCAAACTGACTGATGTATGGTATGCCATAATCTTTGTTTCATCTTTGGATTTTGTGCTTCATGGTGCCATAAATTCTCCTTGAGTCTTGAAAGTACTTGTTGATGAAGCAAGTGGTCTTCTACTACCTGAACTCTTGGGGACACCTTAATTGATGATGTGATGGAAGGAGGATGATATCCATAAAGTGCCAAAAATGGAGACATTTTTTTATGAGCTATGAAAAGAAGTGTTATACCACCATTCTGCAAGTGGTAGCCAATCTACCCACTGAGACTGTTTCTCTAAAGTGAAGCAACATAGATATCCTTCCAAACACTTATTAACAACCTTCGTTTGCCCATCTGATTGAGGGTGGTATGAAGAGCTAAGAGCCAATTGAGTACCCAAACATGAGAATAAATCTTTCCAAAAGTGACTAGTGAAGATAGGATCACGATCACTAGCAATAACTTTAGGTGTACCATGTAGCTTTTGGATATTCTCCAAAAAAGCTTTAGCCACTACACTTGTTGTAAAAGGATGTGCTAATGCAATGAAATGTGCATATTTAGTGAGCCGATCAACTACCACCATGATGACATTATGAACTTTAGATTTGGGAAGCCCTGTGATGAAGTCCATGGATACCTCTTCCCAACACTGGCTAGGAATAGATAAGGGTTGCAAGAGACCTGGTGTCTTAATTTTCTCCCCTTTATGCCTTTGACACACCAAACATTCAACCACAAATTTTTGAACATCGCCCTTTAGCCCTTCCTAAAAGAAATCTTGCTTCACTCGATGATATGTCTTCAAAAATCATGAATGACCACCCACTGGAGACTCATGCAACTCTGTGAGAATCTTGATTTTAAGGTTGGAATTCTTGCAGAGATTCAAATGCTCTTTATACCAAAGAGTATCTCCCTTCCAACAAAACTTATCTGAACTACTAGGATCACTTTTTAATTGCTCGATGAGATTACTTGTCGCAACATCATTTTTCCACTCCACTTTGGCTTCCTCCACCCAATTTGCTTGTAATATTGAAAGGGCACACAATAAGGCTTCATCTTTCTCATCCTTCCTTGACAGTGCATCTGCGACAATATTTTCTTTCCCTTTCTTATATACAATCTCAAATTCATATCCTAACATCTTAGTGACCCATTTTTGTTGCTCTTCAGAAGATAGTCGTTGTTCCAAAAAATATTTTAGGCTATCATGATCTGTCTTAACCTTGAAATGTCTACCCAATAGATAAGGCCACCATTGTTTCACTGCATGGAGTATTGCTAGCATTTCCTTCTCATAAATAGGTTTTAGTTGATTCTTACCTTTTAATTGATGACTCTCAAAAGCAATTGGTCAACCTTCTTGCATGAGCACTGCTTCTATCCCATTTCCAGAAGCATCACATTCCACAATAAATTCCTTGGTGAAGTCAAGAGTGGCAAGTACTGGAGTTGTACACATAGCCTCCTTGAATCTCTCAAATGTTGTATTGGCAGACTCGTTCCAATGAAAAGAATCCTTCTTCAATAGAGTGGTGAGAGGTGCTACTATACTACCATAATTCTTCACAAATCTTTTATAGTACCCTGTCAATCCCAAGAATCCTCTCAGTTTCTTAATGGTTTTTGGAATAGGCCATTCCATGATAGCCTTAATTTTGTTAGGGTCCACCTTTACTCCATGTGAAACTATGTGTCCTAAATACTCCACCTCTGTAATACCAAAAGCACACTTGGATGGCTTAGCATATAGTTTATGATCTTCAAGTATTTGTAATGCTTGGTCCACATGTTGCAAATGTTCTTCCCAAGTCTTGCTATAAATCAAGATATCATCAAAGAATACTAGCACAAACTTTCGCAAGAACTTCTTAAAAATGGAATTCATCAAACTTTGGAATGTAGATGGTGCATTGATAAGACCAAATGGCATCACCAAAAATTAATAATTACCCTCATGAGTCTGAAATGCTGTCTTACAAATATCTTCCTCCTTAATCCGAATTTGGTGATAACCAGATCTAAGATCTAACTTGGTAAAAAACATAGCTCCATTTAATTCATCTAGCAAATCATCAATGACTAGAATTGGAAACTTATCTTTAATGGTGTACATGTTGACCACTCTATAATCTAGACACATGCGCCAAGTATTATCCTTCTTACGTACCATCACCACAGGTGAGGAGTAAGCACTTTAGCTATGCCTGATGATTCCTGCCTCTAGCATCTCTTCAACAATTTTTTCTATCTCACTCTTTTGTATGTGTGGATATCTATAAGGCCTGATGTTCGGTGGTTGGCTCCCTGGGACTAACTGTATGGCATAATCATGATCCCTCTTAGGAGGAAGTCCTTTAGGAATATCTCCAAGAATAACTGAGTGACGATCAATTATAGCTTGCAAATCTAGATGAGTAGGAGTATTAGATTAAGAGACTTCTAATGAACATAGTAGGGCCACAAATCCATCCACTCCTTTCTTAAGCAACTTTTGCATTTGATGAGAGCTTACCATTTGTGGAGATTTTTCCTTCAACCCCCTTAGCTCTACTAGCCTTCCTTCTGATAGAAATCTCATGAATAGTTCTTGGAAGTTCATCTCAATTGTTCCTAATGTAGTAATCCATTGTACTTCCAAAACAATATCTACTGCACCCATGGATATCACATACATTGGGGTATCAAGTTGATAATCTCCCATGGATAATTTAATGCTATGACACTTCCCTGAACAACTAACTGTACCACCATCTACAATCAAAACTTGAAACTCTGGAGCTAGATATATGAAACAATTTAGACGAGTAGCTAACTTTTTGTTGATGAACTTATGAGTACTACTTGAGTCGATCAACACTGTTACCTTCTGCTTCTTTAGGAACCACACCACCTTGAGAGTTTGTGGAAAACTGAAACCTGAGAGTGCATGATAAGAAATGATTGGTTTAGAATCATGTGATTCCTCATTTGACTCCCTTTCATCTTCTAGTATGGGTTCCTCCTCTTCTTCTTCATTGGGACCTTCAATATAAAACAATTTCTTTTCACTACATTTATGTCCTTGACTATATTTGCTATCACAATTGAAACACAAGCCTTTTTCTCTTTTCTCCTCAATTTGTTGTGGAGTCAACTTAGTAGGTTGTGTTGAATATCCTTTCTCTCTTGTCACATTAGCCCCTTGCTTCTTAGGAATCAAATACTTCTCCTCTACCCTGCGTGCTAAGAGAAAAGACTCATTTATGGAACTAGGGCTAAACATGCCTACCTCATGTTGAATGTGATCCTTGAGACCACCCAAGAATAAGTCATTCAAGTTTTCCTCTGTAATTGAATCCACCCTTAAGGATAGATTTTGGAATTGTTGAATGTAATCCTTAACTGATCTTGTTTGTTGAAGTTTAGCTAGCTGGTTGAAAAAGTTGTCTATGACGCTATTGCTATATTGTGCTTGGAGTTCCTCTGTAAAAATTGACCATGAGACGGTGAGCCCCTTTTTCCTTTGATGAGTGCAAAGCCAATGATACCAAATGAATTGATCTAGTTCTAGATATAGGGAAGCCATCGTGACCTTTTGTCCATTTGGGATTTGGTGTGCTTCAAAAAAATTCTCCACTTGGTTTATCCATGTGAGAGGATCCTTACCATCAAACTTGCGCATATCCACCTTTGGAAATAAATTCCTAGATACCATAGGAGTACTAAAGCTTGTGTCCATGGTAGCTGACCTAGAATTTTCACCTTGGGCGCTTGAGAACTCCTTTCTTGGTTCAGCCATGTAGGTGCTTAACATGTTTCGTATGTCCGATATATCTCCTCTTAGGTCACACATATCCATCTTCATTGAGGAAATGTATTCCTTGACCTTATTTATTTCCTCATTATGAGTAACATCCTCGATTGTTTCATCGTCCTTATCAGGAGTCTTCCCCGGAGTGACAACATTCTTTTTACCCCTTATTCCAGGCCCCGACATGATGGAAACCACTAATGTTGAAATAAATCACACAAATGAAACTTAAATTCTCTCAAATTTTTACTATAATCTCCTTTGTTATGTCTTCAAAAACCCAATAAAAATAAAACTTCAATTCAACAAGATGTGCGAGATATGTAGATTCCAAAAAAATAGTGTAGAAACCCTAATTCTGCAATAATTCGCTTAATTCTGCTCCAATTCTTTTGAAATCTGGACTGTATCTTCTTCAATATGTTCTTCCAAAACCCTTTAAAAATCAGAATTTTTTTATTCAAAATCTGAAATATATGCTCTTACCAAAATCGCCTCCAAAATTGAGAAAAACCTTGCCTCTATGGTGCCAAGATCATGCTCTGATACCACTTGTTATGAAATAACTTGCACAAGAGAAGAATATGATATAAAATATGCTGCAAATACTTGATAATAACTGAGAATAATAGGCCACTTCGAGGGGGAAAACCTCCAAATATCTCTAATGAGAACACACTTCACAACTTGATGATGAAATAAGACTCACAACCTCCTATATATACCTATTTATGCCAAGGATATCACCTAGGCCTACTTAGACACACCTATATAAGACTTAGGCAGACCTAAATAACTAAATAACAATATACTAATGATAATATGACTTAATAGAGAGTTAAGATAGCCACAAGCTGACTATTTATAACCCAATGTACACTAATATTAAGGGCGTAGCAACTTCCAGGAGTCACGCCGAAGGATGAAATCAGAATAGGTTTCGCCAAGAGTCAATTGTTTTGATGTAATGTCTCAGTGAAAAGGGACATAGCAAACATATAGGTATGAGCCAAGGGTGGTCGGGGAAATGTCCCAGTGAAAGTAAAGGTCTCGTCGACTGATATGCATGAAGGATTCCATCGGTGTAAAAATGATAGTGTCACGGCAATCCATCATGAACCTAGGAAGACCACTTCGGTGAACCTCAAGGTGGTCGATATGATATCTTAGTGATCTTGAATGCTCATAGCGAAGTGAATCTAGAAGGGATGGAGAGTCCCAACTTCATCCAGACACTGAACCAACTATCGATTTTGAAAAGTTGTACTTAGGGCAAGTCAGGGACGAACCTTTCATGAATTTTCTTTGTATTCTAGGTTAATCTTAAGATGAAATCACTTGATACGGCACTTCCCAAGGTCCAAAACCCTACTCATCCACCATTAGCACACAGGAACGTTCATAATTTAGTTGTTTCCATTGCTGAGTTGTCACTAGGGTTTACTAATTACTCATAGGCAAGATTCATTAAAATGCAAATATACACATGAACTCAAAACTCGCCCGGGAGATGACAAAGGAAGCAATACCAAACAATCCCTAACACAGAATAAACAAATACACTAGAATTCAAATCCCACAAGCCCATTCATAATTCAATTCAAAGTAGAGCAATCAGCCACATACCATTATAAAGCAAGAATTGGTCTCAGAAGCAGTAAACGTGGAGCTCAAGGGTGTCCACAACAAACACAGGTGATAACACACAAGAAATCACCATCAAATCAATCAAGTCAAAGCCAAATGCTCCAAAACAAAACCAAAAGCTCAAAGAACAAACTATAAGGTTGTGGCTCTCAACTTAGACAACAGCTAATAGTGAGCATAATGGCACAAAAGATCTCTGAATCAAGTTAAATACACTTCTTAGAACACACATGGAGCCATTAATGCAGTCGATAAGACAACGAGAGAAGGAATTCAAGAATCCAACAACAGAGCAGAATCCAGGAAAATCCAGCCCACACAGAAATCCACAAGGATCAAAGGTCCCCAAACAACAAGGGTCCAACCAGAGTCCAAGCAGGATCCGGGAAAATCCGACCAGGGCAAAAAATCTCAAATCAGGGCAAAAGCCCGAAATTCATCTAGAACTTAAGATTTTCAATAAATAACTTGGGGGAAACACTTAGGCATTCAGAATAGACATCTAAGCATGTGCCTAAGTAAGAAAAAACCTCAAAAAGAGAGGGCTAAAACACCAAAACGAAGCGAAAGAGGGTCCCTACTTTCAGCGGGGCATGTGTGTGAAAAACTGCACAATAGGTAATATGGAAAATGTTATGTCATGGACACTATGGAGGTTCTAGTAATAGGAATCGTCAAGGAGGTATGCTTCATATTGGCTGCTTAACCTAAGAAAGAGTTTGCTATGAGTGTCACAGTAGTAGTCATTCCTCCCATCTATGGAATGTTGTTGTCAAGAAAATGGAGTGCAACAATAGGAGGGAGCATACAACTAAGCATTTCCTTTGTCATCATTTCCATTGATGGAAAAGAGGTGAAACTCCTTAGAGAACCAAGGTCTACAAACTTAATTGAAGAAATAATGCCTAAAGAAAAAATTCACTTTGTGGATGTAGACATAGATAATTTCAAGATTGAAGAGTTACAAGAAGAAGAGAAGAAACTTGCACCTTTGGAAAAATAAATGTTAAAGAAAGTTGATGAAAATGGAGTATGGACTATGTAATTTGATGGTGCTTTCTCTACACAAGGATCAAGTGCATTGGTGATATTCATATAGCCTAATAGTAAAACCTTCAAGTTCTCATTCTCATTAAAGTTTTTGTACAAACAATGTTTTAGAGTATGAGGCTCTATTATTAGGGATAAATATGAAAAATAAGCATAAGATCAAAAAGCTAAAGGTCTTTGGAGATTCTAATTTTTTTGTATCCTAAGTTAGAGCCAAATTTGTGTCAAAAAATAAGAGATTAAAATAGAATAGGAATGTTGTTTGGGATACAATAGAAATGTTTGATGCCTTTGGTATTGATTGGGTGGAGAGGAGAAAAAAATGCAATCATTGATTTATTAGCTAACATTGCATTATGACCAAATGATATGACATGCAATGGCATCTCTAAGGTTGAGGTACAAACAAGGCCTTCAGTTTCTAACAATATCTACAACTGGTAAGTGGTTAATGATGAAAATGATATAGTGAATTTTTTGCAAAAAAATGATCAATATAAGAGCCAGGAAATTGATTTTTTGGATTTGTATATGTTTTTGATGGGAAGGAAATAATGTTTGGGAACAAAGTGATAAATTTGAAAATGAACAAAATTCCCAGAGGATTGGTAGCATTGGAGTAGTTGTTTTATAACTCAAATAAGATAAATGCCAAGTAGAATTCCACCCATCCACAAGATCTAGAGGAAATCAATATTGGAACAAAATGTGCACAAAAAAAGGTGTACACAAGAAAAAAAATGAGCCCTAAAATAAGAGAAATGCTTATTTCTCTTCTATAAAATTATAGGCCTATCTTTCCTTGGTCCTATGATGACCTTAAGGATTAAAAAGAAGACTTGTTCCAGCATGAGATTCCATTGAAACCAAATGAAAAACTTTTCAGATAGAAGTAAAGACCAATAAACCCCAAACTAGCACCTAAAATGCAAGATGAGTTGATGAAGTTAAGAGATGGAAAAATTATCAAACCCATAAGACATTCAACTTTGGTTTCCAATCTTGTGCTAGTGAGAAAGAAGTATGGTGATATAAGGATATGTGTGGATTTCATAAATCCAAACATACCATCATTAAAGGATATCTATCCATTTCCCAACATGGAGGAAATGCTACAAAAAGGTGATTGGTTGTGATCTTATGTCAATAATGGATGGATTCTCAGGCTACAACCAAGTGAAGGTTAAGGAATCAAAGTAGTATAAAACTACATTCACTACCCCATGGGGTACACATGTTTATGTCAAGATGGAATTTGGATTGACAAATAATGGTGCAACTTTTCAGAGGGCCATGTATGTGGCATTTTTCAGACTTCATATATATCTTTATGGTTGTATACCAAGATGACTTGATTTCATACTCCAAAAAAAAGAATATTCTATGCACTTAGAGAAAATATTTGCTAGGGCTTTAAAATATGGGATATCATTGAATCCAAAAAAGTGTGCCTTTAGATTCATTGAAGGAAAATTACTAGGGCATATTGTATCTAAATAAGGTGTGAGACTAGATCCAAAGAGGGTAGATTCTATAGAAAAATCCCTCAACCAAAAAATGTGAAATGAATTCGGTCTTTCTTTGGACAAGTTAATTTTTTTAGAAGGTTTGTAACAAACTTTACAAAAATCACAAGACCAATCTCTAAGATGATGAAGAAAGGAGAAGTTATAATTTGGAATGATGAGTCTTCTAGAGATTTCAAGAGCATCAAACGTGCAATCAAGGAGGCACCAATTCTTTAGTCTCCTAATTTTTCAAAGCCATTTTAGTTATTCTCCTTTGCTTCTTTTCACATAATTGTTATTGTTCTATTATAGAAGAACTATGAAGGATATGAGCAACCTATAGCCTTTTTGAGTAAATCATTACAAGTTGTTGAGTTAAAGTATGATATAATAGAAAATAAGTCTTATGCTCTAGTTAAGGCAGTAAAAAATTTCAGATCTTATCTAGTAGGTGCAACAATTATTGCTTATGTTTCTTCTATAGTTTTCAAAGATGTATTCACACAAGAGGTTATAGGGAGGAGATGCAGATGGATTAATAGAATCCAACAATTCATCATAGATATATAGATAACAAAATTGGTTAGAGGATAAGGATTGGCCAAGATTATGGTAGAAACTAACTTAGAGGCTAATCAAATGAATCGTGTTGAAGTAGTGGATGTGTCTCCTATTTGTGATATGCAAACATCCAAATGGTACAAAGACATTGTATATTATCTATAGAATATGACATGTCCTAAATGGATGACTGATAACCAAAAGAGGACACTTAAGCTTCATGCAATAAAATATGTAATAATTGAAAATGAACAATGGTGGGGAAATTTGGATGGGATACTATTAAAATGTGTTAATGGAGAGAAAGCACTAGAAATCTTGACTAAAATGAATAATGGTGTTTGTGGTGGCCACTATATGGCTAAAACTACTACACATAAAGTTTTGAGAGAAGGGTGTTGGTGACCAACACTCTTCAAATATGCAGATAGATTTGTTAGGGCATGTGATGCTTGTCAAAGGTTTTTAGGGAAGTTAAATTTTTATGGTAACCTACCTCTTAGACCAATAACAATATAGGCCCCTTTCCAAAAGTGGGTAATTGACTTCATAGGAGAGATAACTAAAAAATATAGTAGAGGGAATTCATGGATCTCGGTAGCAACTTATTACTTTAAAAAATGGGTTGAATCAATACCCAAAAAGAGGGCTACTAGTAAGGTTGTGGTTGAATTCTTGATGAAAAATGTTTTAACTAGGTTTGTAGTTCCAAAAAAAATAATTTCTGATAGTGCCATGTCCTTCAGGTCTAAAGAGTTCACTGATTTCTACAACCAATATGGAATTGCAATCTCCTAATCCTCACCTTATGACCCACATGACAATGGAAAAGCTAAGTCCAACAACAAGAGTTTAATGAAAATTATAAAGATGGTGATAGAGAAAAACAAGAGAACATGGGATGCTAAGTTAACGTAGGCTCTCTGGGCTAATGGAGTGACTATGAAGAAGGCTACAAGGTAGTCACCTGTTTGTTTGGTTTATGGTCTTGAAGCTAAGATTCCTAAAAACAATTTGATACAAGTGTATAAGTTCATTCAAGAGTATGATGAAGAGATATTTGATGATATGCAACAAAGGATAAATATGTTGATAGAATTGGATGAAACAAGAAAGAATGCACAACAACAGTGCATTAAAATGTAGTTGAAAGTTAAGAACCTTCATGATAAGAGGCCTTCTTAAAGAAAGTTTGAGATTGGAGACATGGTATTGATGTGGAATGCCAAAGTACAAGATAAAGGAAAGCATGGGAAATTTGATGCTATGTGGTTGGGTCCATACTTGATCAATAGCATATATTGAGAAGAATATTATTTCCTACAAAATATGATCAGAGAAATTCTTGAGTTTCCAATACATGGAAAATTCTTGAAGGCATACTTCACCTAAGGTATGTTTATATTCCATGTACAATGTATTTTATGTAAAGTTTTGTATAGTTGTCTAGTTTTGTCTTTTGGTTTTCTTGTCCTGTTTGAGTTTTTGTCTAGTTTTGGTTGGTTGTTCTATGATCTACTCTACTGAATTTTTTGAAATCTCACTTTTCTTTGTTAGAGAAAACATCCCCAACAAAGCCACTAGTAGGACCTACAAGTTTTTCCATGGTTCCATGTCTTTATCCTAAAACCTTTAATTACCTTGTCATCGTTCATTGGTTAGGGATTGTTAAAAAATTATATAGGGTTCTCCTAAGGTCTAAAAACCTTCTTAAACCCTAAAAATTTGATTGAATTGGCCCTTTTTCTAATTTATTATTGACCTATTATAGTCGGTGTCCAATTATTTTAGTTACAACTTATGTCCTTTGTATTCGTTCATTAATTGACCCCATGTTCCTAGCATTTTTGGTTATCCCGTTGCCTCAAATATTCTTAAAGTCACTTTATACCTATGAAATATTTTGTCTAAAAATCCTAGGTCTAAGGTCTTAAGTTTAAATTAGGTCTCTTTATTCACCTAGGTGTGACCCCCTTCCAAAACAACTTATTATGCAAATGCTTTAAGTTAAGTCTTAAGTTGTCCCTTGGGTTGAACCTTATGCTGCCATGTGTCATTGCTTTATTACTTCTGCCATTCCTCAGCCTATATTTTATTCATTAAAATATGGTTGTGAAATAGCGAGAAGATGCCATCCGGTGGTATTTTACCAAGTTGTTAAGCGGGCCCATTGGTTGGTCCCACCAAGGCTGATGTGGCATTGATTTAGGCTTGTTGTCATTTTTTTGAGCCCTTTGGGTGGATGATGAAAGAACCATGGAAATTTGGGAAGTTGATGCATGGAAAACATTTTGATAGGTGCACTACCTTCGTAGTTGACTAAGATCTAAATGGAAGAATCTCAACCATCTGATGAACTAATGCATGATGATGAAGAATTTACTAAAGGTTGTGGACAATTTGAATGAATTTATGCTATTCTATGGGCCTTGGTCTACCACTATTGCATGGCCAAAAAACTACATGAAGCTACCATATGGATTTAGCCAACACATTCTTTGACAATGAAGTCTTTGTTGAGTCAGAAAAGTAACTCCACATGGACAATTTTAATTGGCTCACGCTTTTTTCAAAGTAGGCCAATCTTTTCAAATCTGTTTAACCCCATCAATGTTGTCCGATCAAGTTGCTTGATTGAAGGTCAATGCCCAATATTCTAATTTTATGAATAGGTAGATGTATACTCTAGTTCACACGAGAGAAGAGTAATGGTAGATAATACTCATGATCAAGCAGATAATTTAAGTGTTTAAAGGTTGAATTGAGAAAATTTGTGAATTTTTCTACATTGAATTAGGGTCTCCATTTCCATAAAACTAGTAAGTGCATTTCTTACTAAAATCTTGCTCAATTTCCATGAAAATTTCCTATAACTACTTCTTTCTATGTTGAAATTGAATTTTAGGGCTTTTCATAAACCAAGAAATTGTTGCTTGCATGTGAATTTTTTGAATTTTCCCTAGTTGTTGTGTTGCATTAGATTCCCTATAACATAAAGAAACCCTAGCTATTTTCCAATTTTGCTACATAATGTATCCTCCTCGATCCCAACCTTCTAGTTCCACCCCAATTAGAGATTTACATGAAGATATAGTGGCTCAATTATTGGGTTCCACTACTCAAATATCCAAAGTTCAGGGACATGGGTTTTCCAAGGGTTTGGTGGATGTCTTTTATGGGGTTAAAGATGCTAACATTCCTACACCCAGTTGGTCTCTCTTCTATCACTTATATGTGAAGAAAAATGTTGATGATCCCATGTCAAATGTGTGGAAGTACGATTTAGGGAAGCTGGTTGTCCCTTTAATGTGTTTATGGTGTTTAAATGAAAAATACAACTAAGAGGGCAGGTGAATCAGATGTCACAAATTAAACCTTCAAAAACCCTCAATAGTAATTAGATCCACAAGCATTCATTAAACCCTTATTTTGTTAGATTGATTAAACTTGAAATGTAGATAATAAAAACTAAAATCACAACACCATACACATGAGAACACCATATTTACTTGGAAAAATCAATGAGGGAAAACCATGATGAGGATTAGCTCACAATATAAGTAATAGAAAAACTGGTACAAAGGGGCTCACTACCAGAATAGGAGACACTATCCAAAAAGGCTCACAGCCAGGGCTCACTACTACAAAAAGAATACAAGAAGATAGAAGAATAATGTTACATAGAGAAAACACTTCTCAATGCAACAAGGATTCCATCACAATTGCTCACACACTTTCGTCGTATCACATGAAATATTTTGGATGCCTTTAACTCAATACCTTCATGAACCCTAACATGAATTTCACACTGCTTTTCTCAATTTCACATCACACACATCACTCACATCAATCTTGCATCTATCTTTCTTCTTAATCCTTCATTCACTCTCTTGCATCAACACCATACACATTTATATCAAGCTCTACCTCAAAAACTTTCTCCAATGTTGGCCACTAGTCATTATACATTCAAATTCAAAGTACGTCAGCACCTAAACATTCCTAGGGTGGATAGGAATGAAAGGAGACCTAAATAAATCCTCAATTATGACCCAAATAAATCCCAAAACACTTCAACATGCTTCCAAAAGCCTCGCATGTAGTGTTAAACACAAGGTCAGCCAACACCCATGCAAAACACCATAATCATTAAGTACACGCTTCCTTAAACCAAGATGAAAGTTTGAGACAACATAATTCACTTCAACTCATTCCAAAATAATCCATGAACAACTTAAGATTCATCAAAAACTTCATCCAAGCTTGCATCAACAAATACTTTAATTCAAAACAACTGATAACCCTTAATTGTACTAATAAATAAAAATCACATTGTACTACAACAAATCAAGTAACAAATTGAACACAAAATATAAAATAATTATAAGAAACTTCCCAAATTTTACACAACCTAAAGCCAAATGGTGGAGAATCATGGAGAAAATACATTTCTCCCAAACCACAAAAATCATCACTGAATAACTAGTTCACACAATGGTGAAAATATCTCACTATACAATGATCTAGAAACCCAAATTATGAATATAGAAATCTCTGTCAACCTTGAATAACCTGTAAGATCCACACATGCTTATTATCAACACAAAAATAATGCAAAGCACAATACCAGAGCACACTATAAAAATTTGTACAACATAGTTTACTTTGTTTATTAAATTTTCTCAAAAGTACTTGGAAATCATCTTAGCTCATTACTTCATTCCAACTCATTTTTGGACTCTACAAAAAAATAATAGCTCCATGTACTCACCACACTTCCTCAAGGTCCCAACTACACAAACACAACCTATTTTACTCTTTACCACAATTTTCTCAATATCCTCAATAACTTCATCCCATAGTTGACATCAATGACAACACCAGTCAGTATACTTCTTATTGAAATCAATGACAACACCTTCATACTTGAAAAAATATCCCCCTTTTTCATTGATGGCAACACAAGATGTGAAAAGTCACCAAATAGCACACAAAAACTCTAAACACTCTCTCCCTTTTATTAGATTAGATAGCCTCCATAACATTCTTGAAACCTCTCCCCCTTATTGGATTCTCTCTCTTTTTGACAAATTTCTCTTTTTTCACATGATTCTATCTCCCCCTTTGACATTAATGGAAAAGGATAAAATGTTTTGCATTGTTCTCCCTCTTTGACACTAAACCAAAATTACCCGCTCTGAATACTCCCCCTTAGGATCAAACCCAACTGAATAAGCAACACAATGACAACACATAACATTACCTACTCCCCCTGAGAGTTAGCCACCAACATCATTCCAAAAAAGAAATAGATCCATAGATACAATAGACTAACACACCTCCATATGAATCTTAATTCAATAAAGGAGGGGAAATAACCCTCAACTTCTCCCAAAGATACTCAAAAGTATCCTTAGGAAGAGCCTTAGTAAATATATCAACAATCTGATCCTTTGTAGGAACATACTCAAGCTTCACTTGATTCTCCATAACCTTCTCTCTCAAAAAGTGACACCTAATAGATATATGCTTTTTCCTTGGGTGCATCATTGGATTCTTTGAAATGTTAATTTCACTTTCATTATCATAGAAGATAGATATCGGTTTGTCATATATAACTCTGGTATCCTTCAATGTTTGTCTCATCCATAATACTTGTGTATAGCATGATGCTACTACAATATACTCAGCCTCTACAGTGGATAAAGAAATTGAATCTTGTTTCTTACTCAACCATGACACCAATCTACATTAAAGAAAGAATGCACCACCACTTGTACTTTTCATGTCATCCACACAACCAACCCAATTTGAATCTGTATAAGAATTTAGTGTGAAATTAGTATCCTTAGGATACCACAAACCATAATCCAATGTACCTCTTAAATATATGAATATTCTCTTCACTACTGTAACATGTGTTTCTTTAGGATCTTCTTGAAATCTAGCCACAAGACAAAATGAATGCATAATATCCGGTCTAGTAGCATTCAAATACAATAGTCCACCAATCATAGATCTATACTTGCTCTTATCAGCCTTAGGTGAATCATCATATTTTCTCAATTTAAAACCAATCACCATAGGAGTACATACTGGTTTGGAGTCATCTATTCCAAACTTCTTCAACATCTCTTTGACATACGTAGATTGTGAAATGAATATCCTTTTATCTGTTTGATTGATATGTAGCCCAATAAATAAATTCATCTCCCCAAACATTGACATCTCAAACTCTTTCTACATTTTTTTCAGCAAATTTCTTACACATGGCTTCATTTCCACCAAAAATAATATCATCCACATATACAACTACTATCAAGATTTTGTCTTACTCAATTTTAAATTAAATATTGCTATCTGTGGAGGCCTTACTGAATCCTTGTTGTATCAAGTACCTGTCCAATCTTGCATACTAAGCTCTAGGAGCTTGCTTCAAACCATATGGAGCCTTCTTCAACTTACATACCATATTCTATTGATTTGATAGCTGAAAACCTTCTGGTTGTTCCATGTAAACCTCTTCTTCCAATTCTCCATTCAGAAAAGCAGACTTCACATCCACCAGATAGACTTTAAAATCTGTGTTGTAAATACCTAAAACATTTTGATAGCTTCCATCCTAGCCACAAGAGAAATATTATCCTCAAAATCTATACTTTCTACTTGTGAGTAACCCTTACACACAAGTCTTTCATTTTTTATTACTACTTCTTTGTTCTCATTCAGCTAGTTCCTAAATACCCACTTAGTTCCAATTATGTTCTTTGTTGCCGGTCTAGGGACCAATTCCCAAGTTTGATTCTTCTCTATCAGCATAAGTTATTCTTCCATTTCCTTCAACCAATGCTCATGCTTACATGATTCACTCCCTAATTTAGGTTCAAATTTAGAAATTAAACACAAATTTACCTCAAGTTTAATAGCTCTGCTTCTTGTCAATACACCTATCCTTTTATCTCCAATGATTTGATCTTCAGAATGATTTTTTTGCACATACTTAGGGGTCTTCTCTTGGGCTTCTTCCTTTTCATTCTACACTTCTTGTTCATCAACTTTAACATTTGCACTTTCAACTATCTTTCTCAACCTTTTGTTGTAATTGTATACACTTAAAATCGGTCAAGACATTTAATTAATTAACTACTAGTTATTTAATTAATATTTCAACTACTTATAAATAAATTCTCAATTTATTTATATAGTTCATATCCTTTAATTCTTCAAATCTAAAATCATATTCCTCTAATTTAATTAAATAAAAAAATTTCATAAGCTTGTTTTATTTAATTAACTTTCACTAATCTTTGATTAGGAAATCAAGCACATGTCTACATCTTTTTCATGCCACCTCACCAAGGTCACATGAGGTTAAATAATTCTAATTTTTAAATTAGAACTATCTTCAACAAATTTTCAAACACATGGCTTATTCCTCACACACTTCTTCAACAAACTTTTAACACATGGTATTTCTCTCACACACTTGATTCTTCCATCCATTTGGCATGTTGCCTTTGGTCAAGATATTCCTCCATCCATTTGGCATGTTGTCTTTGGTCAAGGGAACACCTTCTTGATTTTCTCCATCTCCACTGTTCATCCCTCTTGTTTGAATATGGACTGCCGATCACTGCCACATCACAAGATGCTTAGAAAAGCCTATAAATACAACCCTCTGCCATTGTATTTTGCACCCACATTTGAGTAGAGTTATCATGCAGGAATATCATTTGAGGATTGGAGCATTTTGGAGTCTTATAGTTACATTTCATATCATGTTTTGTTTCATAGTTACATATTAGAATCACACTTTGCTTCATAGTTGCATTTTAGATTAGCATATTAATAGTTAGCATTTGAGCATATGTAGAATCTTCCTAGCTTCATATCATTATCCATTCA
The DNA here is from genome assembly GCA_007258455.2 of Sequoia sempervirens. Lineage (NCBI taxonomy): Eukaryota > Viridiplantae > Streptophyta > Pinopsida > Cupressales > Cupressaceae > Sequoia > Sequoia sempervirens. The sequence goes on along the minus strand of VDFB02058242.1, from coordinate 197,092,097 downwards.
TCATAGTATCCATTATCATTTTCATTATATAGTTTCATGTAGGAACTTAATTGGCTTGCATGCTAAATATTATCTCATTTCTCAATTTGTCATTTTAACAACCATAGTGCACATAGAAATATGAGGGCCAAATGGTTTAATAAATCCTTGGGAATAAAGGACAATGAGATGTTCTTAAAAGAATTGTTTAGCTACAAAATAGAGTAGTTTAATTGATTCAAATCTTTGATATAATTCATTTCATTAAGGTTTGTGTTGATTTACTAACAATTCCCACATTTCACACACACAAAATGGCACCCACTGTGGGGCTCAACCCCATTTTTAACAACTTTCTAGAAATTTTTTTGTAAACAGACTGGATGTGATGTTTTAGCATGACCATGAGTTATTTTAGTGCATACGACCAATCTTTCGGCACATACGACTTCTATTTCGGTGCATATGACAACTCTTTTAGCGCATCCAATCACTATTTTCATGCATCCAAAAGATATTTTAGCTCATCCGGACACTGTTATGGCACATCCAGAGCTTCTTTCGGTGCATCTAGAGCCTTATTTTGGTGCATCTGATACTTCTTTTAGTGCATACAAATGATCTTCTAGTGCATACATTAGATACTTCTTTTAGCACATATGAATAATCTTTTAGCGCATAGGATCTCTTTTTTAGCACTTTTATAGTCAATCTTAAAATGGCCATATCTTGGTCATATGGAGGTATTTTCAAAGATTTTTTTTTGAAATGGGGTAGAATTTCATAAGCTATGCAATGGTGTAGGTGTTTCTCCATTTTTGTAGAGTTAAAATTTTCAATTTTACACCTAAAGTCAAATCACATTGTAACTTGGTCTAAGTTTTTTGGGTTTTATGCTTAATCATTCATCTAACCCTTATATCTTCTTGTTTCTTGATCTCATCTAACATTTTGAGCATTTATTGTAGGTTTTAAGAGGAACATGGAGCATTGAAGTGAAAGAAAAGGCATTTGATATCAATTGTAATAAATACACTTGTCAAAGACATTTGTTGCAACTACTAATGATTTATGTAGGGGCTAGAGTTATTTGAATGCTTTCTTTTGATTAAGATAGACATCTAGCTTAATTAAAAGGTTAAAGAACACCATATTTTTTGTGCTTGATGAATGGTAGGCATATGCTTTCCCCTTAACTGGGTGACCAAAAAGCCAAACCCATTTTCTTTTATTTTGTTTTATCCATAGAGGGCCTACCTTGTGGGAAAAAGTAATCACCCAAGGGAATGACCCAACTGGTAACACGCTAATGCCAAACGACTTCCAATCAGAATATAAATGTGGGTACTTGAGGAAATTTCAAGTATCATGAGGATTATTTCAACAAGAAGGAAAGTAATGGTCTCTTTCTGAATGGATGATCCCCCACGAATGGAATGCCTATACTACAACCCTTTGTTATAGCAAGCCAAAATCATTATTCTATTTACTGGCGTAGAAGGTCTAACATTTGAAGTCATCCCACATTTTTGTGGCTTTTAGTAGAGATGAGAAGTATGCCATGGGAGATTCATGGGTACTGAAGCTTGGATGCCTCGTAGAAGTGAGTGTCGTGGAGGGGAGCTAGTGGGGTCAAGCTTCTAATCATCTGTTAAAAGTAGGTGCAGTTGGAGTAAAATCCAAGTGGGAATCCAGTGAATATTGTCCTACATAGCCTTAAGTTGTACATGTTTGATGTGTTTTACCAATGTGTTTTTAAACAAATTTCAAACAAAACATCACACATTGAAAGTGAAAACCTTGATTCAGAAAACATCCTTTGAAACAACCAATTCTTTGACTAGAAAATCAAAAAAATCAAACAAACTTGTAAGAAACCATGACATTTTCCCAGTTCAGCGCATCCGCTGTATTTTCTAGTGCATCTGTACAAACTTGTAGCACATCTGTCTACTATTATAACACATTTATGCAATCTTCCAGTGCATCCATTTTCTGTTATAGCGCATCCAGGTAGTTTTATAGCGCATTTGTACAACCTTCCAACACATTTACCCTCTGTTATAGCGCATACACTGCATAGTTTAGCTCATTGACCCTCTATTTTAGCGCATCAAGGAAATCTTGTAGCGCATCTATGCAATTTTTTGGTGCATGCATCCTCTATTTTAGCACATCTGTCAAATATTTTAGTGCATCTAGGCTCTATTTTAGTGCATCCATTAAATGCAAAACCCGAGGGTTAAACTTATCCCCTGTTTCAAAGTTTGAAACAAAATTTTAGGATCTTCTTTAGTCCAGAACCATTCCTTAGGTACAATAGAGTCTAAACTTGTTAAAACTGACCTCTACAAGTGGAATTCTTCAACCTAAACCAAGATCTAACATCTCAAAGTTCCTGAATCATCAAACTTATCACATCTCGAATTGTTAAGCCAAGTTTCATCATTAGGATTTTCCATCCTTTCATCACAAAACAAAGTTGTATAATCAAATTAAACTTAGTCTCATCAATAGGATTTGTCATTCTATTTGACTTGGTTTTTATCCTTGGCACTCCTCCAAACAAAGATCAAAGTTTAGTCCAACTATAACACTTGTATTCCCATTTTAACAAGATCCCAAAAAGCATAAACTCAAAGAACATGAAATTGAAACTCAAAACACCGTGGCTGAAATAGATGAGGATCAATTGAATGCTTTAACTCAGCAGATGCAAAACCTTCAACAACAACTCCAAGACATAAAAAGAGAAACCACAGAGAGATATTTGTTGCAAGACATTTGTTCTTATTCCTCTGACAAAAATCTGGACATGATACCTTCACCAATAAATACATCATCCAAGTTCAATATCTTCAAATTCTTGAAAAATTTAAATGAGAAGCCCAAATCAAAGTCTTCAAACACAAATGATATTGAACAATCTTACCACATCATGCATCTATCTTCATCTCCCATCAGCCAAAATATACCTCATGATTCTTTCACCCAAGTTAACGGTTCCATCCAACCACCTTCTTCTATCATATCTTCTACATCCAATGATTCATGTCAATCTCTTAGTTCAAACCATGATAACATAGACTCCCTTACACATCAAGGTCAAAGAATTCTTTCCACTCCATCTGATGATACCAAAATTTCACAAGTTCTTCCAATATTTTACCAAGATCCTATCTCTCAAGAATTCTTTGATGGTCCCCTCCTTTCACTTTTCATCCAAAATGATTCCTCCATCCATTTGGCATGTTATCTTTGGTCAAGGGAACATTCTTCTTGATTCTATCCATCTCCACCATTCATCCCTCTTGTTTGAATCTAGATCGTCAATCGCTGCCACATCACAAGATGCTTGGAAAAGCCTATAAATACAACCCTTTGCCATAGTATTTTACATCCCATATTTGAGTAGAGTTATTATGCAGGAATAAATTTGGATTATTGGAGCATTTGGAGTCTTATAGTTAGCATTTTTTAGCATTTTAACTAGTTTGCATTGTAGCATCATGTTAAATTAGAATCATGTTTTTCCTTATAGTTGCATTTTATCTCATGTCTTGCCTTATAGTTGCATTTTAGATTACCATATCAGTGGTTATTTGAGCATATGTAGAATCATTTTAACTCCTTATCACAACATTTGCATCACATAAGTTAGCATCATTATCCATTTATCAATATCACCATTATCATAATATCATGGCTTTCATCACATAGTTTCATGTAGGAACTTAGATTTCTTACATTTAGAAAAACATCTCGTTTCTCAAGTTGTCATTCTAACAATCATAGTGCACATATAAAATCTAAGAGCCAAATGGTTTAATGAATCCTTGAGAATAGAGGACAATGGAACATTTTTAAAGATTTGTTTAACTGCAATTTAGAGTAGTTTCTTTGATTCAAATCTTTACTATAATATGTCTCATTAATGTTTGTGTGCTTTAGTAATTGATTTGCTAACTCTCCCACATTCACACATACACAGTAACATCTATAAGCTTTGCTTCTAATGGAATATCCAAGGAAGATACCCTAATTAGAGCTTGCATCAAACTTTCTAAGTTTTCTTCTTCTCTTTTGATGTAACATATGCTTCCAAACACTCTAAAGTACTTCATAGTAGGAATCCTTCCATACCACAACTCATAAGGAGTCTTTGTGCTATTAGCTTTAGCTTGAAATCTGTTAAGTATGTAAATATCAGTGTGAATAGATTCTCTCCAGTAGACTTGAGGTAGATTTTCCTCTTTCATCATAGTCCTTGTAGCTTCTTGAATAGTTCTATTTTTCCTTTCAACAACTCCATTCTTCTAAGGAGTTCTAGGGGGAGACAAATGCCTCTTTATTCCATGAACTTCACAAAACATGTTAAAATCATTGGAGGTGACTTCACCACCTCTGTCATACCTCAAACATTTTATTTTCAAATCCATTTATTTCTCAACCATAGCTTTAAATTCCTTGAATTTATCTACTGCATCAGATTTCTCTCTAAGAAAAGTAACCCATGTCATTCTCGAATAATCATCAATCAAAAGCATAAATTACTTGTCACCTTGTAGACTTCTCACCCTTGTAGGACCACAAATATCTTTATGCACTAATTCTAGTAGTCCAATAGAAAAAAATTCCTTTCCCTTAAAGCTACTCCTTGTTTGTTTTCCAAATTGACAACTCTCACAAACAACATTGATAGGTTTCATGATTCTAGGTAAATCTCTCACAGCATGAATTGAAATAATTCTTGCCAAATAATCAAAATTCATGTGACACATCCTTCGATGCCATAACCAACTAACATTAATTTGTGACATAAATCAATGACCATCATCACCCTTAAGCTGACAAATGTTTCCATCTGTTCTCTTACCAGCAACAATTATAGTTCTAGACCCTTTTCAGATCGCACATGCTTCATCCTTAAACATAAGATTATACCGTTTGCTACACATTTTCCTGACACTCAAGGGATTATGCCTTAATCCCTTAACATAGTAGACATTATCAATATTATACTTTCCATCAAAACTGATTGAACCTATTCCATAAATCTTCGCACCTGAATCATCTCCAAATTTAACTAATCCTCCATCATACTTTTCAAGTTTTAAAAAATTACTTTTGTCCCCAGTCATATGATTAGAGTAGCCACTATCAACAACCTAGTAATTCTTATCCTCTTTGAAATGAAAAGAAGATACCAAAGTGCCTTCAACCTTATCCTTCATCTCTAGAATACTTTCCTTCATAGAAATTTCAAGGTTAGCAGAACCAACATCTTCTTTTATAGCCAAAAATAGACATTCATTATCATAAAAATATCCATTATTAGATTCATCCTCAAAAATACCATCATCTTCTTTCACATAGTAAGCTTTCTTAATCATCTTTCCTTAATTTTCCTTATTCTTATCGTTTAGATCTCTCTTTGGACATCTAGAAGCATAATAACCTATAACACCGCAACTAAAACATTTGAAAGGTAATTTTCCTTTGTACTTACCGGTGCCTCTTTTCATCTTCCTCACAAAGTTAGCTTCTAAATTATCAAGATCTTCATCACCTGAATCTTCAACCTTTTCTAATTTACCAACCTTGAAAGAAGTCTCTACTTTTGTACTTCTCTTCATTTTACTCATTTCAAATGTAGTCAAAGCACCAATCAACTAATCTCTAGAATAATTATCAAAATCAACTATTTCCTCAATAGCAGATTCCTTTTCACTATAGCAATCCAAAAGAGATCTAATAACTTTCTTCACCACTTTATATTCTTTAACCGTTGCACCCAGACCTCTCATATTACTTACCAATTCACCAAATCTCTATATGTAGCCTTTTATTATTTCATCTTCAGACATATGCATCATTTCAAACTATGCCTTCAAGTTTTGCAACTTTGCTTGTTTTACCTTCAAATCTCCTTCATAAATGCTTTCTACCTATCCCAAACTGATTAACTAATTCAATATTTGAAAGACTATTCACAATAATGTACCTTTCTCTAACATTGATCTCATGTGCCTTGATTTATACACTTGTACTTAGACCATTTAGAGGTGGAGTATATGTATTCTGATCAGCCTTCTCAATCTCATATACTTGAGCACACAAATATCCTTCCATCTTTGTCTTCCAGAATGTATAATTTAAGCCATCAAATATAAGATATTCCAAAGGAATCTTGTTCACCATCCTGGATCTACCTCAAGCATTTAAGCTCTTCTTCAAGGAACCTTGCTCTAATACCAATTTTTTGAAAACAACAAGACAAATGAGAGGGGGGTGAATCAATTGTAGAAAATTAAACCTTCAAAAATCCTCATCAGTAATTAGATCAAGAAGCATTCATTAAACCCTTATTCTATTAGATTGATTAAACATGAAATGTAGATAACAAAAACTAAAATCACAACACCATACATATGAGAACACCAGATTTATGTGGAAAACCAAATGAGGCAAAAAACATGGTGAGTATTAGCTCACAATACAAGTAATAGCAAAACTGGTACAAAGTGGCTCACTACCAGAATATGACACATTATCGAAAAAGGCTCACATCCAAGGCTCACTACCACAAAAAGAACACAAGAAGATAGAAGAATAATGTTACACAAAGAAAACACTTCTTAATGCAACAAAGTCCACCACAATTTCTCACACACTTTTGCAGGCTCACATAAAAGATTTTGGATCCCTTCAGCTCATTGCCTTCATGAACCCTAACATGAATTTTGCACTGCTTTGCTTAATTTTGCATCACACACATCAATCTTGCATTTATCTTGCTTCCTACACTTTCGTTCACCCTCTTGCATCAACACTGATCTAGGTGGATCTAGAAACCTCAAAAAATTCACAATCTCATAATCCAAAGAAGCCAACGTCATTGGAAAGAGCTTGTCAACATGATTTTGATGTAACTTGAATGACATCAAAAGCAGATCGTACATGCGAGTTATGCTCAGTCAAAGGTTTAGTCAAATTGGGTACAAAGGCCATTAGAAAAGAAAAAAATGGTCATCTCAAAATTCATCAAAACTAGCATCAAATCGAAGTGCTCATTGAGACAATTCCAATGATGTTCATTTCATCAAAATCCAAGATTGTATGCCTAAGATATCATCAGTCAAAATTGGGTTGACCAAGTGGGGCTAGGGGTACAACAAATGATGTCAGCATGATGACGTGTCAAGTCCATACCGTACAGACACCAAGGAGGACCAATTGGTGGATGACACATGGAAGATTATGTATAGGCCATACAAATGACATGGGACCTAACGTGGCATTCGTACCCCTATGTGGCAGGCTGACGTGGAAGACAATTGGCATCCAGCTGGTAGATGACTGGGAATGACTAGAAAATAAAATGTTGCCACGTGGCACCCTCTCAGGGTGCCATGTAGCCCTCTCCTTCATCGACGATGGATGGGTCATTGTAGGTTGGTTCAAAAGGATAGCGGGGGGAAACCCTTAACCTACCCTCTTTGATCGGCACAGGCAACCAACACGCCACATGTTGGTGTTTACATATATATAGACAACAATTTGTTTTGTCTATTAAAACTTTTGATTCAGTTGGTAAAAACGTGGTTGGTGGGGCTTGAGCCGCTGACCCACGGTTCTCCAAAATATAAACCCACCATTAGCCCATCAAATCATTCAATAACACATATGGGCTCATTGTTATTTAAACAGTTACTAAGCTTGAAACTTGTAAATTGGGATTATCTAGTTAAACCTAACCTCTCCAACTCATGTAAAATGCCAAAGGGGGTTAGGGAACGACTTGTAAACAACATTTAGTCTATTGTAAGGGGTAATTATGATGGTTTAGACCCATTATAGGCTTATTTTATGTATAAAAGGAGGGGTGAGAGTGTAAGGGACATATAGAATTTTTATGTTTTTGTGGGAAATAATTTCAGTGTGAGAATTCATTGGAGGAGAAGTACAAGGTGTCATTATACACCAAAATTGTAAAAGTGAGAGAGTTTGTGAGGAATTTTTATGTAGATTTTCAAGCTTGATATTGTAAGAAGGCATTTTTAGGTGCTTGGCAATATTAATATAAGTGGTCCAACATTGAGAAGTGGACCCAGAGATGTAGCTAAAATTGAGAAAAATCCATTATCAAGTGTGATCTCTCTGTTCTTCTCTTATGTTTATGATTCTCATTAGTATTTTGATTCATTGAGTTTTTCTAATTATGAAATTTAAGTGATTAGTTGATGTTTCATTGATTTGGATAGAGAACAAGTGAATGCTAGTTTTCATAATTTCAATGGTTAAGATTTGTAACCACACAATTCTATTGGATTGAGAAAAATATATAATTAGGAGTTAAGTGCAAATTATTTTGTATACTTCTAACATTAGATCAAGTGGTATCAGAGTAGTTTAATAGGAAAATTGCAAGTGGTGAATGTTAACTAGGTTGAAATTGAAGCAAGGAGAAGGTGCACTAGAAGAATTCAATCCAAAGATCAAAAAATTAAAGGCCTTTCCATCAAAGATGTCAAAGATTGTAAATAAGCATGAAGCTCTAGAGGTTGATCCAAAATATTTTCAATGAGCTTTTCTCAATATGAAGTCCATGGTGGAAGTTATTTTCTAAGAGAGGCAAGAATGAAAGAAGAGAAAGGAAGGAAAGGCTAGATAGAAGAAGGAAGTTGAATCCTCGTTGAAAGAAGACAAAGGTAAAGGAGTAGGAGGTGGTGGTGACCCTTCTGAACCTCCATCCTCATCCTCTTCATCTTCTTCATCCTCTTCTTCTTCGTCTAACTCTTCTAAAAAGAAACAACCTGTGCAAGCTAATACACCTTTGTTAAAACTGGATGTTAAATTTGATTTTCTAATCTATAATGGAGAACTGGATGCAAAGAAACTCAACAATTGGATCAAACAAGTTGAAGTTTATTGTAGGGTACAAAATTTCACTGATGATGCTTCAAAGATCTAGTTAGCCACTCTTCGTTTGGGAGGAACAACGCTAATCTAGTGGGAGAGTAAGACTCAGGAAGATATTAGCTGATACGATAAAATTATTTCTTCTTGGTTTGAGTTTATAGCTACACTTAAGAAACAATTTTACCCATTAGGACACATGCAAAAAGCAATTATGAATTGGCAATGCTTAAGGCAAGAGAAAGGACAAAGTGTGCAAGAAAATACATAGGAGTTTAGGAAGAGGGCTTTAATTTTAGGCATTCCTTTGTACACGCAAGGAACTTTGTTAAAGTATATAGGTGGATTACGTGAGAATTTGAGCCATACAATACTTATGTTTAATCCAACTAAAATTTATGAAGTTAGTGTGCAATATATCCATTTGGAAACAAGCTTAAGGAATATCCATGACAATTTGTTGATGGAATCCAGTAAGCAGAAAGGAAGAAAGAAAGGGAAAGAGAAATCACAGCGAACAACTACTACAAAGAAAGAGGACAAAAATCCTTATTGCTCACACTACAAAAAAGGAAGGCACGAAGATGTGAAGTGTTAGAAATTGCATCCTGATCAGAAGCCAAAATGGTTCAAGGATCGAAAGGGTAAGAAAAAGACTGTAGCTATCGTGCAGGACCTTGGTTCAAAATCTGGTGAAGAATCCAAGATAACAATTGTGGGTATTAAAGGTAATGTTCTTGCTGCTAGTACTTGTTCCCATGCTTCTTATGTGGAGTCTAATGAAGTCCCTATTGAGAGGAAAAATAATGAATTGTTTCACATAAGGAATATTGCAAAACAAAGTAAGATTGATACACTCATAGATAGTGGATCACAAGTGAACTTAATCTCAGAACAAGTTGTTAAGAAATTGGGATTAAAAATAACTCCTCATCCAAAACCATATCCATTGGATTGCGTGCATGGTAATGCTCAACTACATGTGTCACAGTAGTGCGAACTCTAATTTGCAATCACATCCAAGTTTGTTGATTAGGTAGAGTTAGATGTAATTCCACTTGACATCTGTGGGATGGTTTTAGGAAATCCTTATTTGTATGACATAAAAGCCATTTTCTAGAGGGAACATAATAGGAAAAATGATACTGGGCAAGTGGGGTGACATTTCCCTAGCCCAAATTATACATAAAATAGACCTTTTGGAGGTCCAAAAGCTTCTTAATGGGGAGGAATGATCCAGGTGGATCCAGAAACCTCAAAAAATTCATAGTCTTAGAATTTGAAGAAGCCAGTGTCATTGGAAAGAGCTCATCGAAATGATTCTGATCCAACTTGAATCATGTCAAAAGGAGACCGTACGTGTGAGTTATGCTCATTCAAAGGTTCAGTCAAATTGGGTACTAGAGGCTGTCAGAAAAGTGAAAAAATGGGTCATCTCAAAATTTATCAAAATTGGCATCAAATCAAAGTGCTCGTCAAGATGATTCCAACAATGTTCATTTCATGAAAATCTAAGATTGTACGCCTGAGATATCATCAGTCAAAGTTGGGTTGACCAAGTGGGGCTAGGGGTACAACTGTTGACGTCAATATGATGACATGTCAAGTCCATACCATATGGACACCAATGAGGACCAATTAGTGGATGACATGTGGAAGATTTTGTACAAGCAATACCATTACGTGGCAAGTTGACATGGAAGATAGTTGGCATCCAGCTGGTAGCTAACTGGGAACGACTGGTGAATCAAATGCTACCATGTGGCTCCCTCTCGGGGTACCACGTGGCCCTCTCCTTCATTGATAGTGGATGGGTCACTGTAAGTTGGTTCAAAAGGGTAGTGGGGGTCGAATCTCTGACCTAGCCTCTCCAATCAGCATGGGCAACCAACACGCCACATGTTGGCAGTTACATATATATAGACAATGATTTTTTTTGTCTATTAAAACTCCCAATTTGGTTGGTAAAAACGTGGTTAGCGGGGCTTGAACCATTAACCCACGGTTCTCCAAAATAAAAATGCATCGTTAGCCCATCGAATCATTTGATAACACATATTAGCTCATTATTATTTAAACAGTTACTAAGCTTGAAACTTGTAAATTGGGATTATCCAATTAAACCTAACCCCTCCAACTCATGTAAAATGCCAAAGGGGGTTAGGGAATGGCTTGTAAATGAAGGTTAATATGTTGTAATGGGTAATTATGATGGTTTAGCCCCATTATGGGCTTATTTTATCTATAAAAGGAGGGTTGAGAGTGTAAGGGAGATATATATTTTTTATGTTTTTGTGGGAAATAATTCCAGTGTGAGAATTCGTTGGAGGAGAAGGACAAGGTGTCATTATACACCAAAATTGTAAAAGTGAGAGAGTTTGTGAGAAATTTTTATGTAGGTTTTGAAGCTTGATGTTGTAAGAAGGCATTTTCAGGTGCTTGGCAATATTAATAAAAGTTTTCCAACATTGAGAAGCGGACCTAGAGACATAGCTCAAATTGAGCAAACTCCATTATCAAGTGTGATCTCTCTATTCTTCTCTTTTGTTTATCATTATCATTAGTATTTTGATTCTTTGAGTTTTTCTAATTACAAAATTTATGTGATTAGTTTATATTTCATTGATTTGGATAAAGAACAAGTGAAAGCTAGTTTCCATAATTTCAATGGTTAAGATTCGTAACCACACAATTCTATTGGATCAGGAAAATCTATAATTAGGAGTTAAGTGCAAATTATTTTGTAAACTTCTAACATCAGATCAAACACCATACATATTTATATCAAGTTCCACCTCAATAAATTTCTCCAATATCAACCACTAGCCATTATACATTCAAATTCAAAATAGGTTGGCACCTAAACATTCCCGCGGTGGATAGGAACAAAGGAAGACCTACATAAATCCTTAATTAGGACCTAAATAGATCCCAACACAATTCAACACATTTCCACAAGCCTTGCATGTACTGTTAAACATAAGGTCTACCAACACCCATGCAAAACACCATAAATATTAAGTACACTCTTCCTTAAACCAAGTTGAAAGTTCTAGACAACATAATCAACTTGAACTCAATCTAGAATAATCCACACACAACTTAAGATTCATCAAACACTTCAACCAAGCTCGCATCAACATATACTTTAATTCAGAACAATTGATAACTCTTAACTGCATACTGATAAATGAAACTCATACTGTACTATACCAAATCAAGTAAACACTTGAAAACAAAAATATAAAAGCTTTATAAGCAACTTCCCAAATCTGCACAACCTAAAGCCAAATGGTAGAGAAATGCGGAGAAAATGCATTTCTCCCAAACAACAGAAAGCATCATTGAACAATTGGTTCACACACTGGTGAAAATATCTCACACTTTACAATGATCCAGAAACCCAAATTTTGAATATAGCAACCTCTATCAACCTTGAATAACCTATACGATCCACACAAGCATAGTATCAACACAGAAATAATGTGGTGAAAAATACCGAAGCACACTATGAACATTTTCTCAACACAATTTACTCTATTTATTAAATTTACTCAAAAGCACTTGGAAATAATCTTAGCTCTTTACTTCATTCCAACTCATCTTTAGACTTTGCAACAAAAAAACAACTCCATGTAATCACAACACTTCCTCAAGGTGTCAACTACAAATGCACAACTGGTTTTCCTCTTTACCACAATTTTCTCAATATCCTCAATATCTTCATCCCATAGTTGACATCAATGACAACACCAGTCAGTAGAATTCTTGTTGACATCAATGACAACACCTTCAAACTTGCAACACATAGATGCTGACCTATTAAAAGCTCTAGCTTCAAGTTATGATGACACAATCAAAATTGTTATGACATAAATGGGAAAGGCTATGGTAATGATTGATAGGGAAACAATCACAAAGGTAATAAAGATCAACACTTTAGCCAACTAACCCATTGATTTTGAGGCATTTAAGAAGAAATACAACCAAAATAGGAGTACATACAAAGTTGTTTTGTTGCCAAGATTTAGGGTTAAAGGGAATAATGGAAAATGTGCTAGGATTTCCCCCAATGAATTGGAACCCTTCAAAATTGATAGGTCAAAAAACTATTTCATTAAGACTATCTATTCACTATGTCAAGTCCTAAGGATGGATAATCTTGAAATATTTCCAATTGCTCTAATTTTTATGGTAGCTGACACTTAGAATGTCTTGTTTAATGAAGAATTTGATTTTTATACCTACTTGTCCAATGCATTGCACTAGGGACTTATTGACATCAGGGAAGGCAAGATAGGAATTAGATTCTAGTGGTATTTGTTGTTTTTCCACATGTTCCTATATAGAGGGAGAAAGGATTTCGGTCCTACACTACAAATACGTGACAAGGGGAAAGATGTATTTGAGTATACAGTTCAACAATGGACACATGTGTGGGATAGGGATTGTTAGAAGGCAAGATTTTTCACCTTTAGAAACCACTTTGCTACAAGGGTTTTGTATTTTCTACATGGTCAAGTACCAAGGGAGCCTACTGAATTGTTGGATTTTTTCAGGTCCATGGAGAGAAGGCCTAATTTAGGCATCAAGCATAATTGGGGAGATTTATTTCTCTATTTTGATTGCACTATGATAAGAATATATGGAATATCTATAGGACATTGAATGTCCTACCAACTGTTATATTGAATATTGGATTTTTGGAAGCCATAAGATAGTTGGCTGACACAGAAAAAGTGCACTTGGCTAACAAAAATAGGGTTATTTCTTCCCATTTATGTGTTCTCAAATTTTATAATAAATAAGGAGGGATGGAATAAATTTGATAAATTAAAACCCCTTAGGATGACTCAACTGATAGTCATAAACTTTGATCTAGAAGGGTTCACCAACAAAATAAGAACAAACATAAGAAGATCAAAGTTATATCACTATGTTGATTACAATGAAGATGTAATCAAGAACTGCTTTGATGACAAGGAAGAGAATGATAGAAAGCTTAAATGGACTATATTCCACAGGGTTGAGGATGCAAAGAGGAATAAGGATCCTTCCTTCAAAGGGATCTATATGGATGTAGATGATCCAATTTTGAGAATCCAAGTTATCTAGAAGAATATGGAAAAGATCATTGGTGAGGCTCCTCTATTTGAAGAAAGGGCAAAGGGGGAGGCTCCTATGATGGAAGAGAGTCCAACCTACCAACCTACCAACCTCCTAGAAGAGACCCATATGCATATGCCTTGCAAAGAAATCCTAAAGGGTGGTAATCAGAGAATAAGAAACACAATCACCTTCAAAAAATTAGATGTCCCCACCTTTTCCACTTGCACAGCAAGCTCCCCCTTCTTCAACTCAAAGTGTAATTGATGTTGACTCTCCCTAAGAGAGACATCTCCCAAAAAGAGAAAAAATGAAGTGACTCCTCTAGTGGATTATGCAAATGATCCACATGATGATGATGAAATTGTTGTTACAGGAGATATGTGTCATGAACTATTCCATCTCCTCAAAGAGATGAGAATGTACCACCTCCTTTGAATATGATAACTAAAGTAATTCTTGGAGGTAGGGACAATACAAAAGACATTAGGGGACTGTCTTGTGATAAATTTTTGAATGATGATGCATTTGTGACATCTAAAGAATTTAAGGATTTTATTTGGAGGTGCAAGAGAGAAGAATGAACTAAGAGATTGGATGAAGAGATGGATAGGTCTCCAGGTGAGACAAGACAATAGGTTTTTGATAGATTAGTAGCACAAATGAGGGCTGAGCAGAAATAAGTCTCTTGAAGAAGGTAGGTGAATGGTGAGATATATTGTCATATTACTACTACCAAGGTGGGATTTAGTGTTTTACATTGCTTTAGATACAATTAAGAAGCATGATGCTAAAATATTTTCTATTGAGGATGAGGCTGCAATAGCATTATTAGGATTAGGGTTCAACCCAAGATGGGAAACCCTTGATATTTGGGCCTTACCCCCAAACACTAATAATTTTAAGGTGGCAAAACCAATAGGGGATTTGAGAGGAGGGCTTATTGTTCAAAGATTTTAAGACACCCTTGTAGTGGAGGAAATCACCCTAGTAGTCAATGTTGATCAATTTAGTAGAGCAACAACTGAGTCTCTACAAGAGAAGTATAATGAATCCTTGATGGATTATCAAGAGTTGCTAACTGAGTATAACAAGGCTAAGGAAGAAATAGCCTAGTTGTAACAACAAGTACAACAACAATAACAACAACAACAACAACAACAACAAGCACTACCACCTCCACCAACATCTATGGCACTAGTAGCAAGAGGGGACAACCCTAATATTGCTAGCTCTTCTACAACTCCACACCTAAGAGTTAGAAATAATAGAAGAGCCTTGATTAAGAAGCTAAAAACATGTGAATAATTTTTCATGTATTATAGAGAGGATAAACATGATGATAATATGCATGTAATTTCTAACATGTTGGGGCATGTGATGGTAAAAATATTGAGGAAATTGAATAATTTGCACAAGAATTACTCTTTAATGAGAAATGCACTTAATAAATTTGTGGAATATAAAATAGAAATTGTCCCTCTGATGAGACAATGGATCCCAAGGTTTAATTATTTAATTGGTATGATTAAGGGATCAAATTATGATCTAAATAAATCATAGAAGATTGTCCCAGCATATCAAATTGTGAAGACTGTTGGAGAATATCAAGGACTAGTAGGCCCTATAGAGAACAAAATAAGGGAATTGCTCAAGGAATTTGATGAAAGTGACTTAGGAATCCTACCTAATATAATGAATGCAAATAGAGAGGTAAATTTATGTGAGGAATGGAGGTTATACTTGTAAAATATTATAGCCGCATTGGCTTACTTGATATGTGAAAGAGATCCCATTGATATTGAACTCATGAAAAGTTGTTTGGATAAGTTGTGGGACACAAAATTTTTTTTGGAAGAATTTGAAAAGGAAACTGATCAAGTGGTGAGAAAATATGGCACCTATAGGACTAATTTGGATTAATTTATTACATTCAACTAGCCAAAAAAAGAGTAGTATGCAGCATGGGATAGCAAATATAATCAACTGTCAAAGTTATAAAGTTACAAGTGACATGGAGCAATATTTTGTCTTTTGTGCACAATTAGCTCCAACAGGGATCTTCAACATCTCAAAAAGGAGTTTTGTCTTTTAGTGGGCCCAATTTTGTCTTCATCTACTAGTTCATATTTCTTGTGCCTTTATCATAGACTGAAGAAGGAAAGGAATGGAAAATAAAGTACAAATATCTGCATCAAGCATCTTTTGGAGGGACAAAGATTACAAGCAAATATAACTGAATTTGTCCTTTTAGAATATTCTCTCCATGAGCAGTTTTGCTCATATTTTGTAATAGAATTGTTTGTCAAATGAAAATATGAAGTGTAACTTGGCTTGAGGCTTAGTTTTCTCCCTTGTTCTTATAAAAGGGAAGTCAAGCCCATTTGCATGGGTTCTTGGAGAATTTTGTAATGCAAAGAATAGAGTAAATAGAGTATGAAATTTTTATCTAGGTTGTGTTTGAGTCTAGAATTATATGTATTTTGTAGGTTTCTGTATACCAATACTAGCATTTATTTTTAAATATAATGACATAATTTCAAGCCAATTGTCTCTTGATGTATACTTGATACAATTTATGAATGAAAGTTGACCAAAGATCATTTTATTCATCTTCATTGTCTTTCCTCTAAATATATGTTTTTGTTATAGCTCTTATTCAAATAATAAGTCAGAATTATTTAATGGGAATGTATAATTATATGAACGTATGAAAGAATTTATAAGAATAATTGGTTAGGAATTATTAAATGTAGTATTGTAAGGAATTATTGTAAAGATTCATGATGTTTAGGGAAAAATAGTATTATATAGGTCTCAATTGCATTCACTTTCACTCAATTCCCTAGGTTAAGGCACCAGTCCATTACATTTATACTTGTTACAATCTCCATGGTCACTCATATAAAGAACAATCACAAATCTTACATTTAGTTTGCATTATTTGTAAATTTGATGTTATTTTATGTTCTCCTGCTATGAATTGTTGAAATTCTTAAAGGATATAGCCAAATATTTTCATTTTCAAAATCACCAAGAAAATCTATTGAGAACACATGCTTTTTATCATATTTCAAATAAATTTTGGCAAGGGAGATCTTACAAATACTATCAAGGACCACCCTCTTTGGTTTTGCAGAGCCCAAAGTGAAGAGGGAAAGTTTTATCCAAGTTTTTCTTGGTCATTGGCCAATATCTCCAAGTAATTAATCATTGGAAATGAAAATTCCATAGATTAGTTGTGAGATCTGGTTGGGAATTAAAAAGACCAACATGCAGATTATAGGGTTGAAGAGGGTTGTAGAAGTATTGAAGGAAAATTATCAATTGTTGCATTGCAAGCCCTAAAATTTTTCAATCTATGAAAACTCAATTACATAATTACTTGACGACATTTTGACAACTTTGCAACTGAGAATTAGAATCTCATATCTAGCACCAGAGGACCCCCAAACCAATCCCTATCAGGGACCCATATGACCCTAAGCGTCTGTGTCCTCCTCTGCATGCTAGATCCAACTTTTTATCATAGGTAAACAACATCCAACACTTCTTAAATTTTCCTATAGTCCATTGTTTTAGTCTATATTTCTATAATATTGCATTTATCATATTAGGCCATACAGTGCAACTAGGTTAATCATTTCAAATAATTTTTGAGTCTCAAAAGACATCTAGATCTGATTGGCTCACCTTCATGGTTGATAGTCAGTCTATTCATCTTGTTGATCTCCCTCTTTAATGAAACTTGGAAAAAGGCTCCTTACATCCTAGGTTCTTTGCATTTAGGACCTAGGATCCCATTTTTCTATGTTTTAGGACTAATAGGGGCATCCATCAAGGGTACCCTCTATCTCCTTGTTCATATTGGTTGCAAAGGTTTCAGGGAGAAACATTCTAAATATCATTGAGAATGGTGATCTACGAGGAGTTCAAGTGACTTCTTCTCACCCTCCTACTCTATAACAATTTGTAGATGACACCATTCTTTTTTGTGTTACCTTTATACTTGAGGATAGATGCTAGAAAAAGTGTTTGTCTAGTTATGCAGAGGCCTCAAGTCAATGTATTAATTATGATAAAAGCAAGATCTATTTCTTCAATTCCAATGAGAGGCTAAGGAGGAAAATACAAAACATTTTAGGTTGTCAGTGTGCTAATCTTCTAGGAATTTATATAGGGATCCCCCTTACTATTAAAGATGTTTCCACCTCTTTTTGGAACTCTATTTTGGAACACATGTAGAAAAGGCTAGTGGGTTGGAAAGGAAAAATTATGAGAAATGCTGGTAAACTACAACTTATTGTTGCCTCTCTTCAAGGAATCCCAATCTACTTTCTAACTCTTTTTAAAATTTGGGTCTATATTGTAGATAAGTTGGAAAAAATTCAGAGGAATTTCTTATGGTCAGGCATGGAGGAAAAGAAAAAAAATGACTTTAGTTAGCTGGGATAAATTTTTCTTCCCAAAGGTGCATGGTGGTATGGGCATTAGGAAATTCATCCACTTAAACAAGGCTCTGATGGCAAAGGTGGGTTGGGATCTTATTCTAAGCAATAAGGATTGGTGTAAAATTTTAAGTGCTAAATACCTTAATCACTCAAGATTTCACACTGTGCTGTCTGAAATGGCTTTTTCTAGAGGCTCTAAGATTTTGATTTATATCCTTAAAACTCAAAGTCTTATCTTGTTGGGCCTTAAATGGAAATTTGGGAATAGTAGCCTTATCCATTTTTGGGAAGACTACTAGTTGTTTGACCAGTCACTTAGAGAACACCCCTCCTTTAAAAACCTTCAAATATATGCTTTAAGCACCTTTGGCCCTATGGTTTCTAATTACCTTCTACATGAAAATTATTGGAAACCTCTTCAAACTTTTTTCCAAAACCAATACCATCTTTACCAAAAATCTTTACTCCTCTAAAATGACCTTTGCAGGATTAGATTCCCCATCTTACCTAGGGAGGACCGTTTCATTTGTGCCAAATGTCCTAAAGTAAAATTTTATATCAAATCAACTATTAAAGAAGGACAAATGTGTTTCTTGGATGAAGGTATGGAATAACCAGCTCCTTCCTAAAATAATTTTTTTTTGGTGGAAAAATTTTCACAATAAAATCCTAATACAAGACAATCTCATCAAGTGTGGATTCCAATTACCTATTAGATGTGTTCTATGTAATATGAATGAAGAAACAATCCCACTCATCCTCATTCATTATCCTTTTTCATAGGAAACTTGAGGATCTATGTTGCAGAAGCTCCAAATTTGCTAGATCATGAGAAAATATCTAGGTGACCTAAGGGAGGAATGGGTTAGTCCTTTTCATTACCCACTTATCAAATAATTATGGAAGAAGATACCACCTCACCTCTGTTGGAGCCTTTGGAAGGAAAGAAAAAACCAGATCTTTAGAGATTTTAAAAGGAGTCCTAAGGAGGTCTTTGTAGCTTTTTGCAAACTTCTTTTGGAGAATATCTCAATTTGTCATTGGATCTATCTAGATTCCCCTCCTCTCCTTTGAAAATAAAAAATTGATACTCAATGAGGTTTACCTACTTCTTTTTATAATGTTGACATGACAAAGAAGATGGGAAGATTACACACTTAATGGATTCCTCCCCATTTTGGCTGGTGCAAACTTAATTTTGATGGTGCTACTAGTGGCAACCCTAACATGGCCAGTGGGGGTGGTGTGTTAAGAACCCCCTCTAGGGCTATAGTGGTAGGGTATGTTGGAGGCCTTGGTACCAACATGAATAATTGGGCGAAAAGGATGGATCTCTTGTGGGACCTTAGAATTTCTCTTTCTATTGGAATAAAAAATCTACTCATAGAGGGGGGATCTAAAATCATAATTGATGTAATGAAAGGTACTGCACAACCGGGTTGGGTGCTTGAAGATATTATAAAAGATAATAAAAAAATTCTCATTTTGGAAAAAAAGAGATCAAACATTCTTATCATGTGAGGGAAACCAGGTTGCTGATGTTATGGCTCATCTGGGGATGGACCAAAAGTCTCAATGATGCTGGCACAACTTTTCTAGTCTATCAAATTAAGTTAAAAAACTCCTTACTTTGGAGAGGAACAATGTTATTTCTGCTAATGATAGTTAATGATTCTGGAAACCTAGCCCTAGGCTTATGCCTTTGGTGGAGGATTATATGCTAAAGAGGGAAAATTTAAATTTTTTTCCCATTAGAGTTTTAAAATGGGAATACTTTGTCTCCTATTTGCTACATGTTGATGTGGATGTTGATTTTGTGGAATGATACGAGACTTGATTCTAGATGGGTCTAAAATGTTGTGGTGGCTCACCCTACTAATGTGGCTCCTCCACATTTAGCTTAATCATATGCAGGTGGTGGTGTATTGCCACATTTATGGAAATTATAATATTGTACTCATTAGAGGGTTGATAAGACTTATATAATCATTTCCCAGCTCACCTAGAAATATTTAAGCTTAATCATGATTGTAATCACTAGTATAATTAAAAACCTTCATAAATCTTCTCAGAGTGTTATTTTTCTAGCTTTTCACCATTCTATGGGACATGTGTATAAGGTCTGTGGAATCATAGAATTGAATCTAAAGTCTTTTACCATCTGTCATATGACTAGTACAATCATCCTTGTTGGCATTGTCCTTCAAAGGTCTACACATGGCGGTGTTTTTCTAGATTTCTGCCTTTTTGTGGGACACTTGTATGAGGTCTACAGAACTGTGAAAAAGGATTTGGAATCTTTGTATAGTAGTGACAAGAATTGTATAACCATCCAACCTACTTGAAAAGATTCCAGTTTAATTTTTCTTGTGATTGTGATTACTGGCATGAGACAAGATTTTATTACTATTACCACTGACATTGAGAGACATGATCAACTCTTGATTCAAAGGATGATTTGTAATAATTATATTTTCTCTTCGATGGGGTTTTATAGTTATTACTACTTTGGCATGGGTTTTTATCCTTTATTCTCTCTTAATTACACTCATTGCTCGAACCTCTAGCTTTTGTGTAAGCTCTTGAGAAGATCTACTATCCTTTTGCAAACTCTAGTGTTCTGCTAGGAAAGGATGGGTGGGGATAGAGTTTGTAGTGAACATAGTCCTTGTGAAGAATTATCCTTTTATGCCACTATTTGGCATATTTGTGAAGGCAAGGTTGCTTCTTTCTTGGAATTCCTAAAGGGATATGATGAAAGTATGTCCATTCAATTTGCTCACTCTTGGGACTCGAGGAAAGTTAAAGTTGGTGGAATTTCCTTTGAGGTTGATGAAGATTTGAATGCACAAGTGATAAGAATGAATAAAAAGGGGAAAAATGGAAAAAGTACATGAAAATGTTGAATAATGATAGTTTAATTATTTTTTTCAAGGAGGGTGAACAACCTATTAAAATGCAAGGTGGTTTTGACAAGAAAAACTTCCTTCGCTATGGGATAAGGTATTCCTCGTGCTTATGAAGTTTTTTACTCTTGAAGGTAGATTCAAGTGATGATATTTTTACCACTTCCCACTCAACCATTCTGCCATAAGGTGTTGTTAAGCTTCCCTTTCTACCTATTAACCTCCCTAAAAAGCTCTATTATGGATGTCTTCGATTTGAATCAAAGATACTTGGAAAAATATCCTATTCCCCTCCATCAAGGTCTTATCATGTACCTTTACCAATTCCATATTTCCCTATACTTGCAAGAGAAAAATCAAGCTATTTTAATTGAGGAAACCCCCTACTTTCCCTCAAGTTGTGACCATTTCGGCCCCTCAGGGAAAAAATAAAGGTAAATTGAAGAAGCCTTCTATTTCTGATCATACCTCCCCTTCACAAAAGTTCTTGGGTGATGCTACTACTCAGTCTTCCACCCTGTCTAACCTTATTGAGGATGATGGACTGAGGGATACCATACTCAATCACACACCTAAAAAAAGGTACAAGATCATAAGGCAATGAAGACAATGGTTCTTTTTAAGTCCCAAATTGAAATGTGAGAGTTGGAAAGACACTTGATGCAAGTTGTATGTTACTTTTAAGACCAATGATTGTGAAAATGCAAGTTCTTTTTAACCCAAATGAGTGAGAAATGCCATATTTTTGTTCATTTTAAGCCCATGAATGTAAATGCAAGTTGTGGTTAATTTTAAGCCCAATGAGTGTGAATAAACCAAAATATATTGCAAAATGAAAGCTCCTATCTAAAACAAAAATCATGCAAAAGATAGGTTAGTAACTCCAAATACAAATGTCTCCTCCAAAACTAAGCCACATGTTGTAAACTAGAGATTAGTAATAGAAAAACTCCTAGTCTATCGAATGAAAATGACATAAACTTAAAATTCCTAACAAAACCCTATTTCAAAATGAATAGGCAAATGTGGTGCAAAAAGCAGCAAATGCGGCTCATTGGTTCAACATAGATGTGGTGTAGAAGATAGGAACTATGGATTTCAGAATGTTGACTGTAGTGAATGGTCAAAATCAATTGTGGTGAAGCCCTCAATAGATGCATCACACCAACCTAGGAGCTACAAAACACTTAAATCAGACAATTTGACAAAACCAAAAAACTGATATGATGAAATTGTGATATACAAGTGTTAGAATAAAAATAGAGTTGAAAAATAATAGAAAAACCTAAAATTAGATTTAATAAACATATTTTCTCTATATCTAAACAAATGTGGCATTCAAGGTAGCGATTGCAGTTCTCTGGATTTTGGTGAATGCATTGTTTGGGCTCCTAGTTGTAGTTCAAACCTAAAACTCAAAATTTTAAAAAATTCTTACAAATTTGGTTAGTTCATGTTGGGTTCACCAATGTAGATTAGGGAAAAATCAAGGTTAAGTTAATAAATCATCAAAATTAAAATCCTAAAGCCCTAAACCAAAAATGAAGCACAATCCAACATAGAAACACAAACATAAAATAATATTACCTATTCCATGGTTGATTCACCTCCATTGTCCTCCATTTTTCTTTATATGCTTGATTTCCCTCAAATTTGAGTATGCAACAATAGCCTAATGAAAATGATAGCAAAATATTGAAGAGTGTACTTGTCTCCTTTGATAGCAATAGTCTAGGTATGGTTGAAATGACAATGATAGGTGTCTTTTATAGAAAGTCAATTTGGAATGGAGGGCTAAGATTAAAAGCTAATAAGATATGACAATCAATGGCCATGATTGAAAGATTTAGTGCAAAATAGGGTTAGGGCCAAATCAAGGCAAAGATAAGACTAAGTTAAGGATGGATAGTTGAGATTAAATTATAAAATAATTCAATCAAGGGTGGAAATTAAATGAGATGTGAAGAGACAATAATGGCATGGATAAAGAGGTTGGCACAAAAAAAGAGGTTGTTGGAGGAAATTAAATAATTATAAATCATTTAATTTAGGAGGGAAAGTGAATAATTAAATAATGAAAATATTATTTAATTATAGAAGACATGTGATAGGTTGACCTTTTGATTAAATAATGATTTAACTCAAAAGTGGGAAGAAAAGGACAAATCAATAGCCAATTAAATAAATAAAATTTATTTAATTGATGAAAGAAAAGGATAATGAATAACTAAATAATTAATAATAATTATTTAATTATAGTAGAAAATGACAAATAATTAAATAGATAAATAAAATCTATTTAATTACAAAGGAAAGGGGACATTAGAGATGCAATTAAATAAATAAAATGTATTTAATTAATTGAAAAGAAGAATAAAAGGATAGAAATGAATTAATTAAATAATTAATATTATTTAATTAATAGAGGAAAGGGGAACCCTATTGAACATGTAAGGGAGTTCCACGTGGCTTTGATAGACATTGCATCAGAACATACATATCTCATGAGAGTATTCCCTAGGAGTCTCACAAGATAAGCATTAGAATGGTTCACCCATCTACCTTCCGACATAAGAACATGGGACGGACTAGCCGATAAATTTATCACTCACTTTGCTTACAAAATTGATAATGACATCACCATAGCCACACATGTCATACAAAACAAGAAGGTGAGTCATTCATAACATTCTTCTAAAGATAGAGGAGCTTAGCTAGTCGATGTCTTGTCAATATCCTTGAGAAACAAAAGATTATCATGTTTGTAGAAAACTTGATTAGGGGCCTCAAATATCAACTGCAAGCCCATTGTTGCACCACATTTGTTGACCTAGTGGAAAAAGGCACCATACATGAGAAGGACATTATTTTGAAAGGAGAACTTAAGACATACAACAAAACTCAAAATTCCCAAGGCACCTCAAATGACAAAAGTAAATATTGGGCTTGAAATAAAAATGCCATAAATGACAGAGTTGTCGATGTAAAGGTAATACATGTTGGTCCTACAATCACACTTAAAGGACCTAACACATCAAAAAACCCACCATGTGTCCATGAACAAACAATAAATTCCATTCAAAACACTCAAGAACAAAGATCTCAAAGGATTTTTTTAACAAGATGCAAGTACGCTCCCTTAGGGGTGTTGGATGTTGTGGCTATATTGTTGATATCTAGTTGTCATTGATGTCAACACTATTAGCATTATTGTACTGAAGGCTATATATGTCAAGGATATTGAGAAAATTGTGAAAGAAAGAGTTACAGGTTGTCAGTGGAATAGTAAAGGTCATGAAGGTATTTTGTTCTGAACGTTGTAGATCAGTTGTTGTGGAATAAAGGGTTTATTGTTCAGAGTATCTAGTTCATCTACCAAAAGTTTCAGAGGTTCACGTGAAGAATTGGTCATGTTGTGTTCTGATAGTGTTTATGTGGTCTTTGTCAGTGTTCCTGATTGAAGTGTGTGTAATTCTAGTAATCTCAATTATTCTGGATGCCTCTTTGTTAGTTCCTAGTGTTTTTGGATGTTTCTAGATCATTCTCCATCATTCTTGTATGTTTGTGTTGAACGGTGTGCTCGTGGTCAAAGCTTTTTCTTGTGCATGTTTAGGTTTTCATGTTCCTAGCCAACATGACAGTGGTAATGTGTTTTGGATCCTTTTGAGATTAAAATTTGAATGTTTGGCATGCTCATGAATATTTTTTTGGGTCACATCATTGTATTGGCCAATGGTGTTTAATTTACATTGAAAATTTAATTGTTAATTTGGGCTGACATTGTAATTGTATTTTATTTTTCTGGTTGACTAAGAAGTTAATGTAATTCCATGATACAAATATATATGATTGACTGGTTGAGCAAAGTTAGTGTGTGTGTGAAGGGAGAGAAGCCAGAGATAGTGCAAGTGTACGATAACTGATCTATTCATTCAATTACAAAGGAGAGTGAGAGTGAAGAGTGAAGGAGTTTTTTTGTGCTTAACTAGAACTATAATCAGGCTTGTGTAGAAGCTATTTTCTTAGTTCATACCCTTCGAATTTAATCCTATTTTATATTGTTGGGTAGTGAGCCACTTTTTTATTTGAGCAGTGAGCTCTAGGTCATGTGCCTAAATAAATGTGCATTCACCTGACTATTTTCATTATACTTTTAACAGTGTATAATATTGTGGACTAACATCCACCGTGGTTTTTCCCCTAACAAGGTTTCCACGTAAAAAAATCTTGGTGTTCTCTGTGTTTGTGATGTGTTGATTGTTTATGGTTTTTTGGTCATTCATCAGATCTAAGATTAAGTTAAGTAAAGTTAGAAAAGTTTAATATTCTATGACAACTAATTCAGCCCACCTCTAAGTTGTATGTCCTTGTTTTGCCAACAATTGGTATCAGAGCAAGTTCCTATGAAGAAGTTTAAAAGCTTGAGGTGATCCGAGATGGCATCATACAAGAAGGATAGCCCCAGATTCGATGGAACAAACTACTCACTGTGGAAAGCTAGGATGGTGATAGAACAAGGGTTGATATGAGAAAATACTATCTCACTACTTTGAGTCCTTGATCTGAGAACTCCTAAGGTGTTATTTCTTTCACCTTACAACCTATAGGTCCTCCACCTTTGAGGCACCCCCAGTTCACTTTATCAACCCTGCTATCATTTCAAATTTGCTGCTACAAAACATTCTTGGTACTCTTCCTTCACAAACACCATCTAGCCCTTATTCCTCTAAAGACTAGTTCAGGTTCCTTTCTACCCAACCTCATTGTAGGGGTGTGAATTAGTTTATTTTTCTTAAAAATCACTGTCAATAGTCTAGGAAGGCTCTTGTCCTAACACAACCCTTCTTTCCTCTTTCGCTGCCTCAAAACCCTAGGGTTTTAGGAGGCTTGTAACCATAAGCCTATTTGGTCTCTTCTTAAGTCTTCTCACTCTTCAGCTCGGTGAACAATAGAAACTCACAAAGGCACCCTGATTCAAATTTGGAGTTGTTCAAAATTCCCTGTGATTTCTGACCCTTTTAGGCTGTGCACAGGACAAATGATGATTTCAAGAATTTGTAGGGCTTTACAAGCCTTTTCTTGAACATATATAGATTTTTCCACATCCTACATCCATCAGTTGAAATGCCAATGACTCAAACCTTCTGTCAGATCCTTAAAGAGGTCCCTACAATCTTTATATACCACGCACTGAAGTTTACTCATCACCCCTACGTTCGGACTGTGCAAAGAAAATGTCTTTTCCTAACCAAGCAGTAATAACTCACCTAGGAAAAGCTGCTTGGCATGCTAAAACCTCTAAAAAAACATTCTTTATCTACACTATGTACAATTATGGAGACTAACCTAGCTTCCTCTGCTCCCATACTTCCAGGTACGGGCAAGAAACCAGTTAAATCTCCATTTTTCTGGTTTTCACCAATCTAGAACAACAATACAAAAATAACTCTGTATGTACAAAAAGAAAAGCAAACGAAGGAATTTCCCACTATAGAATCAGAAAAAATGCTGCAAAAGACCTTGATACGTGTTATTCCATACAGCAAAAGCTTTTATTTCATTCAAAAGACTGCTGTATCAAACACAAAAACCAGAAAAGTCTTTTTTTTTCATAAAAATCACTATTCTTCTTTTATTCTCCACAAACTGCCATCATCAAAAGACCTTCCATCTACTCAAAATGTCGGGCTCTTTCTTTCCAACCTGAAAAAAACAGTTAGGTTTAAAATTTCGGGCTCAAAAGTGGCCAAATAACATGCGTTTGAAAACACACTATGTTTTCGAATTTCAGCCAAAAACTTAAGGAAACACCTACAAACAAGTTCCCAATTTATTTTAATTTTAAATAAGCTTCAAAAAGGTCCCCTTACACATCCTAAAAGGAATTAGGACCTTGCACAACAAAAAGGAAATGATTTAAAATCAAAACATCAAAATATGCTTGTTTTTAAGGTAGGTGCTCCTGCACCAGATGGAGTGTCATTTGAGGTGTATTGGTGAACCCTTATAGAAGATTACTAAGAATACATATGTTATTCCTTAGAATGGTCCTTCCACTGCTAATGAGATTAAAGAGGCTAAGAATAATGTCAGGGCTGTGGAAGCATTGTTGAGTTCTCTAACAGATTCAAAAATGACAAATGTAATAGGTATGAAGACAACTCATGAGATTTGGATGAAGCTGGAAAATTTGTATGAAGGAGATACACATTTGAATATGACTAACCTATAGATCTTGAAAGGTAAGTATTAAAATTTGAAGACGGTTGAAGATGAAAATATTTCCTCTTTTATGCAAAGAGTAAATGAACTAGTGATGGGTATTAGATGTGTCAGTGGTACCCTAGAAGAGGAAGAAATTGTAGCTAAAATACTCAAATAATTGCCTCCCTCTTACAAAACAAAGGCTCATGCTATTGAAGAAACCAAATCATTGACAAATATGACAAGAGATACACTGATTGGTAAACTTGTTGCCTTTGAATTAAGTGAATTTGGTGAATCTATTCCCAAGAATGAAACTACATTTAAGGCTATTATATTCAGAAGAAACAAGCAAAGATATGATCCAGGGGAATCTTCTAGAAATTCATTCAAGTATGAAGAAGAAAGAGAAGTAGAAAAAATGGAAGCATTGATTGTGAAGAAAGAAGGCAGAGGACAAGGTAAGTATAAAGTATTGTTTCCTATTAAATGTTTTTCCTACAGTAAAATAGGTCATTTTGTATCAAGATGTCCTAAAAGAGTTCCTAGATCTAAGTCTAAAAAGTCTAGATTCCAAAAGAAATTTTACTATGCTGAAGGAGTGGTTGATGATGAGTCTGATAAAGATAATGGAAATGAAGATGAATGGGTTTTCATTACTACCATTGAAAATAGTCACGCGGCTAGTAAATCTGCTAAAGTTGAGAAAGCTCTTACAGTCCGAATTGAAGATAAGGATGAGTGGGTTGTTGGCAATGGATGATCACATCATATGGTTGGTGACAAAAGAAAATTTTTAAGTCTAGAAAAGTATGACGGTGGGGCTATAAGATTTAGAGATAACAATGCTGGTGTGATTCGTGGCAGAGGATCTATTTATATTGGTGGTAAGAACAACACTGATGATGTTCTTTATGTTGAAGGGTTGAAGCACAACTTATTGAGTTTTGGACGGATGGTGGACAAGGGTTATGATCTTTAGTTCAAAGATGGAAGATGTAGGATACTTGGAAGCTCTGGAAAGATAATTGCTTCATGTAAAAAGATAGAAGGTAATATTTTTCACGTGAATACTACTAGTGAAAGTTGTTTAATTGCTCAAGTACATGAAAGCTGGTTATGGCATAGGAGGCTGTGTCATGTGAATTTTGATAACATTGTTAAAGTAAGTTCCACTCAAGCAGTAAGAGATTTACCTAAGTTGGTGAAGCCTATTAACACAATCTGCAAGGAATGTCAGATGGGAAAACAAACTAGAGTCTCCTTCTAGAGCAAACATCATACAAATGGTTTGATGGAGCTGGTGGATCTTGATCTCTGTGGTCCCTCCAGAGTCAGAAGTCTTCATGGTGAAACATACTTTATGTTGCTTATTGATGATTATTCTAAGATGATATGGGTAGCTTTCTTAAGAGAAAAGTGTGAAGCATTAGAAAAGTTCAAAAGTTTCAAAGATATGGTAGAGAATGAGAAAGGTCTAAAAATAAAATGCTTAAGGTTCGACAGAGGTGGTGAATTCACCTCCAGGGATTTTAATTCCTTTTGTGAAGAGCATGGGATCAGAAGATAGTTATCTGCCCCCCGAAGCCCACAACAGAATGGAGTTGCAAAGAGAAAGAACAAAACAATTTTGGATGCTACTAGAACAATGATGATAGAAGGAAATGTCCCTCACATCTATTGGAGTGAAGTTGTAAGTACTATTGTGTACACTTTGAACTGGGTAAATGTCAATGGTAATTCTGGTAAGAGTCCTTTTGAGCTATGGTTTGGCTATAAGTCTACTATTAAGTATTTCAAGATCTTTGGAAGTAAATGCTATATTAAGAGAGATGAGGATATAGGAAAGTTTGATGTAAGAAGCGATGAAGGAATATTTCTAGGTTACTCTACCAAAAGCAAGGCCTACCGGTGCTATAATAGAAGATTAAGAAAGATGGTTAAGAGTGCAAATGTCAGAGTTGATGAGGACTCTGCTAGATCATCTAGATATTGTGGATATGATTCAGATGAAGACAATACAAACCAAGGGAAGAATACCCAAACAAATAATCAACTTTAGATTGTGCCATATGTTCCGGTGAAACAACCTCAATTTGTTCTGATAAATCAAGTAAGTTAGGAAGCAAAGACAAGTACAAGTGCAGAACAAAGAACAGTATAACCGAAAGCTTGATCCATGGTATGTAAAGCTAAACCATTCCAAAAATCAAATCATAGGAGATAAGAGTAAAGGTGTGCAAACTAGAAGGAAGATAGAAAAAGAGTATTGCCTAATTTCCTCGATTGAACCTAAAGATGTCAATGAAGCCTGCAATGAGAAACATTGGATGGAAGCTATGAAAGAAGAATTGATGTATATTGAAAAGAATGATACATGGACACTTGTTCCCAGACCTAGAGATAAAAATGTGATTGGTACTAAATGGGTCTTTCAGAATAAGCTGAATGAACAAGGTGAAGTGGTCCGAAATAAAGCAAGACTGGTATGTAAAGGGTATTCACAAATGGAAGGTATTGATTTTGAAGAAACCTTTGCCCCTATAGCCAGAATTCAAGTTGTTAGATTATTTCTTGCTTATGTTGTATATAAGAACTATAAAGTCTATCAAATGGATGTGAAGTCAGCCTTTTTGAGTGGAGAACTAGAAGAAGAAGTTTACATTGAACAACCAGATGGATTTCAACTAACTAATAAGGAATACATGGTTTTCCAACTGAAGAAAGCTCTATATGGACTTAAGCAAGCCCCCAGAGCCTGGTATGCTAGACTGGACAAATACTTACTGAAGCTTAGATTCAATAAAGGTACTGCTGATAACAACTTGTATTTCAAGTTGGATCAAGAAAAAGAGTTGACTATTGAGGTCTTTGTTGATGACACTATTTTTGGAGGAGATGATAACTTGTGTATGAAGTTTGTCGATGAAATGAAGAGTGAATTTGAGATGAGGATGATTGGAGAGATGAAGTTCTTTCTAGGATTGCAAGTTACTCAGTTAGACAAGGGGATTTTCATATCTTTGTCCAAATATATGAGAGAGGTGTTGAAGAAGTTTGGCATGGAAGATTCAAAACCTGTTGGTACTCCCATGATAACCGGATGCAAGTTAACACAAAATGATGACTCTCCTAAGGAAAATCGAACAAGATATAGGTCAATGATTGGTGGATTGCTCTATTTAACTCATCTCAGACCAAACATAATGAATGTTGTATGTATGGTTGCTAGATTTCAGGCTGATCCAAAAGAATCACATGTGATTGTTGTTAAGAGAATCTTCAAATATCTGAAAGGAACAATTGATTTTGGACTTTGGTATCCTAAGGATGATGATCTCACTTTGAGTGTATATACTGATGCGGATTGGGCAGGAGATGTAGATGACATGAAAAGTAATAGTGGTGGTACCTTCTTCCTAGGGAAGAAGCTGGTGTCTTGGTTGAGTAAAAAATAGAATTCCATTTCTCTATCTACTACTGGAGCAGAGTATATTGCTGCCGCAAACAACTGTACTCAAGTGATATGGATGAAACAGATGCTAAAAGATATCAAGGTGACATATGAAGAGTCTATTTCTATATATTGTGACAACTCAAGTGCAATAAACATTTTGAAGAATCTGGTGCTACACTCTAAAACTAAGCATATATCCATCAAGTTTCACTTCTTGAGGGAGAAAGTAAATGAGAAAGAAGTCATACTAGAGTATGTGTCTACCAAAGAACAGGTTGCAGACATTTTCACTAAGCCATTACCGAAGGATACTTTTGAATATCTCAGAGAAATGGTAGGGGTGATTACCCCTCCTAATAATAACTAAGTAGTGCATTTAATTACATCAATTTGTATGCTTCAAAGCTATATTTCTTCATCCGAATTGATGTTTCTATGGCTACTACTCAGGGGGAGTAGTCAAATGTGTAGATATGTGGTTCAGAGCTTGTATGTGGAAAGGTAATGCTTACCTTTTCCATTGATGTCAAAGGGGGAGAAGAGTCATGTGAAAAACTAGGAATTATCTAGGGAAAAGAGTCTTATGGGGAGAAGAACATCTAGATGAAGTTGAGCAAGAAGAGTCAGAATCTAAGAGGGAGTAAGTACTGATTGAGAGTTGCGTTGATGTTTTTTTTCACATCATGTATTGCCATCAATTCCAAAGGGGGATATTGTTGGATTTTTTAGCTATATTGTTGATATGTGGTTGTAATTGATGTAAACACTATTAGCATTATTGTACTAAAGGTTGTATATGTCGAGGATATTGAGATAATTGTGAAAGAAAGAGTTACAGGTTTCCAGTGGAACAGTAAAGGTCATGAAGATATTTTGCTCTGAACGTTGTATATCAGCTATTGTAGACTAAAGGGTTTATTGTTGAGAGTATCTAGTTCCTCTACTAGAAGTTTCAGAGGTTCGTGTGAAGAATTGGTCATGTTGTGTTCTGACAATGTTTCTATGGTCTTTGTCAGTGTTCCTAATTGAAGTGTGTGTAATTCTGGTAATCTCAATTTTTACGGATTCCTCTCTATCAGTTCTTGGTGTTTGTGGATGTTTCTAGAACATTCTCCATCATTCTTGTACATCTGTGTTGATCAGTGTGCTCGTGGTCAAATATTTTTCTTGTGCATGTTAAGGTTTTCATGATCCTAGCCGACATGATGGTGGTAACATGTTGCAGATCCTTGGAAATTAAAATTTTAATTTTTGGCATGCTCGTTGTATACACCTAAAAATGGTCGCATCTCAATAGTCTGGTAATTAATTAAATATTTTTAATATTTAATTAAATCTCTTAATTCAATCTGCATATCAATAAATCTAAATAATTTATTTATATTATTCATTCTTTCATTTCGATTAAATAAATAAGTTTATTTAATCACTTTTCTTATCCATTTCTTAATTAATTAAATAAACATTACAATATATTTATATTAATTATCATATAATCTTGGCTTGAATATTTTATTCAAATAAAGATTAAATATTCTTCTCTTCTAAAAATCTTCTAAATTCCATTCACAATTAAATATTCCAAATATTTAATTAATTCTTCTAAAGTCTATTCGCAATTAAATATTCCAAATATTTAATTAAATCTTCTAATGTCCATTCATATCAAATATTTCAAAAATGTTTTAAACCCACAAACTACATAAAATTAAATAAATTTATTTATTTAATTTGGATTATCTGCAACAATCATGAAATAACTTCAATATTGAAAATTAACCAATTTCTCTATTTTTGAGGCAAAGTTGTTCCTGTGGGTTGAAGAAAAACCTCAATTCTTCTCTCCAACCTCCCAACATCTTCCATCTTCCTCTCAACCTCTCCATCTTTCACCATTCAAAATTACCAGACAATCTCACAACCATTGATCTTTGCCAACCAGGCTCTTGCCTGTAAAAATCTAAAAAAGGGACTGTCGGGTCTTTGAAAAAAGGGAGAGAGAAGCTTGCATCAGGAAAACTATAGTCAATCAGCCTTCCAGATCCATAGCCTTTAGAATCATAGCATAGCATAGCTTAGTATATTAGCAATCCATATCATGGCCTATCATCCTCATATCATAGTTTCAAAAGCATTCATAATCCACAACCCCTGTGCATATCCACAAAACAACATTTCCTCCACCAACATATAGGATAGAGAAGTACTCTCCCTTTGCATACTCGTTCTGCAGGTTGCCATTTTGAGAAGCTTTGCTTACATAATCTGAGAGCAGCAGCTTCAAGCAAATCACTGGAGATAGAGGACAATGGAACGATTCTAAAGAAGCTCTGTTTGATTTCTTTGATTTCATTTTATTTAGCTTTCTTTAGTTTAATGTTGCATTGGTGTGTTTTTGTTATCTTATTTTGATACTAACATTTCCCGCACACACTCGTGAATATTTTTTTGGGTCGTATCATTGTATTGGCCGATGGTGTTTAATTTGCATTGAAATTTTAATTGTTAATTTGGGCCGACATTGTAATTTTTATTTTTTTTGGCCGAATAAGAGGTTGATGTAGTTCCATGATATGGATATATATGAGTGATTGGTTGAGAGAAGTTATTGTGTGTGTGAATGGAGAGAAGCCAGAGATAGTGTAAGTGTGTGATAATTGATCTATTCATTTGATCAGAGAGCAGAGTGAGAATGAAGAGTGAAGGAGTTTTTCTGTGCTTAACTAGAACTGTAATCAGCTTGTGTAGAATCTATTTTCTTAGTTCATACCCTCCGGATTTAATCCTATTTTATATTGTTGAGAAGTGAGCCCCTTTTGTATTTGAGCAATGAGCTCTAGGTAGTGTGCCTAAATGCATGTGCTTTCACCTTACTATTTTCATTATACTTTTAATAGGGTATATTATTGTGGACTAACATCCACTGTGGTTTTTCCCCTAACAGGGTTTCCACTTAAAAATATTGGTGTTCTCTATGTTTCTAATGTTTTGATTGTTTATGGTTTTCTGCTCATTCATTAGATCTGAGATTAAGTTAAGTTAGAAAATTTTAATAATCTGTGACAACTGATTCACCCCCCCTCTCAGTGGTTTGTCCTTGTTTTGCTAACAAGGGGACCCATTGAATCAGTTCTCAAACAACACTTTTAGTCATAAGTCATACAACTTCCTAAGGAAAAACCTTATGATCTAGGGAAATTTAAACCTTCATGGTGGGATGACAATTCCTTTTGTGATTATCACTGTGCTAATGGAAATGCAACTTCATGATGTAGGCAACTCAAGAACACCATACAAGACCTTATCAAAAAGGGTATCATAGAAGTGGATAGTCAACAAAAAACCTCTAATAAGGATCATACCATTTTTACAAATCCCTTGCAAGACCATGGGATAGGAAATATCTATAGTTTGGGTTCAAAGACCAATAAGCATTCCAACTAGACCAATATTATTTATGACTACACTATTATAAATCACATTTGAACTGCAGGTGACTGTGTCAATACCATTACCATTAAAAACCCACCAAAATGTGTAGTAAACACATGATGAACCAAGGTGACCATACAAGGTGCTCCCCCTAAACAACAAACAAAGTCCCAACATAACCTATTAGACCACTTGGGGAAAAAACTTGCTCAAATACCATCGTTGAGTTGCTTTGTATCTCTCTCGAGCACAGAGTTTCTCTTGAAAAATATTTACAAGACACTTTCGTACCAACTGACCTTGATGTTAATCACTTCCAGAAAATGGTGAGCTACTTAGCCAACACTCACCATGTCACTTTTTCAAACCAAGATTATTCATCCCAAAAGTCCAGTCACAATGACCCTTTGCACCTAGAAGTCTTCATTTATACGCATAAAGTAAGATGAATCTTGGTAGATGGTGGAGTAGGATTAAACATTTGCACTCTTAAATTAGTTAAGGAATTGGGATTCTCTATAGCTTGTGTGGATACAAAAAATAACATTATCGTAAAATCCTATGATGATGAAGAGTGTTCCTCCAAGGGCATCATAACAATCTCAATTAGAGTTGGATCCACAATATTAGACACCACATTCGAAGTCTTGGACCTAGATCTTCCATACAATCTCCTCCTTGGTTGACCATGGATCCATGCCATGAAATGTGTTTCATCCACCTACTATCAATGCCTATTAAATTTTCCCTACAATGGTACCAAGATCAAAATAGCTGGTTACCCTGACCCATTTCAATATTGTAGCAATCTACAAGGAACACTGTCCAAAAAACAAGTGCCAATAAATTGGGAAGCTTCATTATCTACCTCTTCTCATTACATTGATCCCTCCACCTTATCAAAAGCATCCACCTCCAAAACTCCACCTCTTGATCATAAAATCTAGATCCAAGAAAAGGGGTGTGGTGAATATCATATGAAGAAATCCTATTGCATCATTCAACTACTGGTATCACCTAAGACCTATAGAAAACCATCAACAGTCAAAAGGAATCTACAGTCACTATTCAAGTATCTCCTACTACCTTTACAGTGTGGGAAGAACTAATCAAGGAAGCCATCAATGAAGAAGAATAAAATGAACCCAAACAAATCCCAACTGAACAGTATGGCAAAGGCTTTAAAATCATGTAGAGAAAATGTTATATGGACACAACAAACTTTTCTTAAACAAAAATGGGATGACAAAACCTTTTCTAGTGTCTAAGAAACCAAAGGGCTTAGGACTAGGGTTCAAATAAATAAAGATAGGCACTCCTATTACTAAGGTTCTTTCAAGTGAGGAAGTGAATGCTCCAAAGGATATCAAGACATCTATGACACTTGATCCATCTGAAATATCCAAGACATCTGAAGACTATATCAAGACCGACTCCGATGTATGAGAATGGGACTCTTGCAAATCTAGTGACTACAACATAGCTAAAATATTTTAAGGCCTTGACCTATCTAATACCTTGACCAAAGATCCTGACAACACTTTCATATTCACCTTTTCCACCCATTCACTAAACCTTGACAATATCGATGATGGCATGCCCTTAGTGTACCCACAATTGATAGACTAGGACCAACAAGGACCACTGATCCTAGACATATTTGGAAATGATGAAGCAATCATAGAGTTCATGGGATTATGCAAAGGCATTCCTAACAAAGATCATAAAGTTGGATTTACCATAGAATTGGATAACACAATATATTTTGGGGAGTATGTTCGCCCCTCCAGTCGCACAAATGAGAATGACAAAATAAAAAAAAGTAAGGTCTCTAGGTGAAAACCACAAGGTGCCTCTTGACCATGAAAAAGTAAAAAGTAAGGACACATCCAAGGGTGAAAACCTCTCTGAGGCACCCAAGGATGGAGGGTTGGACACACTTCCCATAAACCAAGAGAAATCACCCATGCTCATTGAACTGACTATAGAAGTTAATATAGGCACAACAAAATCCTAAGATTGTCCACTTCACAACATCATTGATAGAGTCAAAATTTCCAAAGTTTTGTGCCTTTTTCACATAACATCAAATCGACTTTTCTCAGTCATATGTCGATATGTATGGTTTAGATCTTGAGTTGGTTTTACACCACTTTCCATTGTTTCCCAATGCAAAACCAGTTAACCAAAAGCTTAGGAAAATGCATCCATAGATTGCCTTGTTGGTCAAAGTTGAGCTGAAGAAGTTATTAGATGTTGGTTTCATTTTCCCCATCAACTATGCCGAGTGGACTTATGACTTAGTACAAGTGAAAAAATCAATAAGAGGAATCTGCATATGCACTTATTTTCGAGACTTCAATAATGCATGTCTAAAAGATGATTTCCCCTACCAAACATTGACATTATTGTGGAATTAACAACAAGATACAAGATGTTGTCCCTGATGGATGGTTTCTCAGGATACAACCAAATTAGAATAGCCCTTGAAGATTAGCACAAGACAACCTTCACCTACCCCGTAGGGAACATACTACAAGAATGTCATGCCTTTTGGACTAAAAAACGTTTGGGCCACATATCAATGGGAAATGACTATGATCTTCCACGACCTCATGCACACTTTATGGAAGAGTTTTTGGATGAGTTATTGGCTAATTCATTGACAAGGGGTGATCATCTGCAAGTACTAGATAAAATCTTCAAGAGACTGGAAGAATATGAAGTACGACTAAATCCTAAGAAATGTGTATTTGGAGTGACATCAAGAAAACTCCTAGGATACATTGTTTCTCAATGAGGCATTGAATTCAACCCAACCAAAGTCAAAGCTATAATAGACATGTCACCACCTACCAACATTAGTTAGCTACAATCATTACAAAGAAGACTCCAGTCCATCAAAAGGTTCATAGCACAACTAGCAAAAAAATGTCATCCATTACAACACTTTCTTAAGAAAGGGGCACCATTCATGTATATAGAAAAGTTACAAGAAGCTTTCCAATAGATTAAGGATTACTTGTCAACACCACCAGTCTTGATGTCGACTGTTGATGGAAGACATCTTGTACTTTACATATTAGCAACCACATCAACACTAGGGGGTATTATTTGCACAAAATGATGATGAAGGTAGAGAATGAGCAATCTATTATATTAGTCATACTTTAGTGGGATACAAACTCAACTACAATCCAATTGAACATTCCTATCTTATAGTAGTTTTTTCTAATCAAAGACTTAGGAACTATATGTTGAATCATCAGACAAAACTGGTAGCCAAAATAGATCTATTGAAGTACCTTCTTAGTAAAGCAACATTGATAGATTGGTTAGCTAAATGGGTCATGATACTAAGTGAATATGACATCCAATATGTTGAACAAAAATAAATAAAAGGACAAGTCATAGCCAACCAACTCGTAGATGTACCTACCAAAGTAGATCACACATTAGTATCATATTTTCATGATGAGTCTATTTTCACACTAAACACTCTTTCCACATGGAAGTTATACTTTTATGGATCTCACACAAGGAAACACCATACCTAAATCATTCAGGATTGCTATCCCTTGCACAAACAACATAGAATAATATGAGGCTCTGCTCATAGGACTACACATGACCATCAAATGGAAAACAAAAAGTCTTCATGTGTATGGTGATTCACAGTTGGTAATCTGACAAGTCAATGATGATTATGACACAAAGGATGAAAATTTCACTCCCTATATGTTGCAAGTATGAAGGAAGTATGATGAAGGTGTTGTCATTGATGTCAATTGGTTAACTAGTTCTTAACTAGTTCTTATTGTCATTGATGTCATGGATAATGGTTATTTGTTGTATATGTAAAGGATATTGAGAAAATTGTAATGAAGGAAGGTTGTGGGTGTTCATTTGTTGCTCTAATATTTGCTCCTATGTTCATGTGGTTCAGATATGTTGGTCATGGTTGTTGGAAGTTTCTATATCCAGGATTTAGGCTTCTAGATTATTGTACAGTGTGAGTTTTGTTCATCAGTTGTGAATTGTGATTTTTAGGGTATCTGGCTGAGATCTGGGAGAAATTTAGTTGCTTCAGATTTCTTCGTGTTTGATTCATATGACTTGCGGTTTTGGAGTTAAGGTGATATGATTATGTTGAAGATAATTTTGTTATTTGGAAGGATTGGATTGTGCTAAGGTTTTGTGTTCTTAATTGATTTATGTTTTTAACACTAGTTTGGTTGAACTTGTGTTTAACACTACTTTCAAAGGTTATGGAAGAATTTTGAAGCATGTGATTGGGTTGCATTCATTCTAATTCCACCCTAGAATGTTTTGGTGCTGACCTAGTTTAGATTTGTAAATACAAATGGTGTATGGCCGACTTTGGATATGTTTCAAAGTTGAAGATGGTATAAAAATAGGATGAGATAATTGTGAAAAGTGAAGTGCAAAGAAATAGAGCAAGATAGATGTGAGGTAGATGGGAATCAA